>CM055118.1:394384199-394614790 GCA_029206835.1 Rana muscosa
GGGGGCGTCTGCACTGAATGGGGGGCTACACTGAGCGGGGGGGCTACACTGAACGAGGGGGCTTCTGCACTTAACGAGGGGGCTACACTGAATGAGGGGGCGTCTTCACTGAACGAGGGAGGCTACACTGAACGAGGGGGCGTCTGTACTGAACGAGGGGGGCTACACTGAACGAGGGGGCGTCTGCACTGAACGAGGGGGGCTACACTGAACGAGGGGGCGTCTGCACTGAACGAGGGGGGCTACACTGAACGGGGGGGCCACACTGAACGAGGGGGTGTCTTCACTGAACGAGAGGGGGCTACACTGAGCGGGGGGGCTACACTGAACGAGGGGGCGTCTGCACTGAACGAGGGGGCGTCTGCACTGAACGAGGGGGCGTCTGCACTGAACGAGGGGCGTCTGCACTAAACGGGGGCGTCTGCACTGAACGGGGGCGTCTGCACTGAACGAGGGGTGTCTACACTGAACGAGGTGGGGCTGCACTGAACGGGGGGGGCGTCTGCACTGAACGGGGGTCTGCACTGAATGGGGGGTCTGCATTGAAGGGGTGGATACACTGAAGGGGGGCCTGCGCTGAAGGGGGGTCTGTGTAACATGCAGGGGGTCCAGAGCTGCAGGGTGATGTGTAATGTAAAGGGGCCCAGAGGCGCAGGGGACTGTGTAATGTAAAGGGGCCCAGAGGTGCAGGGGACTGTGTAATGTAAAGGGGCCCAGAGGTGCAGGGTGCTGTGTAATGTAAAGGGTCCCAGAAGGGCAGGGTGCTGTGTAATGTAAAGGGTCCCAGAGATGCAGGGTGCTGTGTAATTTAAAGGGGTCCAGAGGTGCAGTTGTGGAGAGGGGGTACACAGTATTGACAAAGAGATATTGAAGGATGCAGAGGTATGCCGGGGGCACAGTGGGGTGTTTTTACATTTTAATGTGGGGGTGCCAGATATAGGATCTGCCCCGGGTGCCAAATGCTCTAGGTATGCCCCTGTGAAGCCGCCTCTTCTCTGACACCATTTCCATGTATTTGCAGCATCAGGGCAGGAAGAGTGGTAAATGGTGTCATCACGCTTATTGACACAGCGAGTTACAGGCTCAAAAAAAAAAAAGCAGCTGAACAAACTTCTTAAAGATGATCCAAGCAACACTAATTAACCTGCAAGCCAAATGTCTTCAGTTCAGACATATACCGTATATACTCGAGTATAAGCCGACCCAAATATAAGCCGAGGCACCTAATTTTACCACAAAAAACTGTGTCCATGTGTTACCGGCCTCAAAATATGAATTAAGAGAGCCGATAATTGTAGACGTGATGAGATAAGGTGATCAGCTTGGTGTGGACTGCAAAGAATCACACAACAGCATAAGACAGGACCACTGGGTTTTATGGCTGGAAATCGTTTGACTTTTACATAACAATACATCTTTTACATTTTTATAATCACGTTTATAACTATTAACAATATATAATACAGATTTTAACTGAAGTATTTTAAAACGTAGTTACACAAAAAACATTGTTATATTTTAATACCATATATATTCCTGTTATTCCGTGTTATAGATGATGATGTACATTTTAACTGTGCAATTATGGTATTGCCAATGCCATGCTTTAATACAAACATTATTTCGGTAGTTCTCTTTTTTAACCACTAGATGGTGCACATGAAGCAATGCATAGCTTTACATATAGGTTTTTTCAACATGTGCTCTTCTAACTTTATGGAACTTGTATAAACCAAGTTTCAATATACTTATTTAGAACGGTTTAGTGCTTCTCATAGACATTTATTCTGACTAATGCAGTATTTTCATGTTTTTATGCCCTTTTCACTTGTTTCTCACACATGCTGTTCTAACTTCAAATAGCAGTAAAACTATAACATACAGTCTGCTGTAACTTTCCCTGCATCTGCTACAGATGTTTAAGAATCTTACTATAATAGTTTAATGCAGATTAGGAACGATTTAGAGTATATACCTGCAAAGAATCACACAACAGCATAAGACAGGACCACTGGGTTTTATGGCTGGAAATCATTTGACTCCAGTCACATGGTGGGTGGCCTTATATAAACTCTGTTTGTGTACCTTCTCTGCCATCTACTGGTTCTTGCTAGAATAGCAGGAAGGTATTTCTTTGCTAGAAATAAAATAATAAAAAAAAATGAGTATGTACTTTGCTTTGGGGTGTCTGTTTTGTGACCATATAAACCCCAGTCCGTCACACTCTCCCCTCCTTCAGTTAATGGCTCCCGACATTAAACTCAATGGTTATCTGAACACTGTTTAGTGATTTAAGTAACCCAGATAGGTACTTGTTGCCACCAAGGAGCTATGTTAACTACCTGGCATGTCATGGGAGTAGCTAGCATTGTAGGAGTTTGTACGGTGTGAATCTGACTTGGTATGTATCTTGGCTGACCTAGTGTGTCATATGTAAAGATCTCTTTAGGCTTAGCTTGTCTGGTAGATCTTCTGACAGGAGTTGAGTCATCTCCATCAACATCATTCTCCATTTGCATATCTTGGCTCACAGGTAAGTCTTGACTTAATGAGGGTAATTCTGCAGTGTCTAGTCTCACCATGTCTGTAGCCCAGATTTGGTTGCCAACTAATGTTCCATCATTTTGTTCTTGTTCAAGATTGGGTGTGGTAGTTGTAGGATAGAACTCTTCAGCAGAAACTCTTAAAGGGATTTTCTGTACGTTTTGAGAGTTTTGTTGAGACACAACACGATCATGACTTTCTGTAGTCTCTGGTATATAAGGATAATACCATCTTTCTTCATCTGAACATTCCTCCCCTTGGTCCAGATCCAGTCTGGTCTCCTTTCTGTTACTTGATTGTCTTTGTTTCATTGGTACTCTTGGAATGTGTCCTTCAATTGGTAGGTCATTTACTGGTAGTAAAAGATTTCTGTGCAGCACTCGAATAGTCTTTTTACCACTTTCAGGCTGAATTTTGTACACAGGCCCATCTTTGATTCTTTCTACCACTTTGTGTACTGATTCTTCCCAGTATGAACGAAGTTTACCAGGTCCTCCTCTTTCAGAGAGATTTCGTACTAAGACCCTATCACCCGGTTGAAGAGGTGCTCCTTTTATCTTCTTGTCATAGTACTTCTTCCCTTTAGCAGATGATTTTTGGCTATTCTCGGATGCGATTTTGTAAGCTTCTTGCATTCTGGATGCCCATTTTTGAGTAAATGTTGGTTGACTTTCTGATTCCTTTTCCAAATTTAGGTTGAGCATTAGGTCAATAGGCAAACGAGGAGATCTTCCATACAATAGAAAGAATGGCGAGTATCCTGTGGCTTCATGCCTGGTGCAATTGTATGCATGAACCATATGTGGAAGATATTCTTTCCAATCTGACTTTTTCTCTTCCTCTAAGGTGTGAAGCATCTGTAACAAAGTACGGTTCAGTCTCTCCACTGGGTTACCCTGTGGATGGTACGGAGTAGTTCTTGAATGAGAAATCCCTGCCAATCGTTGCAATGTCTGAAACAAGTTGTTTTCAAATTCTCTTCCTTGGTCATGGTGGAGTTTCTCTGGATAGCCAAAACGTGGTATGAAATCTTGAAAGATCTTTTCTGCCGCCGTTTTTCCAGATTTGTTCTTAGTGGGATACGCTTGTGCAAAGCGTGTAAAGTGGTCAACTATTACAAGTATATACTCATATCCTCCTTTGCTTTTTTCCAAGTGAAGATAATCAATGGATACTAACTCCAAGGGTGAACTGGTAGTAATCGAACCCATAGGTGCTCTTTCGGTGATATTTGGACGCTTTTGTTTGATGCAGTTGCACTTCTTCAGCACATATTCATCAATGTCTCTTTGCATAAATGGCCAGTAAAATCGTTCACGTGCTAGGTGGGTTACCTTGTCTGTACCAATGTGACCCATGTCATCATGAAGATTTTTTAAGACCAATGGTTTTAGCTTTTCTGGTAGGACTAGCTGTTTTTGGGTTCCAGCGTCTCGGTAGAGGATTCCTTCATTAACTCTGAGTTTGTTCCATTCATATATCAAACGTCTTGTTTTACTGGTCATACTCTCCTTCTCTTTGTGGTTTGGAATCCAGTCGTTCTCCTTAAGCCAGACAACTTCTCTAATGTTGGTATTGTCTTGTTGTAATGCTCTGATGTTCTCCTGAGTCATTGGGCAGATTGTCTGTCCTTTCAGCAATTCTTCGGCCACATCACTTTCTGAGTGAAAAGTCAATGAAGCCACCCATAGTGCCTCTTCTTCGTCGACAGCTTTGCTCCCTTGCCACATAGCTGACACAACCTCAGATGGTACAAGCTCTGTGTACTCACTCAAATTCTTTGTGAGTTCCACCGGAAATCGTGACAGTATATCCGCGTCTGCATTCTGTTTACCTGGCCTGTACTTGATATCAAAGTGGAAATCGGCCAACTCGCCAACCCAGCGATGACCCACAGCATTCAGTCTGGCGGTACTCAATACATATGTCAATGGGTTGTTGTCTGTGTAGACTGTGAATGTTGGAGCGTAGTACAAGTAATCTCTGAATTTGTCACAGACTGCCCACTTGAGAGCTAAAAACTCAAGTTTACTAGAGTGAAGATGGTAATTGCGCTCTGCTGGAGTCAATGTTCTGGAGCCAAACCCGATAACACAAAGTTTTTCTCCTTGTCGTTGGTACAGTACAGCACCTAGGTCTTCATTGGAAGCATCAGTGTGTAATACGAAGGGTAGGTCAAAATCAGGGTATGCTAGTATTGGTGGATTGGTTAGCATGTCCACCAGTCTGGATACTACAGCTTGATGTTTGGGTGTCCATTGAATTGGTGTTTTAGATGGCACTTGTGTTTTGTTCCTATTTTTCTTTGTAGGTTTCCCTTGATTGTTTTTGGTAATGGATGTAGCAGATTCTTTCTCAGTGTTCTGCAAAAGTTCATACAGTGGTTTAGCAAGTCGAGAGAAATCTTGAATGAAGGACCTGTAGTAGCTCAGGAATCCTAACAAAGATCTGACTCCTCCCACTGTTTTTGGTTCTTTCCTTTTCAAATGTAATACCGCTTCAAGATCTTTTGGGTCAATTTTTATGCCTTCTTCTGACACCATTCGTCCAAGGTATCGAATCTGTCGTTTAAAGAGTTCACACTTCTTCGGTCTAAGTTTGATACCATGCTCGCGCATTCGACTAAGCACTTGCCTAATATCATTGACCTGCTCCTGAAAAGTTTTGGAGTAGCAAAGTACGTCATCCAGGTATGGAGAACAACATTTGTCTCTGATGCCCTCTAGTACATTTTCCATGCATCTCTGAAAAGCTGCTGGGGCATTAGTTAATCCGAACGGAATACGATTCCACTCCAGGAGTCCCCAGGGGGTGCTAAAAGCCGTCAGATGTCTGGAGTCTTCATGCACAAAGCCTTGATGATACGCACTACCCTGGTCCAGGATTGAGAACCATGTAAATCCTCCTAAGCTATCCAGCAGATCTTGTATTCTGGGTAGTGGATGTCTATCTGGGATAGTCTTTCGGTTTAACTCCCTAAAGTCAACACATAGTCGTAGGCTACTGTCCTTCTTTCGAACACAGATAACCGGTGAGGAGTATGCGGAAGAAGATTTTGTTACCCAACCTCGGTCAAGAAGGTTTTGGATATATTCTTTCACTTCCTTGTATAGGGGTTTCGGTATCGAATTGTAGCGTTTCTGGACAGGAGTTTCATCTTTCAGATTAATCCTCAATTTCAGGTTAGGAATGCATCCTATGTCTCCCTCATCTCGAGCAAAGACATCTGATTCGTCATATAAAATTTGTCTCGCTATCTCCTGTTCTTCTTCTGAGAGATCTTCCAAATTGACAGGTGGGTGCCACTTAACAGATTTGTTAGTGGATAGCTGATTTCCAGTGTCCACTTGATTCAACTGGTTTACATGAAACACTTTTCTTCTGGTCAATTCCCTTTCCATCGTCTTTGTTTGGAGACAATGGTAGAATTTCAGCTGCTGGAGAAATGGTACCCAATACTGTTCTGGGCGGAAGGTAGATGTCATGTTGAGCACGGTTCAGTATAGGTATCTTCACCAGTTTAGAGAACCCATTTGTAACATCTACCACTGAAGGAAATAGTTCAAGTCCTTCCTCAACTGGATATTCTGGAAGTGGTTCAAATGGCATGATTCCTCCTTTTGGCCATGCTCTAATTCTGCATTTGACTTCACAGATCTCGCCTCCTTTAATCTGGAGTCCCTTCCTCCCCACTTTGACCATACGACTATCGGATATTTCTCCTGGGTCAGTTGCTTGACTGACAGCATTGACAATGTTATTCGCTACACTCTGTCTTACTTTCATAGCTTCACTCAGCAAGATAGTCAGGTTTTGGGTGCTGTTTGGTCGGTCACGGTTTTCTCTGATCAATTCTTCGATCACATTAAACCCAAGAATTGGACTGCCATTACAGCAGTCACTCACCAGCATTGGCACATAGATGGCTGAGTTTCCATGTCCACTACTTTCGAATTCCAGGCAGACTTCAATCCATCCGATGAATGGAATGATAGAACCATTTGCAGCTGTAATAGATAAGTTGTCATCACAAAGTAAATCTTGTATGTGCCTAATGGAGGCACTGGGTAGAAACTTTTCTAACCATGCCTTCCCGACAATGCTGACCTGAGCTCCTGTGTCCATCAACATGTCAACCGGAACACCATTCATCCGACATGACAGTAGGCATTTTCCTCCAATTAATTGTGCTACGTGTTGTTTGGAGAATCCCTTCTCTTTTGGGAGTGTTCTAGTTGACCGGTGGATGAATACCCTGTTTACTAGACTTGTGCACAACGGAAAAATTTGTTCCGTTTCGGTTCATTTCTTTCCGGTCCTGTTGATTCGTAATCATTCGTAATTTTGCTAGACGGGATTTTTCGTGTTCGGACTCATTCGTATTTTTGCAAGCGACATTTTTCGTTGAATTTTTTGTTGCTTTATAATTCGTACTTTCGGTAGAGTACGTTGTTTTTCGTTGATTCTGGACACAACTCCTACTTTCGTAACTTTTTTTGGGTTCGTACTTTCGGTAGAGTACGTTGTTTTTCGTTGATTCTGGACACAACTCCTACTTTCGTAACTTTTTTTGGGTTCGTACTTTCGGTAGAGTACGTTGTTTTTCGTTGATTCTGGACACAACTCCTACTTTCGTAACTTTTTTTGGGTTCGTTGATTCGTAATTTTCCGTGTCTCTCTCACAACGACGCTGCCTATTATGCCTAATGTGCTTCGAATGGATTTGTACTTTTCTAAATACATTGCGGTTATTTGTAACGATTCGAAATCTCGTATTTTACTTTCGTTTTTAACATGCGGCTATAGGCTCCGCCCCTGTACACCATTTTGAGAGGGTTCAGCACGGTGAGGGAGAAGCAGAGAGCAGAGCAGAGTGTTATTGTGCTTCGAATGGATTCGAAATCTCGTATTTTACTTTCGTTTTTTACATGCGGCTATAACCTCCGCCCCTGTACACCATTTTGAGAGGGAGTTCAGCACGGTGTGGGAGAAGCAGAGAGCAGAGCAGAGTGAGTGTTATTGTGCTTCGTATGGATTCGTACATTCGTAACTTTTTCATAACGAATTATGCCGAAGACATTCGGGCATTCGCTATTTGCGGTATAATTTATTTCGGATTCGGTCTTATTCGTAATTGCTTTGTTCGGAAATTCGAATGCTTCCGAATGTCCGAAAGTTGCTAAATTCGGACGAATTTCAATTCGTTACGAAACAAATTGCACAAGCCTACTGTTTACCTTCACACGGGACAGATCATTTGAGGTGGTCACTGGTTGTCCCTTCCCAGTGACCGTCTGTCGTTTCCCGACTGCCTTCTTTTCTTCAAGCAATCAACCGCTCTGTGTCCTGTCCAACCACAGTAGAAACAGTGGTAGCAGTTCTGACTCTCTCATTTAATGCAATCATCACACCTGGGTTTGCAGTGAGCTGTATCTGGAATTTGAACATTGGTTAGTGGCTTAGTCCTTTGGTTTCCAACAACAGGAGTTTGCTTCATCATCTTTTCCAGGTTCTTTGTGAGAGCAGAAACCTGTGTTGTTAGTTCCGTTAATGCAGTGTGATTTGCTCTAGCATCTTCCTCAACTCTCTTTTGCAAGGTGTCTTTTTTACTATTACCTGGTGTCTGTGATGAATGAACAGTAAGAGGTTTATGTTTAGGTGCAATGTTTAAGCGTCTCTGTCTTTCTGTTTCCTCATCAACTGATCTGGTGACCTGCTCTATGATAAAGTCATCCGTTACTGTCAAATCAGACACGTAAGGCTTGATATCTCGTCTAACATTAGAGTTTTTTTCGTTTAGTCCCTGATACAGTGTATGAAGGAATATGCCTTGCACCAGTTTCTTGTCATAGTTAAGCTCTTGCCTATCATGTTGTGATGTGGACAGAACTTTTTTTAACCCCACTAGCCTGTAAACCAATTGTTGTGCTGTTTCTCGTTCTTGCTGGGTAGCATTGCTAAGGTCCTGAAATAACTCATTACCACTTCGTTCTCTCATATGTGACTTCAAAAACCTTTTCAATTCAGCAACAGTAAGATCATCTTTGTCAGTCAACATATCTTTAAAATGACCAGGTTTGATTATTCTCAACACGGTGCGTATAATTTCAGATTCAGGGAATTTTTCTGTTAGACCCTCGTCAATTTGTCTGCACGCGCTACTGTAACTCATGTCCGAACCATGATCTGAAATTACACCACCATGCATTTTGAATTCTCTACGTGGCAATAAAGCAACAACGTCAGTTAATCTCACCACCTCCGATACCTGTTCAGTCCTTGCAGTCCCACTACTTATTTTTTTTGCAGCGGTTGCAATGTCCACAGTTGGTGTACTTTCCTCGTTAAGTTTTAGTTCATTGATCTTGTCTTGGATGATGAGTAGGTAAGACATGCCTTGATCTTCTAACTTTTCCAGCTGATCGCTTCTCATGTAGTCTACAATAATTTCAACGAGTTCCATTTCATTGGTACCAGTCACTGATGGAACGTCCACATCTCTTTCATCTTCCAGCGTAATAGCGAGGCTATGCAGCTGTTCTTCACTAAGCAGATGAAGTTGTTTCCGGATATCCCACATCAGCGCACGACGAGGAGACGCCATATCTGTTGCACTCTAAAGACTTCCACTCACAAGGCAGACGACACTCACGACTCTCCTTGTAGCTCTGTAGTAGGCTCACGCTTGTCTCGCGCTTCCCTCTCACTGGTAACACAACGAATCCCGGACGAGCCCCCAAAATGTTACCGGCCTCAAAATGTGAATTAAGAGAGCCGATAATTGTAGACGTGATGAGATAAGGTGATCAGCTTGGCGTGGACTGCAAAGAATCACACAACAGCATAAGACAGGACCACTGGGTTTTATGGCTGGAAATCGTTTGACTTTTACATAACAATACATCTTTTACATTTTTATAATCACATGTTTAAAACTATTAACAATATATAATACAGATTTTAAATGAAGTATTTTAAACCGTAGTTACACAAAAAACATTGTTATATTTTAATAACATATATATTCATGTTATTCCGTGTTATAGATGATGATGTACATTTTAACTGTGCAATTATGCTTTAATACAAACATTATTTCGGTAGTTCTCTTTTTTAACCACTAGATGGTGCACATGAAGCAATGCATAGCTTTACATATAGGTTTTTCTTAAGAATATCAGTTTTCAACATGTGCTCTTCTAACTTTATGGAACTTGTATAAACCAAGTTTCAATATACTTATTTAGAACGGTTTAGTGCTTCTCATAGACATTTATTCTGACTAATGCAGTATTTTCATGTTTTTATGCCCTTTTCACTTGTTTCTCACACATGCTGTTCTAACTTCTAATAGCAGTAAAACTATAACATACAGTCTGCTGTAACTTTCCCTGCATCTGCTACAAATGTTTAAGAATCTTTCTATTATAGTTTAATGCAGATTAGGAACGATTTAGAGTACATACCTGCAAAGAATCACACAACAGCATAAGACAGGACCACTGGGTGTTATGGCTGGAAATCGTTTGACTCCAGTCACATGGTGGGTGGCCTTATATAAACTCTGTTTGTGTACCTTCTCTGCCATCTACTGGTTCTTACTAGAATAGCAGGAAGGTATTTCTTTGCTAGAAATAAAATAATAAAAAAAAATGAGTATGTACTTTGCTTTGGGGTGTCTGTTTTGTGACCATATAAACCCCAGTCCGTCACACATGCCTCACTGTGTCCATGTGCATGCCTCACTGTGTCCATGTCTCACTGTGCCCAAGTCTGACTGTGTCCATGCCTCACTGTGTCCATGCCTCACTGTGTCCATGCCTCACTGTGCCCATGCCTCACTGTGTCCATGCCTCACTGTGCCCATGCCTCACTGTGTCCATGCCTCACTGTGCCCAAGTCTCACTGTGTCCATGCCTCACTGTGCCCATGCCTCACTGTGTCCATGTGCATGCCTCACTGTGTCCATGCCTCACTGTGCCTCACTGTGTCCATGTGCATGCCTCACTGTGTCCATGCCTCACTGTGCCTCACTGTGTCCATGTGCATGCTTCACTGTGTCCATGCCTCACTGTGCCTTACTGTGCCCATGCCTCACTGTGCCTTACTGTGCCCATGCCTCACTGTGTCCATGCCTCACTGTGCCTCACTGTGTCCATGCCTCACTGTGCCTCACTGTGTCCATGCCTCACTGTGCCTTACTGTGCCCATGCCTCACTGTGCCCATGCCTCACTGTCTCTGTCCCCATGCCTCACTGTGCCCAATCTCCCTACCTGATCTTCGGTGCTGTGTGACTAGACTGACATTTAACATGGGAGCCTATGGAAGGGGTCCCCAGGTTTGAAAAATCGGTGCTCCCTGGCCGTAGGTTTCCTAGACAACAAACTTTGCACACTTGTAGATAAAGAGTGTGTGTGCCTACATGTGTGCCAAGATTGGGGTCCAGGGGACATAGGGCTGGCCAGTACCGGGTCCCCAAAATTACCAGAGAAATTACAGTTTAACATGGGAGTCTATGGAAGGTGTGCCCGGCTTTGAAAAATCAGTGCTCCCCGGCCGTAGGTTCCCTGGACAACAAACTTTTCACACTTGTAGAGGAAGAGTGGGGCTACTTGTGTGCCAAGTTTGGGGTCCAACAAAATGTGCTGAAAAACTCCGCTTATGCTCGAGTATATACGGTATATCCATTTTGCAAAGAACAAACTGGGTACAAGTGTAAATAACCAGACTGTCTGTTTTGGTACCCCAACTTTTTAGAACCAAACCTAGATTTTAATAAAGGAAACCTGTGGGGTAGTGCTGGTGACCCTCCCTCTATGTTCCCCTCCCTCGTTGGGTGCAAAGTGTGGGTCACATGGAAGGCCTACCCTGTGGTGGGTTCCTCTGGGCTACGCTAGGCACCTGTAACATGATCACTTTACTTTACACACATGGGGTACCTTTACTCTGTGCCGTTTTCATCAATGCCTTGAGAAAAGGCGCAGGATGCAGTCGAGCAATACTTGACCTTAAGGCGGGCCTCTACTCTTAGAGATGAACGTACACCATGTACACTTGCACCATAACTGTTCTGTAGTTAACCCTTGGGTCTCCTTGTTAATGTACACTCCCACTGTTGACTTGCAATTAGGAAGGCTGTGCCAAACACTGATCAAACCACCAATTTCCACTGTCCTCAGTAGCATAATGGGCCCTGTCGTGCACTTAGCATTGGCTCCACACGTGCATTTGACTTGACTCTTGAGCTCTTCCATACCACTGTAAAGGATTGGGACCTCAATAATGCTGATCTGCTCCTGTTTCTATGGGAGGCAGACCACTGCAGAAAGGGTTCCGACAATATCTCCATCGCTGCTAGAGGCTGCACCACCTGTAACAGGTACAAAATACTGACAGGCTACTTAAACTGACGGTACACCTTTTTTACCTATGGTAACCATTTGCTGTACTGCATTAGGATGGCTCTTTAAGTGCTTTCTCTCCATACCGCAGTATACTAGTGACCCAAAGTTGTAGAAAAGTACAGGTTACTTGCATTACACCCCTCTAGTAACTTCAGACCAGGCGGGAACAAAGTTTCAAAGCTTTATTTAGAAAAATGCAAATTAAAATCTCAAGTCCAACTTGCAAAAAACAGGATTATTCCTACATCCCTATTCCTAACGATGTGCTGCCCCGGCATACCTGCAAAGGTAGAGCTCATGTGCATTCAGGTCCATTAGTGACATTTCCCAGTATCTGGTATCTTCGGGGATGAACCCCAGGTACAGAGGACCATCTACGTTATGGCAGTAGCAGGCGACATTCTTGTACTCCTCATGGATGCGACTCCCCAATACTCTCCCTTACGGGTTCTCATTCACATTCTCTCAGGGGCTCTTTTTTTTTTGTCTTATTTCAAAAGTTTTTATTTTATTGAAAAAGAATAACATACATAAGCAATCTGAACATTGGTACAACAGGAAAGGAATTTGTTCTCGCAGAATAAGAAACAGGGGGATTCTAAGATGAAGTCCAGGGGAATTAACATTTACTGTAAGAACTGAGGCAAGGAGCCTTTCGGGGACATTGGCAAACAATTGAAAAACTCTAAAACTGTCAACCTTGCCCGAAGCATTATCCGGAGTCGTACTTCGGGGAATATTGGGCGACAGGAAGCCAAAGATTACGACTAGGTCTGGCCAGGGTAGGGCGCTCCCGGGGGGGACCCCTTTAGCACCCGGGACCCCCATGGGGATCTAGCTGTGCCAGGTGTGGGTCTCTGTGCCTGGTTCTACCCCCCCGCCCTTCTATACATGTCGGCTTCCTATGGACAGGATATTCCAATAATACAACCGTGAAACAAAACTCCAAATGTTCATGTACACTTCTGTTACCCAATGTATTCGGGAGTCAAATGAAGGATAGGTTAAGTAGAGAAAAGCGAGAAAGAGTAGAGAGTGGAGAGAAAAATAGGAATTAGGAATTGCCTAACATTAGATTGTGGGGGATCTCGGTCTGGCCTAGAGATGGTAGAGAGAGAGATGCCTACATGTTGTGCCCAGGGTTCCCATGTGGCTACAATTTTTTTTACTGTGTCCAAGAGTATACTTGAGAGCTTTTCTTGTGCCATTATCCAAGAAATTTTAAGTTTGGTTGCTTTAATTGAAATTTTTGGTTGTTTCCATGCCCTGGCTACTGTTAGTTTGGAACCCACTAAAATAAAGTGAATCAGCCTCTGCGTGGGCGAGGGGACTCTTGGGATCATGCCATTGAGAAGAGCTCTCTCAGAGGCTCTTAAGCCCAGTGCTCTGGGGCTCTCAGGCCCAAGCTCTGATACTCTCAGACCCGAGCTCTGATACTCTCAGACCTGAGCTCTGATACTCTCAGGCCCGAGCTCTCTGATACTCTCAGGCCCGAGCTCTGATACTCTCAGGCCCGAGCTCTGATACTCTCAGGTCCGAGCTCTGAGACTCTCAGACCCGAGCTCTGAGTCTCTCAGGCCCGAGCTCTGATACTCTCAGGCCCGAGCTCTGATACTCTCAGGCCCGAGCTCTGATAATCTCGGCCCCGAGCTCTGATACTCTCAGGCCCGAGCTCTGATACTCTCAGACCCGAGCTCTGATACTCTCAGGCCCAAGCTCTCCGTTCCGGACCACTGTCTTTTATATCACAGGACCAGTGGGTCGAACCTAAAGGCAATCCGACAAAACCAGAGAACCGGGAAGGATATTAAGCCTTATCCTCCCGTTTGGGGCAGCACCTAACTCAGACATGCTTGAACCTGCCTACAAGCCTAAAATGTCCATCTCCTAATCCCTGAATCAGACTTTCCTGGTGGAGATGTGAAGAACCCAGATCTGTGGATCTCCTCAGTAGAGAGAAGGGTTTGCTTTCTTCAGTTCTACTTGGACAGTGAAATGTCTTTTTAATAGAAATAGACCCCTAAACAAAAACAAATGAAACACATCTCAAATAACCCCTCCCCCCTCAAAAAACACAATCTAAAGAAAAGGTAGGTTGCTTTTTTTTTTTTTTTTCAAGCTAGTTTTTATTTAGGCAACCAAGAGTTTCAGTTCCATCAAAATTTTACTAATGACAAAATCTATAATTTTTCTAACCATTTTTAGCTGAACTGGTTACAAATGAAGCGGTGATCATTTTTTCCTAACAATCTCTTTTCCCGGGGTCTTACTTTTGGGATCTGATCCATCTTTTCACACCCCATCGGAATCATCTAAAACTCATCTCTCCTCCCCTCCCCTGTAATATTAATTTTATTTTTATTTCAGGTTCTTTATCCAATGATCATCAGAGGATTTTGGCAGCTCTGGGTGACCTGGCTGAGGAGATCTGGAAAGGGAACAGTAAGTTTATCTCATACACCTTACCCATCAAGCCATCATTTCCCAAATGCCAATGAAGTCACAATACTCCACTCTACCCTGTCTGGTATCTGGCCTCTTCAGGTCTGAGAAGCCCCATAGTGTACGATTTTGGGTGGATTCTGAAAATGGACAAGTTTCTTCTATCTGAGGAGCAGAGGATAAAGATTGGGATATATGATGTAGTTCACCTGTTACCCTGCCCAGCCAGACATCCATCTCTCAGGCACTCAGAGACAGAACAGTCCATAAGCTTTGTTTTTTTGGGGTTTTTTTATTGAGGGGATTGAACTTGGATGGGAAAGGGAAATTATCGGATGCCCAGGAGATTCAGTGTAACTTAACTGGGATTTCAATCTATATACACTCCTGTATATACACTCCAGTCTTCTCTCCAGCACAAACTCTTGCTTAACCACTTGCTTACTGGGCACTTAAACCCCCTCCTGCCCAGACCAATTTTCAGCGCTGATGCACTCTGAATAACAATTGCGTGGTCATACAACGCTGTACCCAAATGACATTTTTATAATTTTTTTGGGGGATGGAGGACCTCAGTTATGGAGAATAGAGGATCTCAGTTATGGTGGATGGAAGATCTCAGTTATGAGGGATCGAGGGCCTCAGTTATGAGGGATGAAGGACCTGAGTTATGGGGGATGGAGGACCTCAGTTATGAGGCTGGAGGACCTCAGTTATAGCGGACCTCAGTTATGGAGGATCTTAGTTATGGTGGATGGAGGATCTGAGTTATGAGGGATGGAGAAGCTCAGTTATTGGGAATGAAGGACCTGAGTTATGGGGGATGGAGGACCTTAGTTATGGAGGATCTCAGTTATGGGGGATGGAGGATCTCAGTTATGGGGAATGGAGAACCTCAGTTATGAGGCTGGAGGACCTCAGTTATAGTGGACCTCAGTTATGGAGGATGGAGGATCTTAGTTATGGTGGATGGAGGATCTGAGTTATGAGGGATGGAGAAGCTCAGTTATTGGGAATGAAGGACCTGAGTTATGGGGGATGGAGGACCTTAGTTATGGAGGATCTCAGTTATTGGGGATGGAGGATCTTAGTTATGGGGCTGGAGGACCTCAGTTATGGAGGATGGAGGAGCTCAGTTAGGGGGGCTGGGGGACCTCAATTATGGGGGATGGAGGACCATGGTTATGGGGGATGGAGGAACTCAGTTATGGGGGATGGTGGCTCTCAGATATGGGGGATGGAGCACCATGGTTATGGGGGATGGAGAACCTCAATAATGGGGGATGGAGGACCTCAGTTATGGAGGAGCTCAGTTAGGGGGGCTGGAGGACCTTAGTTATGGGGGCTGGAGGACCTCAGCTATGGGAGATGAAGGACTGCAGTTATGGTCAATGGAGGATCACAGTTAGGGTGGTTGAAGGACCTCAGTTTTGGGGGATGGAGGATCTCATTTATGGAAGATGGAGGAGTTCAGTTATGAGGGCTTGAAGACCTTAGCTATGAAAGATGAAGGATTCCAGTTATGGGGGATTGAGGACCTCAGTTGAAGGGGAGGTGGGTGAAGGACCTCAGTTTTGGGGGATGGAGCATCTCAGTTATGAGGAACAATTAAAACTTTAATTCAACCTTACCAACTATATAACTCTCTGTCCCCTTCGCTTTTATTTTCCTTTCTCTCAGGTTCGGTTGATCCATTGTGTGATAAAGGATGGCTGCACCAAGGCACAAGCTGCTACTACCGGTTCCCTAAAATACGACCATGGATGGATGCCAAGAAAAGCTGTGAGGACAAGAAAGCCTACCTGGTGGTCATTAATAGCCAGGAAGAGATGGTGAGTGTAGACAGGAGGAGAATGTAATGAATATTTATCTTTTTTGAGGGTACCTCTGATAGTAGATGTGTAATAAGGTGGTAATGAATGGTAGAGGGTGTGCATGCAGACAAGGACAAGAACTGCAGATGTTAACAGATTTCCTGCAGGCAGAATAACACAAAGTCCCTCTATAAAGTAGAGCTCCGTATACATGGGCGTCTGCAGAAGTTTTTTCAGGGGGAGGGCATCATTTTAAGGTCACCCCTGCTCCGCCCCCTTTTGGCAAAGTCATGAAGGGGAGAGGCTTAGCCGTGACTTGCAAGTACTTATTTTTAAAGGGGAAATGGCAGACTTTATTCCAGGCGTGTGCTATGTACAGGGTGCGGATTCCAGGTGTGTGCTATGTACAGGGTGCGGATTCCAGGTGTGTGCTATGTACAGGGTGCGGATTCCAGGTGTGTGCTATGTACAGGGTGCGGATTCCAGGTGTGTGCTATGTACAGGGTGCAGATTCCAGGTGTGTGCTATGTACAGGGTGCGGATTCCAGGTGTGTGCTATGTACAGGGTGCGGATTCCAGGTGTGTGCTATGTACAGGGTGCAGATTCCAGGTGTGTGCTATGTACAGGGTGCAGATTCCAGGTGTGTGCTATGTACTGGGTGCAGATTCCAGGTGTGTGCTATGTACAGGGTGCAGATTCCAGGTATGTGCTATGTACAGGGTGCAGATTCCAGGTGTGTGCTATGTACAGGGTGCGGATTCCAGGTGTGTGCTATGTACAGGGTGCGGATTCCAGGTGTGTGCTATGTACAGGGTGCAGATTCCAGGTGTGTGCTATGTACAGGGTGCAGATTCCAGGTGTGTGCTATGTACTGGGTGCAGATTCCAGGTGTGTGCTATGTACAGGGTGCAGATTCCAGGTATGTGCTATGTACAGGGTGCAGATTCCAGGTGTGTGCTATGTACAGGGTGCAGATTCCAGGTGTGTGCTATGTACAGAGTGCGGATTCCAGGTGTGTGCTATGTACAGGGTGCGGATTCCAGGCGTGTGCTATGTACAGGGTGTGGATTCCAGGCGTGTGCTATGCACAGGGCGCGGATTCCAGGCGTGTGCTATGCACAGGGTGCAGATTCCAGGTGTGTGCTATGTACAGGGTGCGGATTCCAGGCGTGTGCTATGTACAAGGTGCAGATTCCAGGTGTATGCTATGTACAGGGTGCAGATTCCAAGTGTGTGCTATGCCAGTATGCATTGAGTGGCTGTGGATAACCCGCCCCCTCCTCTGTTGTATAATGCAGAGCTGGGCACAACCTGTGCGCACGCCTATGGCGAATACCTTGCCGATCCCTGATTCCAGGGGGGGCACTTGCCCCCTCTTGCCCCTACCTGCAGACGCCCATGTCCGTATATCAGTCTGGGAGGACACTACACCAATTTCTATTTTATCCTCAGATAGACATATGCACATTTTCGTAATGCTTTGAATGCGTTCGTTCTTTGAAGAATTTTGTTTCATTGTATTCATTCTGTTTACTTGGTTTGTTTCGTATCGTCAGCATTAATTTCATATCTACGTTGGTCCGGATGGATCCAAAATTTTTTGCAGTTTTTCCAGAAGATTGTTATGTATTCAAAATATGGAATCGAACAGTTTTGAATCTGAAGGATTCAATATTTTCGAACGCTAGTCCAACCCACCAAGAGAAATGGCATGAGCTGATTGGACAAATATTGACTGGCATCCAAATTAATGAATGGAATGAAATTCGGATCCATTCCTTAATCCGAATCCAAGTTATCGAATAGATTTGAAAGTTTAATTCATTTCTCCAATGGTCTGAATTGCTATTGCACCATGTGACATCATGAGAATGAAACAAATGCAATTCATTAATTTCGTTAATAGCTTTTATCGGAGTCGTTGACATTCGTTACTGTAAGGAAACGTCCCACACTCCGCTTCAGTGCTTTCATCATTTACTACTTCCTCCCAGTCTGAATATAGATATCAGATATTCCAACCGCTATCAACAACAAACAAGACAATACTTGTTTGTTTGCTGAACATGGACTGTTTATTAGAACCAGAATACAAGTCTTATATACAGTTGAAGAGGAGATTCCTACCTCCTGCTCATATTACTCTAACAATACACCTGTAACCAGAAACATAAATTAACATGAGCCAATTAACTAATCCCTTAAAGCAGCTGATGTGACTCCGTGCCCTCCTGGGCATTGTGTATGATAAATCAGGATTTCACTACAGGTCTGACCTGTTGTCACCGAGCTTCACACAGTAGATTATACTAGGGCTGCAACTAACGATTATTTTCATAATCGATTAGTTGGCCGATTATTTTTTCGATTAATCGGATAAATTCCTAAAAAAAAAAAAAAAAAAAAAAAAAGCAATTTTTTGGTTTATTTAAAACAATAATGAAAAAACGGAGCGTTACATTCAAACTGCATCACAACATAACTATTAAAGTAAATTCCCGACAATGCAGTGAGGGGGCTGCTGGCCCTGAATGGGAGAGGGGACCGTACTGGAGGGTGGGAGAGAGTTAGCTAGTTTGGAGACCAGGCGTTAGAGGGAGTAGGCTGGGAGGGAGGGAGTTTGGAAGAGGCATGTGGGAGAGGAACCGGACCAGAGGGGGTTGCGATAGAAAGGGAGTTTGGTTGGACAAAGAACCAGACCCAAAAGGGGGGAGAGTTGGCTGGGGCAAGGGACCGGACCAAAGCGGGCCAAAGGAACCAGACCGGAGTGTGGGAAGGAGAGGTGGCGGATCCGGACCGGAGTGTCGGTGGGAGAGGTCTGTGTATGCCTCAAACACACCAATGATGGGGCACTCTCCCCCCCCCAGGAACACCAATGATGGGGCACTATTCCTCCTAGGAACACCAATGATGGGGCACTATTCCCCACCCCCCCAGGAACATCAATGATGGGGCACTATTCCCCACCCCCCCCAGGAACATCAATGATGGGGCACTATCCCCCCCCAGAAACACCAATGATGGGACACTATTCCCCCCCCCCCAGGAATACCAATAATGGGGCACTATCCCCCCCCAGGAACACCAATGATGGGGCACTATCCCCCCCTGGAACACCAATGATGGGGCACCATTCCCCCCCAGGAACACCAATGATGGGGCACTATCCCCCCCAGGAACACCAATGATGGGGCACTATCCCAATCATAACAATGCCCAGGAGGGCACAGAGTCACATCGGTTGCTTTAAGGGATTAGTTAATTAGCTCATGTTAATTCTGTTTCTGGTTACAGGGGGCCCCCAGGAACACCAATTATGGAGCACTATTCCCCCCCAGGAACACCAATGATGGGGCACTATCCCCCCCCATGAACACCAATGATGGGGCACTATCCCCCCCCAGGAACACCAATGATGGAGCACTATCCCTGCCAGGAACACCAATGATGGGGCACTATCCCCCCCCAGGAACACCAATGATGGGGCACTATTCCCCCCCCAGGAACACCAATGATGGGGCACTTGTCCTCCCATAAATACCAACATGAATGCTTTGCAAGTTCTTTACAAGTTCCCTTTATTTTAAAAGCAAGCTACTATCTTATCGCAGCTCGGCGCTCACGTGACCGGCTTCTTCTCTCCTCTCTCTCTTCCCTCGAGGCAGCAAAGCGAGCAGGGCTGAGAATACCGCACTGACGTCAGCAGAGAGGAGGAGAGGCGTGGACGTGTGGTCACATGAGCGCCGCTGTGATGTATACAGCAGCGCCAGCTTTTTACACAGGGGAATGTAACACTCGGACGATGGCGTAACTGAAATGCAGGGAGGAAGGTGCGTGTCGTTAGCAGACCAACTAATCGATAATGAAAATCGTTGACAACGATTTTTATTATCAATTATTATTGATTTTATCGATTAATCGTTTCAGCCCTAGATTATACATGATCATAAGTATAAACACAGGACACCTTCACACAATAGCAGGAGCTCCAGCAGGAGTCGGCCCGTCTCCTACATTGTACAGAGGCCAATGTGATCGGCTCTCTCAACTAACATGTTGAGTTCAGAATCAAACAAACCAAGAATAGTCTTTACATATATCCTGGGAGTTACTATGTCCATTCAGAGATTCATATCCATCCAAATCTCAGAAAATCTAATTTTCGTTCGAAAATCAATTTGTAGCAAAACAAAATGTACATGTCTATGCTCAGAATGCCAATCCCGCTGTAACTTTTGGGGCACCTAATCCTGGTTTTGCCTGGCAGGGTTCAGATCTGCTGATTGGTGTGTGATCCAACTGACAGTGATGAGGAGATTGGAGTGTAAGCTCCTGTGGTGCAGAGATTGGCAGTACTGTAGGGTTGATAAGAAAATAAACAGAAAATATTAGAAGTCACATTGTAACAGTTTTCCTTTTTTTTTCTGAAGGATTTTCTACGTTTAATATCACGCTCATCGACTTCGTGGATCGGTCTTAAAAAAGACGATGGATCCTGGAAATGGGTGGACGGGACTCCTTTGGAGAAGACTCCAAAGTAAGACAATGACCACCCAAATATTAGACTACCTCTTATATAGCTGCACAAGCTGAATGTTCCATCAGTGCAAAGTATTTTATTTTCTAGTAGAAATGGGCGAACAGTTTGGGGCCGAGAATCAGGATGTTCGCCTCTTCGAGCGCACAGTGAATAGCTGGTTGTTAAGGAGTGGGCTGGGAAGCCAGCTGCCACATCCTTAACAACGGATGAGTCATCAGCTGTCAGCGGACTTCCCCACTGATGGCAGAATAAAAAAAGACCATTGCCGGCAATACAAAAATGTTAAAAATAATGGCACGTGGGTCCCCCCCCCCCCAATCCATACCAGGCCGTTTGAGTCTTGTATGGATTTTAAGAGTAACCCCACGCCAAAATTTTAAGAAAAAACTTCATGGGGTCCCCCCAAAATCTATACCATGCCCTCCGAGCATGCAGCCTGGCCACATGCCCTTAACATAGGGGGGTGCTTTGGGGCAGGAGGGGGCTCTGGCCTTCCCCCACCCCAAAGCACCTTGTACCCATGTTGATGGGGACAACGACCTCTTCCCTACAAGCCGGGTCTGCGGGAAGGGGGAATGGAATCTGGGTGCCCTCTTTAAAAAGGGGGCCCCCAGATCCTGTCCCTCCATGTGAATGAATATGGGGTACATAGTACCCCTACGCATTCACCAAAAAAAGTGTCAAAAAGAAATAACAACACACACACACACAGTTTTTGACAATTCCTTTATTAAAAATAAAAAATGTAGATGTAGATCCATCATCAATCACGACGGCCGGCGCACCGCCGGACCGCCAAAAAATAAGAAACCTCCAGCCACGATGAAGGCTAACCACTGACAGTTCTTAAATTGTTAGGGGTGGAGCCATCTGGCGACATTTTAGCCTTCGTCTCGGGTGGAGCTTTTTTTTGTTTTTTTGGGTCCGGCGGTGCAATTCTTTTAATAAAGAAATTGTCAAAAACTGTGTGTGTTTTTAATTCTTTTTGACACTTTTTTTTTTGGTGAATGGGTAGGGGTATTATGTACCCCATACTCATTCACAAGGGGGGGGGCGGGATCTGAGGGACCCCTTGTTAAAGGGGGCTTCAAGATTCTGTAGAGCCCCCTGCCCACAAACCCCCACAACCACCACCCAGGGTTGTCAGGAAGAGGCCCTTGTCCTCATCAACGTGGGGACAAGGTGCTTTGGGCAAAGCACCAACCCCCCCCAAGTTGAGGGCATGTGGCTTGGTATGGTTCAGGAGGGGGGGGTGCTCGCTCATCCCCCCTTTCCTGTGTGCTCTGATAAGGGTCTGGTATAGATAGTGGGGGGACCCAATGTTTTGTTTTTTAAGTTTCAAGAAAGCTTGCAGGGAAAAATCTATTTAATTGTCAATTTCTTTCTCTGTCAGTTTTGCTGCAGCAGGTTCTATACATAATACAGATGCACCACTTTACAGGCAGACTAAA
Organism: Rana muscosa; assembly: GCA_029206835.1. Lineage (NCBI taxonomy): Eukaryota > Metazoa > Chordata > Amphibia > Anura > Ranidae > Rana > Rana muscosa. Next base: position 394,406,397 of record CM055118.1, read on the forward strand.
GGGACCCCCCCAGGCACTATATTTAAAGGATTTTTTTATTTTTACTGTTTCACATTAAGCATCACTAAAATCACTGCTCCTTTAAAATTTATATTTAACAATTTTTTTTGCATTGATACATGTCCCCCAGGACAGTACCCGGACCCTCATAACCTTTTTATGGCCAATTACCGTATATACTCGAGTATAAGCCGACCCGAGTATAAGCCAAGGTACCTAATGTTACCACAAAAAACTGGGAAAACTTACTGACTCGAGTATAAGCCGAGGGTGAGAATGCAGCAGCTACTGTGAGTGGAAGAGGGTCAACAATGCCCATTTGCATGCCCCACTGTGCCCATTGCAACTTCACTAAGCCAATTGTCACTGTGCCCAACCTCACTCTGCCCATTGCCACCTTACTGTGCCCATCCTCACTGTGCCCATCCTCACTGTTCCCCTAAAATTGAAATTGTACCTGAAAAAAATTGAGAGGCTGCGGCGTCCATCGTTTAAAACTCGCGGTCTCTTCCTGGTCCCTTCCGTGATAAGCGGAACTGTGTCTGCTTAGAAAACGCCTATCACGAACGTTCTCTCATCCTCAGTTTCCCAGCAGACACTGTGTTCAGTGTTCCGCCAATCACGGGCGTCCTCTTGTCCGAGGATGAAAAGGCGTCGTGATTGGCGGAACACTGAACACAGTGTCTGCTGGGATGGGTGAGGATGCAAGAACGTTTGTGATAGGTGATTCTCAGCAGACACAGTTCCGCCTATCACGGAAGGGACCAGGAGGAGACCGCGAGATTTAAACGATGGATGCCGCAGCCTCTCAATTTTTTTCAGGTACAATTTCAATTAAGGGGAACAGTGAGGATGGGCAGGTACACTGACTCGAGTATAAGCCGAGGGGGGCACTTTCAGCCCAAAAAAAAGGGTTGAAAATCTCGACTTATACTCGAGTATATACGGTACTTGTATATAAGCCTTCAAAATGAGAACTGTTGATTTTTCAAGTTTGGGTCCCATAGACTTTAATAGGTGTGAGGGGGTTAACTCGGTAGCGGGTGTGTGTGACCCCCTGGTTGGGCTCCCCACACAAAAACAGGGCCAGCAGACGGAGGTTGTGGTTTTCAAAATCAAAAGGTGCGGTTTATTTCTCTATGTACAGTGACAAAAACACAGCAAAGCCAAAAAGAAACAAACAAAATAAATCCTGGTCAGTTTGACCTCTGACTAAACATGCAGGTTTCCTAAACTAACAACTGGGATCAGCCTGGTGCTGTCCTAGTCCCTAAGTCCCTGGTTTAGTAAAAGTCCAAACAAATAGCCACACAGGCTTTGCCTCACCGCACAGGGGTTCACTCTCCCTAGACAGTCCACACAGGTCTGGTTCCAGGCATGAGCTAACACCTAATGAATCTGGGAGTTCTTATAGAGGCCTAAATGAGCTGACAAGCTTCAGCTGGCCTCATCAACTCCCTGTCTGTACGACGCCCCACACTCTCCCTAGAGGTATGAGTCATCCATGAGCCCACTAGCCTTATACAACTCTCCACCTAGTTGTATATGTCGGCATAAAGCCTGAATCTGGGAGAAATATATCTACCCCCCTGGATGCAACCAGGTGACTTTACCTTCCTGCTGTCACATACCCCCCCCTCTTGTTTTAACCTTGGGGTTGGAACACCAGCAATCAGGCATTCATGTACTCGAGACAAAGCATCCACATTCCCCATTTGAACGCCAGGGCGATGCTTTACTGTGAAGTTGAATTCCTGTAGGGCCAGGAACCACCTATTCACTCTTCTATTTGTCTCCTTGTTTTGAGCCATCCACTTTAACGGAGCGTGATCCGTAACCATGTCAAAGTGCCTACCTAGCAGATAGTACCGAAGGGAATCTAGAGCCCACTTCACCGCTAAACACTCCTTTTCAACCGTGGCGTAATTTACCTCATGGGACTTCAACTTCCTGCTGAGGTAAATGACTGGGTGCTCTTCCCCGTTCCAGACCTGGGACAATACTGCTCCTAACCCCACATCTGACGCATCACTTTGTACGACAAAGTCTTTAGAGAAGTCGGGTGAGTACAACACTGGCTGGCTACATAAGGCTTGTTTCAAGAATTGGAATGCTGCCTCAGCCTCGGGGGTCCATTTAATCATGACCGACCCTTTCCCTTTCGTCAGGTTGGTTAGGGGCACAGCCTTAGAAGCAAAGTGGGGAATGAAGCGCCGATAATAACCCGCGATTCCCAGAAAGGCTCGTACCTGCTTCTTGCTGTTGGGACGTGGCCAACTCTGGATGGCCTCGACTTTGTTGAGTTGGGGTTTTATTACTCCCCTGCCAATGGTGTACCCAAGATATTTGGCCTCCTCCTGCCCAATGGTACACTTCTTGGGGTTAGCCGTAAACCCCGCTTCCCGGATAGAGTCTAGGACTGCTTGCACTTTTGGCAGATGTGAGGCCCAATCTGTGCTATGGACAATTACGTCATCCAGGTAAGCCGCAGCATACTTCCGATGGGGCCTCAGTATCTGGTCCATTTTCCGCTGGAATGTGGCCGGCGCATTCTGTAACCCGAACGGCATTCTCTTATATTGGAACGCCCCGTCTGGGGTTACAAATGCGGTTTTCTCTTTGGCCGACTTGGCCAGGGGAATTTGCCAATACCCTTTTGTGAGGTCAAGAGTCGTCATGTATCGGGCTGTTCCCAGCCGGTCGATCAACTCATCTATACGTGGCATGGGGTAGGTGTCAAATTTTGTAACTTTGTTCAACTGACGAAAATCGTTACAAAATCGCCAGCTCCCATCCGGTTTAGGCACCAACACAATGGGACTAGACCAATCACTTTGGGACTCCTCTATCACCCCTAAGTTCAGCATTTTCTGTACTTCCTCCCGTATTGCCTCCCGTCGGGCCTCTGGGATCCGATAGGGTTTTAACTTCACCCTTTCACCGGGCGGGGTAATAATATCATGCTCTACCCCAGATGTTTGTCCCGGCAGCTCAGAGAACACCTCCTTGTTGCGAAGCACAAACTCCTTAACCTCCTGTTGTTGGGGTTGTGACAAGGTGGCTGCTATTCCAACCTCCGGAATCACGCAACCAGTTTGAGCTGGTGACCAAGTTTCTGCGACTAGGGACTCTCTATCCCTCCAGGCTTTCAACAGATTAACGTGATATATCTGTTCGGGCTTTCGCCTTCCTGGTTGTCTGACCTTGTAATTCACTTCGCTCACTTTTTCCATTATCTCGTAGGGGCCTTGCCATTTGGCAAGGAATTTACTTTCAACCGTAGGGACAAGTACCAATATCCTATCCCCCGGGGAAAAGGTACGGGTCTTTGCTCCACGGTTGTACACTCTCTGCTGTGCCAACTGCGCTTGGGCCAAATGTTCCTTCACGATGGGCATTACCTGTGCAATTCGATCTTGCATCAGGGCGACATGCTCAATCACACTCCTGTGGGGAGAACTCTCACTTTCCCAAGTTTCCTTGGCAATATCCAACAGCCCTCTTGGGTGTCTCCCATACAGTAACTCAAAGGGGGAGAATCCCGTAGAGGATTGGGGCACCTCCCTAATAGCAAACATCAAATAAGGAAGTAGACAGTCCCAATCCTTTCCATCTCTATCCACCACTTTCTTCAACATTTGTTTTAGGGTTTTGTTGAATCTTTCAACCAGCCCATCGGTTTGGGGGTGATACACAGATGTACGCAATTGCGTCACTTTGAGCAATTTACACAGCTCTTTCATAACCCGGGACATAAAGGGTGTACCTTGGTCCGTAAGCAGTTCTTTACAAATACCCACCCGGCTAAAAACAAGAGATAGCTCTTTGGCTATGGTTTTGGCCGAGGTATTTCTGAGAGGGATCGCTTCTGGATAACGGGTGGCATAGTCCATTATAACTAATATGTACTGGTGCCCCCTAGCGGACTTGATTATAGGACCTACCAAATCCATTGCGATTCTCTCAAACGGGACCTCAATGATGGGTAGAGGGACCAGCGGGCTACGGAAATGTGGCATCGGGGCCGACCTCTGACACACAGGGCAGGAGGAACAATAATTTTCTATGTCCTTCATCACCCCAGGCCAATAGAATCTCTGTAATACCCTCTCTCGGGTTTTCTCTGTCCCCAGATGACCTCCAAGAATGTGCCCATGGGCCAACTCCAACACCAACTTCCTGTAAGGTTTGGGCACCACCAGCTGCTCAACGGTTTCTTCTGCCCTTTTTGCCACCCGATACAGTAGGTCCTTCTCTACGCTGAAGTATGGGTAAGTGCAGGTATTATCTGGGTTCACTAACTCGCCATCTATTTCCACTACGTTTTCCCGTGCCTTTATTAGGGCGGGGTCTTTTAACTGTTCTGTGGCAAAATTTTCCCTGTGAACCTCCAGATCAGAAAACTCCACAGACGGTAGGTTTTCGTCTGAGGAGGTGGGCTCCTCTCCAGTTTCTTGAGTCTCCCCTGCAAATACTGACAAGGGAAATTCTGGAGAGTCCTCACCACTCTCAGAGGAGTTCTGGCTATCACATTCCTGGTACATAGGGGCACCAGTGGGGGGCTCAGGATCATCCCACAGTTCCCAGAACTTCGGAAAATCCCTTCCCACAATGGCATCATGCGGTAATTGAGATACCAACCCCACTGGATGAGAGAGGGTACCTTTGGGGGTCTCGAAACACACTGTAGTCACTGGATACTCTCGGGTGTCCCCATGCACACAAATAACAGCTACCTTGCTATTCCCAGAGACCTCTGTTTTAACTAATTCAGCCTTTATCAGGGTCACAAGGCTACCTGAATCCAGTAATACCACAACATTTCTACCATTAATACACATTTTGCATAAATGTTTCTCAGTTCCCCGAATGGCAGTGCATGCGACTGTCGCACACAGCGACTGACGTCTGTCCATCAGAAAGTCACATTGCATGGGTTCCTCCACAACCGGGCAATTTGCTGCAATATGTCCCACTTGCCGGCAGCGGTAGCAAACAATCCATTTGGCTGCCTCTTGAGCCCCTGACTTCCCAGGCTGTTCTCGCCAAACTTTGGGTAGAGCTCCCACCCTCTCACTCTCTCCACCCTCACCCCTTGGAATCCTCTTATCCGCCCCTGGGGATGGTCTGGTCTTAGGGTGGAAAGTCCGAGAGTCTCTGGAAGAGGCCGTCAGGTTCTCTGTAGCCAAGTATTTCTCTACACGATCCACAAGACCACCGGCCGTCTCTGGGTCTCCATGGCTTACCCACTTTTGGATGGCAGTAGGAAGAGCTCTCAAAAAACGATCCATTACAACACGTTCCACAATCTCTGGTGCGGACAAAGTCTCTGGCTGTAGCCACTTCCTGCTCAGGTGAATGAGATCATACATTTGAGACCTGGGGGGTTTTCCAAGCTGGAAAGTCCAGTTATGCACACGCTGAGCCCGGACAGCCTGGGTGACACCCAGCCTTGCCAATATTTCAGCTTTTAGCATCACATAGTCTTTTGCTTGGTCAGGCTCTAGGTCATAGTAAGCCTTCTGCGATTCACCAGTTAACAGAGGAGCCACCAGTCCAGCCCACTGCTCCTCAGGCCACTTTTCTCTTTCAGCAGTCCTTTCAAATGTGGTCAAAAATACCTCTGGATCATCCTCTCCAGTCATTTTTGTCAATAAACGACTCACCCCAAAGGACGCGGTATTAGTGGGACGGCTTTCCTCACTGGTCTGCGGACGTTGCTGCATTACTGCTTCCATTTGTTGTAGTCTCTGCTCTTGCTTCTGTAACAGGTCTATGAAGCGGGCCTCAGATTGCTGCTGGGCTTGTTGATGAGCTTGCTGCTGGGCTGCAAGGCTCCTTTGCAAACCTGCATTTGTCTGCTGTTGATTGGCATTTGCTAGAGCCAGCTGTTTCAGTATCTCCTCCATGCTGGCTTAAAAAAACTGCCACTGGTTCTCCACCAACTGTGAGGGGGTTAGCTCGGCAGCGGGTGTGTGTGACCCCCGGGATGGGCTCCCCACACAAAAACAGGGCCAGCAGACGGAGGTTGTGGTTTTCAAAATCAAAAGGTGCGGTTTATTTCTCTATGTACAGTGACAAAAACACAGCAAAGCCAAAAAGAAACAAACAAAATAAATCCTGGTCAGTTTGACCTCTGACTAAACATGCAGGTTTCCTAAACTAACAACTGGGATCAGCCTGGTGCTGTCCTAGTCCCTAAGTCCCTGGTTTAGTAAAAGTCCAAACAAATAGCCACATAGGCTTTGCCTCACCGCACAGGGGTTCACTCTCCCTAGACAGTCCACACAGGTCTGGTTCCAGGCATGAGCTAACACCTAATGAATCTGGGAGTTCTTATAGAGGCCTAAATGAGCTGACAAGCTTCAGCTGGCCTCATCAACTCCCTGTCTGTACGACGCCCCACACTCTCCCTAGAGGTATGAGTCATCCATGAGCCCACTAGCCTTATACAACTCTCCACCTAGTTGTATATGTCGGCATAAAGCCTGAATCTGGGAGAAATATATCTACCCCCCTGGATGCAACCAGGTGACTTTACCTTCCTGCTGTCACATAGGGTTCGGGTCCAAACTTTTTCCATGTTCAGGATGTTCAGGAGTTCTGGTGTCGAACTGAACCCGGGGGGTGTTTTCTGCCCATCACTATTTTCTAGACAGATGTCATTCGTGATGTCCAACTCGTTAGATGCTCACTGAACTCATCAAAAATCTTTTAATAATGCTAAATTGGGAAACATTAACCACTTCCCAAGCAGGCCATAGTAAACAGACGTCCTCGGTTTGAAGTGGAACACCGGGGTTATGGCATAACCCCGGTATTGTTTGTTTTTCAGTTTGTGATTCTCTAACCGATAAGGCCGGGTTCACACTATTGCAAATTGGATGCGGCATCTCCCACCAGCAGGAGATTTTGACCGGCTCTCTATGGAGCCGGTTCACACATCTCCAGTGCGGCTCCAGTGCGAATCTGCACAGGAGTCCTGTGCATCTTTTGGTTTGTTTCAGGTCCAAATTCAGGCCAAAATTCGGGCTAAAATCGGCCCCGAAACGGTGACCCAGGACGCACAGGACCCCTGCTGGGAGCCGCATCAGCATCCAGTGTGAACCGAGCCTCAAAGTGATCCACTAGATCGCTTTTACAAGTGGCGGGAGGGGGTCGCTTTCCGGTGGTTCTCTGGCTTACCTGGATGAACGGGAAGTCCGAGAACTGATTCAACAGTTGGGATGGCTGATCGCACTGAGGAAAGATGGCCTCAGCTTAACTCTATGGCCTAGGTGGACTAGAGCGACGTCATGACATCACTTCTGGTTTGTAAACAATGCCATTTTTTTTTAAAGATTTAGATCACATCTAATGCTTTCTATTGTAGAGGAGAGATCTCCATAAAGACGAGCTGTCATGCTGTATTGTTATAGCAAGGGATATGTACATTTCTTTCAATAGCAAAAAAGTGATACAAAAAAAAAACGAAAATGTAGGGGACAATGTAAAAAAACAAAGCAAAGGGTAATAAAAAAAATAAAAAAAATGTAAAAGTGGAATTTTTAAAGTGTGACATGTTGGGTATCTTTTTACTTGTTAGAAAAGGGAGGAAGGAACAAACCTAGGGACTTTTTTAGGGATGCACCGATGCCACTTTTTTGACACAGAGTACGAGTACCAATACTTGACATCATGTACTCGCCGATACCAATTACCGATACCTGTCGCGTAGGTAGGAGGGTGGTTTGGCGGGGACTTGGGCGAGGCTGGGGTGAGGGCAGGGTGGGAAGTAGAGGGGTAAGTGAGGGCAGGGTAGTTAAGGGTGGGGTGAAATAGGGATTGTGGGGTGGGAGAATTCAGAAGAAAAAGGCTGTGATTGCTGGGGGAAGAGGATAGGAGGGTCATTGAGAGACATGGGGGCAGAGGTGACAGTTGGTGGGGGAAGGAGGAGCAACACAGGGAGGGCGCAGTACAGGGCATTAGGATGGCGCAGTACAGGGCATTAGAAAGGTGTTAGGATGGAGCAGTACAGGGCGTTAGAAAGCTGTTAGGAGGGTGCAGTACAGGGCGTTAGAAAGGTGTTAGGATGGAGCAGTACAGGGCGTTAGAAAGCTGTTAGGAGGGTGCAGTACAGGGCGTTAGAAAGCTGTTAGGAGGGCGCAGTACAGGGTGTTAGAAAGGTGTTAGGAGGGCGCAGTACAGGGCGTTAGAAAGGTGTTAGGAGGGCGCAGTACAGGGCATTAGAAAGGTGTTAGGAGGGCGCAGTACAGGGCATTAGAAAGGTGTTAGGAGGGCGCAGTACAGGGCGTTAGAAAGGTGTTAAGAGGGCGCAGTACAGGCCGTTAGAAAGGTGTTAGGAGGGCGCAGTACAGGGCATTAGAAAGGTGTTAGGAGGGTGCAGTACAGGGCATTAGAAAGGTGTTAGGAGGGTGCAGTACAGGGCATTAGAAAGGTGTTAGGAGGGCGCAGTACAGGGCATTAGAAAGGTGTTAGGAGGGTGCAGTACAGGGCATTAGAAAGCTGTTAGGAGGGTGCAGTACAGGGCATTAGAAAGCTGTTAGGAGGGTGCAGTACAGGGCATTAGAAAGGTGTTAGGATGGAGCAGTACAGGGCGTTAGAAAGCTGTTAGGAGAGTGCAGTACAGGGCGTTAGAAAGGTGTTAGGATGGCGCAGTAGAGGGCGTTAGAAAGGTGTTAGGATGGAGCAGTACAGGGCGTTAGAAAGCTGTTAGGAGGGTGCAGTACAGGGCATTAGAAAGGTGTTAGGAGGGTGCAGTACAGGGCGTTAGAAAGCTTTTAGGAGGGCGCAGTACAGGGCGTTAGAAAGCTGTTAGGAGGGTGCAGTACAGGGCCTTAGAAAGGTGTTAGGAGGGCGCAGTACAGGGCGTTAGAAAGGTGTTAAGAGGGTGCAGTACAGGCCGTTAGAAAGGTGTTAGGAGGGCGCAGTACAGGGCATTAGAAAGGTGTTAGGAGGGTGCAGTACAGGGCGTTAGAAAGGTGTTAGGAGGGCGCAGTACAAGGTGTTAGAAAGGTGTTAGGATGGAGCAGTACAGGGCGTTAGAAAGGTGTTAGGAGGGCACAGTACAGGGCATTAGAAAGGTGTTAGGAGGGCGCAGTACAGGGCGTTAGAAAGGTGTTAGGAGGGCGCAGTACAGGGCGTTAGAAAGGTGTTAGGAGGGCGCAGTACAGGGCATTAGAAAGCTGTTAGGAGGGTGCAGTACAGGGCCTTAGAAAGGTGTTAGGATGGAGCAGTACAGGGCATTAGAAAGGTGTTAGGATGGAGCAGTACAGGGCGTTAGAAAGCTATTAGGAGAGTGCAGTACAGGGCGTTAGAAAGCTGTTAGGAGGGTGCAGTACAGGGCGTTAGAAAGGTGTTAGGAGGGCGCAGTACAGGGCATTAGAAAGCTGTTAGGAGGGCGCAGTACAGGGCGTTAGAAAGGTGTTAGGAGGGCGCAGTACAGGGCATTAGAAAGGTGTTAGGATGGCGCAGTAGAGGGCGTTAGAAAGGTGTTAGGATGGAGCAGTACAGGGCGTTAGAAAGCTGTTAGGAGGGTGCAGTACAGGGCATTAGAAAGCTGTTAGGAGGGTGCAGTACAGGGCGTTAGAAAGCTGTTAGGAGGGCGCAGTACAGGGCGTTAGAAAGGTGTTAGGAGGGTGCAGTACAGGGCATTAGAAAGGTGTTAGGAGGGCGCAGTACAGGGCGTTAGAAAGGTGTTAGGAGGGCGCAGTACAGGACGTTAGAAAGGTGTTAGGAGGGTGCAATACAGGGCTTTAGAAAGGTGTTAGGAGGGCGCAGTACAAGGCGTTAGAAACGTGTTAGGATGGCACAGTACAGGGCGTTAAAAAGGTGTTAGGATGGCGCAGTACAGGGCGTTAAAAAGGTGTTAGGATGGCGCAGTACAGGGCGTTAGAAAGGTGTTAGAATGGCGCAGTACAGGGCGTTAGAAAGGTGTTAGGATGGCACAGTACAGGGCGTTAGAAAGGTGTTAGGATGGCGCAGTACAGGGCGTTAGAAAGGTGTTAGGAGGGCGCAGTACAGGGCGTTAGAAAGGTGTTAGGAGGGCACAGTACAAGGCGTTAGAAAGGTGTTAGGATGGCACAGTACAGGGCGTTAGAAAGGTGTTAGGATGGCGCAGTACAGGGCGTTAGAAAGGTGTTAGGAGGGCGCAGTACAGGGCGTTAGAAAGGTGTTAGGAAGGCGCAGTACAGGGCATTACAAAGGTGTTAGGAGGGCGCAGTACAGGGCATTACAAAGGTGTTAGGAGGGCGCAGTACAGGGCGTTAGAAAGGTATTAGGATGGCGCAGTACAAAAATGTAAAACGATCGTGCTCAGAAGCGAACACGCGTGTAAATCCCGCCCACACATGTAAACGCTGTTCAAACCCCACATGTGAGGTATCGCCGTGTGCGTTAGAGCATGTGCAACAATTCTAGCACTAGACCTCCTCTGTAACTCTAAACTGCTAACCTGTAAAAAAAATTCAAGTGTCGCCTATGAAGATTTTTAAGTACTGAAGTTTGGCGCCATTCCACGAGTGTGCGCAATTTTAAAGCGTGACATATTAGGTATCTATTTACTCGGCGTAACATCATCTTTCACATTATACAAAAAAATTGGGCTAACTTTACCGTTTTGTTATTTTTTAATTCATGAAACCGTTTTTTCCCCCCCCAAAAAAAGGCGTTTGAAAAATGATTGCGCAATTACCATGCGAGATAGAAAGTTGCAATGACCGCCATTTTAATTCCGTAGGGTGTCTGCTAAAAAAAAACCAAAAAAAAAACCCATATATAATGTTTAGGGGTTCTGAGTAATTTTCTAGCAAAAAAAATTGGATTTTTACATGACGGAGAGAAGTGCCAGAATAGGCCCGGCATTGAAGTGGTTAAAAAATAAAATAAATCACCAGTTCTAGTTGTACTTTGGCCTGGCCACTGTTTTCTCTTTTTTTTTTCTTGCAGGTTCTGGATGGCTGGCCAGCCTGATAATTATGTTAATCATTACGAAGATGAAGATGAAGTCCAAGGTGAAGACTGTGCTCACCTTGTTGATGCAGATAGCTGGTATGACACTCAGTGTTCCCAGAAGAATGGATATATATGCGAGAAGATAATATCTTAACCTGCTCTGCCGAATCCCTGAAAGAATCTCCCTCTGCTCATGACCTCTCCACCATCAACAGCGAAGGACAATCTATTGACCATGCAGGACATGCTGGGGTTTGTAGTATCTGGGGAATGGGATGGTCTTGGTGTCCACAACTGCTCCAAAATGTTCTTCTCATGAAGGAACTAAATTGTCTATTGTCAAAGTGCAGTTTGTTCCCAGACCCTTGTGTCCCATGTGTCTCTGAGGCCGGGTTCACACCTATGCGAATTGGTTGCGGCTTACACTGCATACAATTCGCATAACATTTTAAAATACATTGATCTCAATGAGGCTGGTTCACATATGTGCGATGCATTCGCACTGCGCATTGCCCAAAAAACGTGTGCGTTTTCTAGGCATTGCGGTGCAAATTGTCTGCCCATTATGTTCTATGGGAACGCATCTGATTCACAGATGTGTTGCGTTCTGAACACAGTACGTATGAATCATGAGGGGGAACTTCACGCCAAATAAAAAAAAAAAAAAAAACGGCATGGGTTCCCCTCCAAGAGCATACCAGGCCCTTAGGTCTGGTATGGATTTTAAGGGGAACCCCCTATGCCAAAAAAACAGTGTGGGGGTTCCCCCCCAAAATCCATACCAGACCCATATCCGAGCACGCAGCCTGGCTGGTCAGGAAAGGGGGTGGGGACGAGCGAGCGCCAACCCCCTCCTGAACTGTACCAGGCCGCATGCCCTCAACATGGGGGGGTGGGTGCTTTGGGGCAGGGGGGTGCCCTGCGGCCCCCTCACCCCAAAGCACCCTGCCCCCATGTTGATGGGGACAAGGGCCTCTACCCAAACCCCTGGCCGTTGGTTGTCGGGGTCTGCGGGTGGGGGGCTTATCAGAATCCAGGATCCCCCTTTAATAAGGGGGCCCCCAGATCCCGGCTCCCCACCCTATGTGAATAAGTATGGGGTACATCGTACCCCTATCCATTCACCTGGTGGAAAAAAATGTCAATAAAAAAAAACTACACAGGTTTTTAAAGTAATTTATTAGGCAGCTCCGGGGTCTTCTTCTGACTTCGGGGGTCTTCTTCTGACTTCGGGGGTCTTCTTCCGACTTCGGGAGTCTCTTCTTCTGCTTTCCAGTGTCGTCTCCGCGCTCTCTGGCTCTTCTCTGCGCTCTCCGGTTCTTTCTGCCTTCTGCCGGGCACCTCCGCTATCTTCTTCCAGCTCTTTTGCTAGCGGCGGCCCGGTCTTCTTTGACGCCTTCTTCCCTCTTCTCTTCTCGAGATGTTGACACAACGCTCTCTGCCGCTGTAATGCCGTGTGCGCGGTGCGCAACGACTCATATAGGCATGGGGCGTGGTCACCGGGTGATGCCACCCGGTGACCCTGCCCCCGTATGACGTGACAATCCCCGGGGAATGATGGGACTGTGATGTCATACGGGGGTGTCATCCACACCCCATGCCTATATAAGTCGTTGCACACCGCGCACACGGCATTATAGCGGCAGAGAGCGTTGTGTCAACATCTCGAGAAGAGGGAATAAGGCGACGAAGATGACCGGGCCGCCGCTAGCAAGAGAGCTGGAAGAAGATAGTGGAGGCGCCCGGTAGAATACAGAAAGAACCGGAGAGCGTGGAGAAGGCACCGGAGAGCGGGAGAAGAACCAGAGAGCGCAGAGACGACACCGGAGAGCAGAAGAAGAGACCCCCGAAGTCGGAAGAGACCCCCGAAGTCGGAAGAATACCCCCGGACCTGCCTAATAAATTACTTTAAAAACCTGTGTAGCGTTTTTTTATTGACATTTTTTTTCCACCAGGTGAATGGGTAGGGGTACGATGAACCCCATACTCATTCACATAGGGTGGGGGGCTGGGATCTGGGGGCCCCCTTATTAAAGGGGGCTTCTGGATTCCGATAAGCCCCCCGTCCGCAGACCCCGAAACCAACGGCCAGGGTTGTCGGGTAGAGGCCCTTGTCCCAATCAACATGGGGGGAAGGGTTCTTTGGGGTGGGGGGATGCAGGGTGCCCCAAAGCACCCACACCCCCATGTTGTGGGCATGCGGCCTGGTACGGTTCAAGGGGGGGGCGCTCGCTCGTCCCCACCCCCTTTTCTGACCGGCCGGGCTGTGTGCTCGGATAAGGATCTGGTATGGATTTTGGGGGGACCCCCATGCTGTTTTTTCGGTGTAGGGAGGTTACCCTTAAAATCCATACCAGACCTAAGGGCCTGGTATGCTCCTGGAGGGGAACCCATGCCGTTTTTTTTAATTTTTATTTGGCGTGGAGTTCCCACTCATGATAACAGCGGCGAGATCGCGGTCAGCCACTGTACACTTCCCTCTCCTCTCCCAGGTCAGCAAATCCGCAGCTAAAACGCAAAGGAACCGCTGAACGACTGATTGCGAACTTGGCAAAGACGCCGGAGCTCAAAAACGCAACGCACAAGTGTGAACCCAGCCTAAGGCCTATACACCGGGAGCATGTAGTCCCTTATTGAAATAGCATTGAAGTATCACCTCACAGGTGTGGCCAGAGCAAAGCCAAGAGTGGTGCCACCCACTGCTCTTCAGGGACCACACCTAGTGTGCAGCTATGTATCTTCTGTCTACCTACAAAGACTCTAAAAGCACTGCTATATTCAGACCATATCAGAAATGTATGAAATAACTACCGTATTTATCGGCGTATAACACGCACAGGCGTATAACACGCACCCTAACTTTAAGAGGGAAGTTTCAGGAAAAAAACTTTCCACAGCCACCTGTGTATAACACGCAGGCACAGTTTACCCTCTATTTTCAGGGTAAAAAAGTGAGTGTTATACGCCAATAAATACAGTAAATAAAATAAAGAAATATATTAAAAATTATTTAAAAAAAATTAATACATTATAAATAGGGATGAGCCGAACACCCCCCAGTTCGGGTCGCACCAGAACATGCGAACAGGCAAAACATTTGTGCGAACACTTGAACACCGTTAAAGTCTATGGGACACGAACATGAAAAATCAAAAGTGTTAATTTTAACCACTTGCCGACTGCCGCACGAACTTATACGTCGACAGAATAGCACGGACTGTGTGGCCGCGAGCTCCGTGACCGCGCCCGTGGGACCCGCGGACACGATGTCCGCCGGTGTCCCGCGATCGAGTCACGGAGCTTCCTAGTGTCATGTCACTGATCGTCTGTTCCCTCTCATCGGGAGCAGCGATCATTGACGTGTCACTCATAGCCACGCCCCCTAACAGTTAGAATCACTCCCTAGGACACACTTAACCTGTTCCTCGCCCCCTAGTGGTTAACCCCTTCACTGCCAGTGTCATTTACACAGGAATCAGTGCATTTTTATAGCACGGATCGCTGTATAAATGTGAATGTTCCCAAAATAGCGCCAAAAGTGTCCGATGTGTCCGCCATAATGTCGCAGTCAAGAAAAAAAATCGCTGATCACCACCATTACTAGTAAAAAAAAATATTAATAAAAATGCCATAAAACGACCCCCTATTTTGTAGATGCTATAACTTTTGCGCAAACCAATCAATAAACACTTATTGTGATTTTTTTTACCAAAAATATGTAGAATAATACGTATCGGCCTAAACTGAGGAAAAAAAAAAGGTTTTTTTATATATTTTTTGGGGATATTTATAATAGCAAAAAGTAAAAAATATTGCTTTTTCTTTTTAAAATTGTCGCTCTATTTTTGTAGCGCAAAAGATAAAAACCGCAGAGGTGATCAAATACCACCAAAGGAAAGCTCTATTTGTGGGGGGAAAAAAATGACATCAATTTTGTTTGGGAGCCACGTCGCAATTGTCAGCTAAAGCGACGCAGTGCCGAATCGCAAAAAGTGCTCTGGTCTTTGGCCAGCCAAATGATCTGGGGCTGAAGTGGTTAAAAGCTTATATGCAAGTTACTGCCATAAAAAAATTGAGACAAGGTGCTTTGGGGGGACCTCAAAGCACCCTCCCCATGTTGAGGACAAGCGTCCTGGTATGGTTCAGGAAAGTGGGAGACGCTCACTCTTCCCCCTCTTTCCTGGCCTGCCATGGCTGCTTGCTTGGATAAGGGTCTGGTATGGATTTTGGGGGGACCCCCACGCCATTTTTTTTAATTTTGGCACGGGGTTCCCCTTAAAATCCATACCAGACTTCCACTTCTTTTTTTTCTTCCTCCTAATCTTCTCCCACCCATCATCATCCGAATCCCCATCAACAGAGCGTGTGTCAGGAAAGGTTCCATCCGCTGGTGGCATTTATTATTTATCTTGCAGTACTGTGGTCCACCAGCAGGTGTCTCCTGGCAGTTTGTAACTGTCAGGAGAATCTTTCCCTGCTGGTGTTGTATTATCTTTTGGACGCAGTACTGGTTTCCACCAGCGGATGGATCCTGGCAGTGTGGAGCAGACTGCCCTCCCTCCGATCAGGTGTGACCTGAAGCTTAATCAAGCATTCCTATAAATACCCGGCAGGTGTATACACACACTGCCCTGGTATCGTCCTCGTGCCCTGACCTGTAGCCTGTCTGCTTGAACCTTGATCCATGTATCCTGATCCCTGTAACCTGAACCTGTAACCTGATCCTGAACCTGTTGTGTCCGTCCTAATCCCTGATCCCTGCTCTGCAGCCTGGTTGCCCCCTGCTTGATCCTGTCTCCCTGTCCTGATCCATCCTTACCCCATCTGCTGATCCCCCTGTGTATGACCTCGGCCTGGCCCTGTTTATGATTCTGGTTCCCCCATTACTTGTACATATTTGTCTGTTACTGTTATTAATTGTGGGTTCTGTTTGGTATTGGTTGTGCACTGTGTGGTATTGGAGGTGGTTATATATATATTATTTCACTTATCTTTAATAAATCTTTATATTTCACTTATACGTGTTTGGTGTTCCTCTGTTGCTAGCTGCACAGTTCTGGTCACACTTGGTACGTGACAGCATGAGACATGGGGTATGGACACCCTTCCATCAGCCCCACCCCCATCCAGCACCCCCACATTCCCCTGACCACGTTTGCGCTGCCGAGGGGCAGGGACTGGAGGCTGAGTGGGAAGATCCGCTAAACCTGCCCCCCCAGCAGCTTCCGCCAGTCTGGAGGATCTACGTATAGACGGATTAGGGACTACCACAGGAGGGACAGACTCAGGGACCACATCACTAGGGGAAACTAAAAACATCAGATGTCACATACAGGAGGGACAGACTCAGGGACCACATCACTAGGGGAAACTGAAACAACAGATGTAACAGACACAGGTGGGACAGACTCAGGGACCACATCACTAGGGGAAACTGAAACAGATGTCACAGACACAGGAGGGACAGACTCAGGGACCACATCACTAGGGGAAACAGAATCAGAAACAACAGATGTCACAGACACAGGAGGGACAGACTCGGGGACCACATCACTAGGGGAAACTGAAACAACAGATGTCACAGACACAGGAGGGACAGACTCAGGGACCACATCACTAGGGGAAACTGAATCAGAAACAACAGATGTCACAGACACAGGAGGGACAGACTCAGGGACCACATCACTAGGGGAAACTGAAACAACAGATGTCACAGACACAGGAGGGACAGACTCAGGGACCACATCACTTGGGGAAACAGAATCAGAAACAACAGATGTCACAGACACAGGAGGGACAGACTCGGGGACCACATCACTAGGGGAAACAGAATCAGAAACAACAGATGTCACAGACACAGGAGGGACAGACTCGGGGACCACATCACTAGGGGAAACAGAATCAGAAACAACAGATGTCACAGACACAGGAGGGACAGACTCGGGGACCACATCACTAGGGGAAACTGAATCAGAAACAACAGATGTCACAGACACAGGAGGGACAGACTCAGGGACCACATCACTAGGGGAAACTGAAACAACAGATGTCACAGACACAGGAGGGACAGACTCAGGGACCACATCACTTGGGGAAACAGAAACAACAGATTTCACAGAAACAGGAGGGACAGACTCAGTGACCACATCACTAGGGGGAATGGAAACAGATGTAACAGACACAGGAGGGACAGACTCAGGGACCACATCACTAGGGGAAACTGAAACAACAGATGTAACAGACACAGGAGGGACAGACTCAGGGACCACATCACTAGGGGAAACTGAAACAACAGATGTAACAGACACAGGAGGGACAGACTCAGGGACCACATCACTAGGGGGAATGGAAACAGATGTAACAGACACAGGAGGGACAGACTCAGGGACCACATCACTAGGGGAAACTGAAACAACAGATGTAACAGACACAGGAGGGACAGACTCAGGGACCACATCACTAGGGGAAACTGAAACAACAGATGTAACAGACACAGGAGGGACAGACTCAGGGACCACATCACTAGGGGAAACTGAAACAACAGATGTAACAGACACAGGAGGGACAGACTCAGGGACCACATCACTAGGGGGAACTGAAACAACAGATGTAACAGAAACAGGAGGGACAGACTCAGTGACCACATCACTAGGGGGAATGGAAACAGATGTAACAGACACAGGAGGGACAGACTCAGGGACCACATCACTAGGGGAAACTGAAACAACAGATGTAACAGACACAGGAGGGACAGACTCAGTGACCACATCACTAGGGGAAACTGAAACAACAGATGTAACAGACACAGGAGGGACAGACTCAGGGACCACATCACTAGGGGAAACTGAAACAACAGATGTAACAGACACAGGAGGGACAGACTCAGGGGCCACATCACTAGGGGGAACAGAATCAGAAACAACAGATGTCACAGACACAGGAGGGACAACAACAGTTTCAGAGGCCTCATACTCCTTATCCAGCCTCTGCAGCTCAGCCTCCAATCCTGGCAAGTTATGTAATGCCTCTGGGCATTGACTATAAGGATGACCAAGCTTTTGGCACAAATTGCACCAAATTTCGGTACAATCCTTCGCCAAATGGCTCAGATCCTGGCACAGTGAACACTTTTTACGGGTGCAGGTAGATGCAAAATGGCCCTTTTCACCACATTTGTTACAGACTTTAGGCTGACCTTGCTAAAAAATGGTCAGCCTATCCCTCCCCGGAAAGGCTGAACAGGGCAGATGTTGGACTACATTTCCCAGCACCCCTAATTTTAATGACACTGTCCAGGCCCCTGTCCAAATCCCATGCAGATCAAGGACCTTCCGCAGTGGAGCGAAGACCTCACCATATCGGCGTAGCCATACGATCAAATCAGCCTCTGGTATAGATTCATTGCGCACCAGGATCGTGACAGATTTTATCAGAGGCTGCCTGGAAATCACCTTTGGTACCCAACCGTTCCACTGCGGAAGGCCCCCGCACCTCAAAAATCGTTCCCAAAACAAATCCAACCCCTCAGGCTTTACAAAGGACAAATCAAATTCATAACTCCCCACGGGGCAAATGAAAGCAAAAATATCTGAAACATTAAACCCCATTTCCAGAACCAACTCTGCCACCCTCCCCCTTACTGGTGGGGTCCCCTCCCCCTCCCACTTCAACTGGACCACATTTCTCCTCTTGTACCCACTAACCATCCCACCACCAAACCTCCCCAAATTGTGACCACTAACATTTGCAGCATTCCCCCCACCCTCCTTGGTGCGACTCCCCAAAAGTGACCCGTAACTCCCCGCATTCCTCCCAGCAGAAAATACATCTGTTTGTTTTGAAGCACCTGACACATTTGCAGCAGATTTCGATTGTACAGATTTGGTCTGAACAATCGATGAGTCTTTCCTCAGCTGAGCAGGGGGAGGAATGTCATTTTTATTTTTCCCAGCAGTATTAACCCCTTCACCACCACCCAGCACAGTGTTAACCCCTTCACCACCACCCACCACATCCATTGTTTTATCATTACTGTCATTCTTAGTACTTGCTGGAATATTCACAGTTCCTGCAGTCTTCCCAGCAGTGTCAGTTCCCTCTGCTGTGCTTGTAGAAGCTTCAGCTGGCCGGTTCTCCTCCATCAGGACAGGACTGTCATCAGGGGACAGTGCAGGCTGGTCTGACACTGCAACAGGTGAAACCTCCATGGCTTCTTCCACTGCACATGGTGCAATATGCTGATCCCCTCCCCCACCACAGGGAGGCTCAGGTGAGGCAAAACTTGAATTAGGTCAAAAAAAACTGGTTGCACTTATGATATTCCTCTTTGAAACCCCACCAGCCAAAAAAGAAATAACAGCCAACATAAATTGTTAATTGGAACCCATATCCAACAGGCTCAGTAAGTCCAGCAGTTCATCAAAAAAGAGAGTGAATAAACAAAGAGTAAATGAAAAAAAAAATTTGAACATCACCCAGCATTGGGTAGCTGCGTCCGGTATGTACGGTGTGATTCAGCAGTTGGACTCAGTAACAGCAATAATCGAGATGTCATGTGAGGAAAGAAGGAGAAAACAAACTTGTGAAGTACCGCTAAAGAACAATGAAAACTAATGCTGTTCTTTGAAAAACTCACAAGACTTCTATGAAAAATGAGCGTCAGTGTGTTCCGGGTTTCACACAGCGTGCGTTCCACGGGAACCGGAAGCGAACGTCACTGGTTCAGAAGTTGGTCGGAAATTACGTCAACGCGTTTCGCCCCTCCTCCAGGGCATAATCAAGGACATGTCATAACTGCAACAAGTTTTTTTGACCTAATTCATGTTTTGACATAATCCATGTGCTGATGATATATATTTTATATAATTTTTCTTACTCATCACTATTGTATACACTTTTGGAAATCTTCCTTGTTAGCGCAGATATGTGCTACTAATTATTGGTTCACTTTGTTTAAATATTTTTCCTTATTAGTTCACACTCAATTTTGGAGGGTGGCCACATCCCTAAATTGATCAATAGGTGTCACAAGTGTTGTTGCACTTTAATTAATTTAATTAATTATTTCCGCGAGCGCTGCATTCCAATTGTTTTCCTGTTTTATGGATGGGTTTACTTCCGCTTTAAGGCCAGTGACACACTGAAAGTGGAACCCAAAATCCTCTTCTCCAGAAGCTTCCTGGGGAGGGACTTAATATCCTCCACTGTCATCTGCCACTGCTGAAATAATTTCAGACATGGGGCAACACAGGCCGGAAGCTTGCCATGTCAGACTTTTAACTAGCCCGCCTTCTTCCCAGCATCGTAGAAAAGGTCTGAACCAAGATTGAACACTACCCACCCGTCCCAGCGGGGTCTCTGCTAACCTATTACCAATATTGTAGTTTAAAAAGAGCAGAGAAAAGAAAACTATTGGTTTTACCATTCCTAGACCACCCTCCCGTCTGGACAGGTAAGTTACATTGCGTTTGATCAGGTTCATTCTATTTTCCCCATAACAGTTGGAAAAAGCAGCTGTACATCCTTGCATAGAGAGATTCCGGCAAGATACAGACAAAGCTGACCTATAAAAAGATTGGGATCAGGTAAGTTTTGATCAAGTCAACCCCCTACCTCAAGGAAAGCTTCCATTTGTCCCAGCTTGCTACTTTGGCATTGGCATCCACTAACCTGCTTTCCCAATTTTGATGATAATAGTCAGGGCCGCCATCAGGGGGGTGCAGGCAATAAGGGGCCCGTGCGGCACCCACAATAGTAAAGGAGAAAAAAGCATACAAGCCTGAGCCTCTCACATCAACAGACCCCCCCCCATGGGCATGGATGGGGACTCGGTGGGATGGCCAGTGGGTGAATTTGGTGGGACGGCCAGTGGGCGGGCCCTAGAGAATTTTGGTGGTCAGGCCCCGGGGGTCCAGGCCTAAATCTGTGTAGAGGGCCCCAAAATTTCTGATGGCTGCCCTGACATAGTCACCGGGACCAAATTCGATGCCTAACACTTCAATTTACTGCTGGGGCTTTGGGAAAGCATCCAGAAGTTCAAAGCTTTCACCCTTCTCACCCATGCATAAAACTTCACTCTTTTCACGGTTGACTTTGGAGCCAGAAGCCTCTGTGTACTGCTCTATCACAGAGACCACCTCATGTGCCTCCTCTGTCCCAGAGATAATAACAGACACATCATCGGCATAGGCCACGACCTTCAGAGGCGGCACACCAGCAATGCCCAAAGGCACCTCGCACAAAGATCCACTCTCTAGCCTTCTTACGAAGGGGTCGATTGCGAATGCATATAGCAGGGGGTTCAAAGTACATCCTAGTGCACACCAGAGCCAACCTCAAAAGGCCATCCAATCCAATCATTAATAAGTGGGAAGCTTTCAGCCCCTCTATATAATGTTGTCAACCAATTTATAAACCTCCCCTGCAAGCCGTATCTACCAAGTAGCAACCACAGATACCCATGATTTACTTCATCAAAACCCTTCGCCTCATCCAATGCCAGCAAGTACGTTCTCCATCCAGCAGCTCTGCATCGCTCCAAAGCCTCCCGGACAGCTAAAACTGCTGAAAAGGTACCAAACACTGCTGATGATTGGACAACAAATCGCCTGCTACAGACGTCAAGCGCCAAAAAATCAACATTTAGAAGACTGATGTGGCGCCAGTTCTCAATCATTGAGGGGTCGTTACCTTTTCACAGAAGAATCACAATGGATGGCCTCATGGAGAGAAGGGAGCGGACCCTCTTCTAGACAGCCGTTATAAACCTCTACTAAAAAGTGAGCCAGAATGGACTTCAACCACTTGTAAAATTCAGCTGTCAATCCACCTGGCCCAGGCAATTTCTTGGTAACCAGCTTCTCTATAGCATGAACTACCTGTGCTTCTTTATGCAATGCAGGCAGATCATGGCTAGTGGGAGGGGCCAGCAGGGTGCTGTACATAGCTTCCCGAAAACATCACAGCATCCGGCCTTAGTACTCCTCAGTACAGCCTTCAGTCCTAATGGAAGCAGTGTTTGAGAGGTTTTGCAAGACAAGCAACATTTTTTAATAAATTTTGACTTGATATACAAGTGATGTCTTGATATACAAGTAGCCTCATGTCACAACTGAGTATAAAAGAGAAGAGTGCAATATGGTTGCATTTAATGAAGGTACAACATTTAGCAACATATTGCTACACTTAAGCCTCGTACACACGGCCGGTTTTCTCGTCAAAAAACGACAAGAAAACTGCCGGGAGAGCTTTCTTGCCGAGAAAACCGACCATGTGTTCTCGTGAAGAAAACTGTCCAGAATCTCGACGAGAAAAATAGAGAACCTGCCCTCTATTTTCTCGTCGAGATTGTCGTCGGCCTGTTTCCCGACGAGAAACCTGAGAGTGTGTACGCTTACCTGTCGCCGTGGAAACCCGCGCATGCTCGAAATGACTTTGACGCAAGCGCGATAGCTTCCTAGGCATAGGTAGGGTGTAGCAAGATGGCGGCGGCGGCATTGAATGTGACGAGCGCGCGTTCGTCGTAGTCGATGACGTCACCGCGTTCGTGCCATTCAAAAAGAACGGCGGTTCTTTTGAATCGTACGTTTGTACACTCGGGCCGGGACAAGATTCTTGTCAAGAATTTCGTCAGGAAAAACAACGGGTTTTTTCCTGACGAGATTCTCGGCCGTGTGTACGAGGCTTTAGAGGCGCCTCTCTTCTCTTTTATACTTAGTAGCTCCTGCTTAATTTTGCATTCTAATCCCCTTGTGGAGACTGCCATTTGTGGATGGACATTTTATGGTAACTCAACCTGGTCACATTGCTATAATCTTTTTATATGGACTATAAACTGAAGGACCTATGAATAAATTGTTGTGGAACAAATCATTTGAGTTTCCATTATTTCCTATGGGGAAATTTGTTTTGATATACAAGTGCTTTGGATTACAAGCATGTTTCTAGAACGAATTATGCTCGCAATCCAAGGTTTTACTGTATTTAAATGTCTTGATGGGGAAGAGTGGGAGTCCCTAGGCAGGCTGCATTTGCATGAGGATGCTCACATGTAATCCTGAGCCTCCATGATTGAAAGACCTGAAATTCAGTGAATGAAAAAGACGGGTCAGGGACCTTCCTAAGACTTCTCCATCAACAGGTGTGTAGGATCTCCAGCTGTTACTCCTAAAATAGCTTGGCACCCGGCCCACGTGTACCAATTGTCATGCAGACCAACACATGCAGACATTCATACCATACCTCTCCATTACAAAAATAAACTTTTTTTTGGTTCTACAATATTTCCTTCCAATACAATGAAATATGGAAGCCCACCATGCTCCCAATAAAATGTAGGATCGAGATTGGCTGTGAATTTACATACGTCTACAGCATATATTTATTCTATCAGATATCAAAGATATCTACACGTTTCGTGGGTCTCACCTGCTTCCTCAGGGTGTGAGTATGCCATGGTCAGTGGTCAGGCTTGCAGACCAGTAGCTATAGCAGTAGCAGAGGTTCCCACTGACCAGCTGGAAAAGTACAGCAGCAGGTCACCATGGAGGATTATGCGGGCTCACCCGAGGTGCTGGATCCAAGTACTAACCGGTGTTCACCAGAGCTCCTGGTGGTGGGGATGGGTTTTGCTGCATGCAACACCAGGTCACATTCCTCAGGATCTCCCCACCAGGAGGTGAGCAAGCCAGAGTTCAGTAGAAGATATAACAGGTAGGGATCAAGCAGAAGCGTAGTTGAGGAACAAGCCAAAGGTCAGTAAAGAATAGCTGCAGGTTTTGAAGTACCAAGTCATGTTCCTCAGGATCTCCCCACCAGCAGATGAGCAAGCCAGGGTCCAGTAGCAGATATAGCAAGTAGGAATCAAGCAGAAGAGTAGTTGAGGAACAAGCCAAAGAGTAAAGAATAGCTGCAGGTTTTGAAGTACCAAGTCATGTTCCTCAGGATCTCCCCACCAGGAGGTGAGCAAGCCAGGGTCCAGTAGCAGATATAGCAGGTAGGGATCAAGCAGAAGTATAGTTGAGGAACAAGCCAAAGAGTAAGGAATAGCTGCAGGTTTTTGAGTACCAGGTCACGTTCCTCAGGATCTCCCCACCAGGAGGTGAGAAAGCTGGGGTCCAGTAGCAGATATAGCAGGTAGGGATAAAGCAGAAGTATAGTTGAGGAACAAGCCAAAGGTAAGTAATGAATAGCTGCAGGTTTTGAAGTACCACGTCATGTTCCTCAGGATCTCCCCACCAGGAGGGTAGCAAGCCATGGTCCAGCAGCAGATATAGCAGGTAGAGATCAAGCAATAGAGTAGTTGAGGAACAAGCCAAAGGTCAGTAATGAATAGCTGCACGTTTTGAATTACCAAGTCACGTTCCTCAGGATCTCTCCACCAGGAAGTGAGCAAGCCAGGGTCCAGTAGCAGATATAGCAGGTAGGGATCAAGCAATAGAGTAATTGAGGAACAAGCAAAGGTCAGTAATGAA
Organism: Rana muscosa; assembly: GCA_029206835.1. NCBI lineage: Eukaryota > Metazoa > Chordata > Amphibia > Anura > Ranidae > Rana > Rana muscosa. The sequence goes on from CM055118.1 coordinate 394,430,822, forward strand.
TAGCTGCAGGTTTTGGAGTACCAAGTCACTTTCCTCAGGATCTCCCCACCAGGAGGTGAGCAAGCCAGGGTCCAGTAGCAGATATAGCAGGTAGGGATCAAGCAGAAGTGTAGTTGAGGAACAAGCCAAAGGTCAGTAATGAATAGCTGCAGGTTTTGAAGTACCAAGTCATGTTCCTCAGGATCTCCCCACCAGGAGGTGAGCAAGCCAGGGTCCAGTAGCAGATATAGCAGGTAGGGATCAAGCAATAGAGTAATTGAGGAACAAGCAAAGGTCAGTAATGAATAGCTGCAGGTTTTGGAGTACCAAGTCACTTTCCTCAGGATCTCCCCACCAGGAGGTGAGCAAGCCAGGGTCCAGTAGCAGATATAGCAGGTAGGCATCAAGCAGAAGTGTAGTTGAGGAACAAGCCAAAGGTCAGTAATGAATAGCTGCAGGTTTTGAATAGGGATGAGCTTCGTGTTCGAGTCGAACATACGTTCGACTCGAACATTGGCTGTTCGATCGTTCGACGAAGATCGAACGATTTGGGCCGTTCGCGCCAAATTCGAGTGACGCGAACGGCCCACAATGCACTACGCCATCGCAGTGTCATCCAGGCGCTGTGATTGGCCAAGCATGCACTGTGACCCCGCATGCTTGGCCAATCACAGCGCCGGCAGCGAGGAGAGCAATGATTGGCCACAGGCAGGATGCCTGTGGCCAATTATTGCTGAGGGTGTTTAGTACACGCCCCACACTATAAAAGGCCGCCAGCACGGCGGCCTAGTGTAGTGTGTTCCGGAGCAGGGATAGAGTAGCATAGGCAGGGACAGTGACTGTTATTTCTTTCTTGCTTAACCTGGATTCCTTTAGTTTAGGGAAAGAGAAGGATAGGTAGGGAGAGTGTCAGTGTGTTTTGTGCTTCTGCTATAGTGTGCTTAAAAAAAACATTTATTCTAGGGACAGAAAACTCTAGGTAGGGACAGTGTCAGTTTCTTTCACTCTGCAAGTCCTTGTTTCCAGGGACCTGTAAGGACAGTGAGTTAATTGTCCTTGTGCTATATTGTGCTTAAAAAAAACATTTATTCTAGGGACAGAAAACTCTAGGTAGGGACAGTGTCAGTTTCTTTCACTCTGCAAGTCCTTGTTTCCAGGGACCTGTAAGGACAGTGAGTTAATTGTCCTTGTGCTATATTGTGATTAAAAAAAACATTTATTCTAGGGACAGAAAACTCTAGGTAGGGACAGTGTCAGTTTCTTTCACTCTGCAAGTCCTTGTTTCCAGGGACCTGTAAGGACAGTGAGTTAATTTTCCTTGTGCTATATTGTGATTAAAAAAAACATTTTTTCTAGGGACAGAAAACTGTAGGTAGGGAGAGTGTTTTTTTTCTTTCACTCTGCAAGTCCTTGTTTCCAGGGACCTGTAAGGACAGTGAGTTAATTGTCCTTGTGCTATATTGTGCTTAAAAAAAACATTTATTCTAGGGACAGAAAACTCTAGGTAGGGACAGTGTCAGTTTCTTTCACTCTGCAAGTCCTTGTTTCCAGGGACCTGTAAGGACAGTGAGTTAATTGTCCTTGTGCTATATTGTGATTAAAAAAAACATTTATTCTAGGGACAGAAAACTCTAGGTAGGGACAGTGTCAGTTTCTTTCACTCTGCAAGTCCTTGTTTCCAGGGACCTGTAAGGACAGTGAGTTAATTTTCCTTGTGCTATATTGTGATTAAAAAAAACATTTTTTCTAGGGACAGAAAACTGTAGGTAGGGAGAGTGTTTTTTTTCTTTCACTCTGCAAGTCCTTGTTTCCAGGGACCTGTAAGGACAGTGAGTTAATTGTCCTTGTGCTATATTGTGCTTAAAAAAAACATTTATTCTAGGGACAGAAAACTCTAGGTAGGGACAGTGTCAGTTTCTTTCACTCTGCAAGTCCTTGTTTCCAGGGACCTGTAAGGACAGTGAGTTAATTGTCCTTGTGCTATATTGTGATTAAAAAAAACATTTATTCTAGGGACAGAAAACTCTAGGTAGGGACAGTGTCAGTTTCTTTCACTCTGCAAGTCCTTGTTTCCAGGGACCTGTAAGGACAGTGAGTTAATTTTCCTTGTGCTATATTGTGATTAAAAAAAACATTTTTTCTAGGGACAGAAAACTGTAGGTAGGGAGAGTGTTTTTTTTCTTTCACTCTGCAAGTCCTTGTTTCCAGGGACCTGTAAGGACAGTGAGTTAATTGTCCTTGTGCTATATTGTGCTTAAAAAAAACATTTATTCTAGGGACAGAAAACTCTAGGTAGGGACAGTGTCAGTTTCTTTCACTCTGCAAGTCCTTGTTTCCAGGGACCTGTAAGGACAGTGAGTTAATTGTCCTTGTGCTATATTGTGATTAAAAAAAACATTTATTCTAGGGACAGAAAACTCTAGGTAGGGACAGTGTCAGTTTCTTTCACTCTGCAAGTCCTTGTTTCCAGGGACCTGTAAGGACAGTGAGTTAATTTTCCTTGTGCTATATTGTGATTAAAAAAAACATTTTTTCTAGGGACAGAAAACTGTAGGTAGGGAGAGTGTTTTTTTTCTTTCACTCTGCAAGTCCTTGTTTCCAGGGACCTGTAAGGACAGTGAGTTAATTGTCCTTGTGCTATATTGTGCTTAAAAAAAACATTTATTCTAGGGACAGAAAACTCTAGGTAGGGACAGTGTCAGTTTCTTTCACTCTGCAAGTCCTTGTTTCCAGGGACCTGTAAGGACAGTGAGTTAATTGTCCTTGTGCTATATTGTGATTAAAAAAAACATTTATTCTAGGGACAGAAAACTCTAGGTAGGGACAGTGTCAGTTTCTTTCACTCTGCAAGTCCTTGTTTCCAGGGACCTGTAAGGACAGTGAGTTAATTTTCCTTGTGCTATATTGTGATTAAAAAAAACATTTTTTCTAGGGACAGAAAACTGTAGGTAGGGAGAGTGTTTTTTTTCTTTCACTCTGCAAGTCCTTGTTTCCAGGGACCTGTAAGGACAGTGAGTTAATTGTCCTTGTGCTATATTGTGCTTAAAAAAAACATTTATTCTAGGGACAGAAAACTCTAGGTAGGGACAGTGTCAGTTTCTTTCACTCTGCAAGTCCTTGTTTCCAGGGACCTGTAAGGACAGTGAGTTAATTGTCCTTGTGCTATATTGTGATTAAAAAAAACATTTATTCTAGGGACAGAAAACTCTAGGTAGGGACAGTGTCAGTTTCTTTCACTCTGCAAGTCCTTGTTTCCAGGGACCTGTAAGGACAGTGAGTTAATTTTCCTTGTGCTATATTGTGATTAAAAAAAACATTTTTTCTAGGGACAGAAAACTGTAGGTAGGGAGAGTGTTTTTTTTCTTTCACTCTGCAAGTCCTTGTTTCCAGGGACCTGTAAGGACAGTGAGTTAATTGTCCTTGTGCTATATTGTGCTTAAAAAAAACATTTATTCTAGGGACAGAAAACTCTAGGTAGGGACAGTGTCAGTTTCTTTCACTCTGCAAGTCCTTGTTTCCAGGGACCTGTAAGGACAGTGAGTTAATTTTCCTTGTGCTATATTGTGATTAAAAAAAACATTTATTCTAGGGACAGAAAACTCTAGGTAGGGAGAGTGTTTTTTTTCTTTCACTCTGCAAGTCCTTGTTTCCAGGGACCTGTAAGGACAGTGAGTTAATTTTCCTTGTGCTATATTGTGATTAAAAAAAAAAATTTTTCTAGGGACAGAAAACTGTAGGTAGGGAGAGTGTTTTTTTTCTTTCACTCTGCAAGTCCTTGTTTCCAGGGACCTGTAAGGACAGTGAGTTAATTGTCCTTGTGCTATATTGTGCTTAAAAAAAACATTTATTCTAGGGACAGAAAACTCTAGGTAGGGACAGTGTCAGTTTCTTTCACTCTGCAAGTCCTTGTTTCCAGGGACCTGTAAGGACAGTGAGTTAATTGTCCTTGTGCTATATTGTGATTAAAAAAAACATTTATTCTAGGGACAGAAAACTCTAGGTAGGGACAGTGTCAGTTTCTTTCACTCTGCAAGTCCTTGTTTCCAGGGACCTGTAAGGACAGTGAGTTAATTTTCCTTGTGCTATATTGTGATTAAAAAAAACATTTTTTCTAGGGACAGAAAACTGTAGGTAGGGAGAGTGTTTTTTTTCTTTCACTCTGCAAGTCCTTGTTTCCAGGGACCTGTAAGGACAGTGAGTTAATTGTCCTTGTGCTATATTGTGCTTAAAAAAAACATTTATTCTAGGGACAGAAAACTCTAGGTAGGGACAGTGTCAGTTTCTTTCACTCTGCAAGTCCTTGTTTCCAGGGACCTGTAAGGACAGTGAGTTAATTGTCCTTGTGCTATATTGTGATTAAAAAAAACATTTATTCTAGGGACAGAAAACTCTAGGTAGGGACAGTGTCAGTTTCTTTCACTCTGCAAGTCCTTGTTTCCAGGGACCTGTAAGGACAGTGAGTTAATTTTCCTTGTGCTATATTGTGATTAAAAAAAACATTTTTTCTAGGGACAGAAAACTGTAGGTAGGGAGAGTGTTTTTTTTCTTTCACTCTGCAAGTCCTTGTTTCCAGGGACCTGTAAGGACAGTGAGTTAATTGTCCTTGTGCTATATTGTGCTTAAAAAAAACATTTATTCTAGGGACAGAAAACTCTAGGTAGGGACAGTGTCAGTTTCTTTCACTCTGCAAGTCCTTGTTTCCAGGGACCTGTAAGGACAGTGAGTTAATTGTCCTTGTGCTATATTGTGATTAAAAAAAACATTTATTCTAGGGACAGAAAACTCTAGGTAGGGACAGTGTCAGTTTCTTTCACTCTGCAAGTCCTTGTTTCCAGGGACCTGTAAGGACAGTGAGTTAATTGTCCTTGTGCTATATTGTGATTAAAAAAAACATTTATTCTAGGGACAGAAAACTCTAGGTAGGGACAGTGTCAGTTTCTTTCACTCTGCAAGTCCTTGTTTCCAGGGACCTGTAAGGACAGTGAGTTAATTTTCCTTGTGCTATATTGTGATTAAAAAAAACATTTTTTCTAGGGACAGAAAACTGTAGGTAGGGAGAGTGTTTTTTTTCTTTCACTCTGCAAGTCCTTGTTTCCAGGGACCTGTAAGGACAGTGAGTTAATTGTCCTTGTGCTATATTGTGCTTAAAAAAAACATTTATTCTAGGGACAGAAAACTCTAGGTAGGGACAGTGTCAGTTTCTTTCACTCTGCAAGTCCTTGTTTCCAGGGACCTGTAAGGACAGTGAGTTAATTGTCCTTGTGCTATATTGTGATTAAAAAAAACATTTATTCTAGGGACAGAAAACTCTAGGTAGGGACAGTGTCAGTTTCTTTCACTCTGCAAGTCCTTGTTTCCAGGGACCTGTAAGGACAGTGAGTTAATTTTCCTTGTGCTATATTGTGATTAAAAAAAACATTTATTCTAGGGACAGAAAACTCTAGGTAGGGACAGTGTCAGTTTCTTTCACTGTGAAAGTCCTTGTTTCAAGGGACAGAGAAGGACACCTGAAGGTAGCCCTTATTGCTTTTTTCCCATCTCCCTGCAGGCCATCTATTAGAATGTCTGGAAGGCAAACAAGGAGAGGCAGACAGTCAGGAGGCAATAAAAGAGGGCAAGCAGGCTCTGTGTCTGGGGGCAACAGTGCTGGTCGTGGACGCGGTGCATTGTCATCAGCACATGGCCATGGGACACGCTTGTCCTTCTTTTCGGCAGCTGGACATGTTGAGCCACATCATGCCGAAGACTTGGTAGAGTGGATGACCAAGCCCTCCTCCTCCTCCTCATCCTCTCTCACCCAGGCTCAGGGTACTGGAAAAGCAGCTGCCAAAGCGTCGTCTTCCCTGGTATCAATGTCAGACAAATCATCAGTCACTCCTTCCCTAGACCCACCATGTCCTCCTCCTGAGGAGTCCCCCGAACTGTTTCAGCACAGTGTTGGGTACATGCTCCAGGAGGATGCCCAGCGTTTCGAAGGGTCTGATGATGAAACCCAGCTAGAGGAAGGCAGTAGCGTGAGAGCAGACAGAGGGGATGCTCAAGAAGGACACCAATCTGGCAGTCATGTTCCAGCAGCTGCAGCATACTGCCAGATTGGCTCCAGTGATGAGGAGGGAGGGGATGATGAGGTCAATGACTCCACGTGGGTGCCTAATAGGAGAGAGGAGGAGGAGGAGGATGAGGAGGAGGCACATCTCCAACGAGGCAGGATGCCCTTTGGTGGCCAGCGTAAGGGCAGTACACCGACGGAATCACACCGCAGAGCTCCGCCTGTGCAGGGCGCTGCCTCTGCCCGTCATTCAAAAAGTTCTTTGGTGTGGGCCTTTTTTGAGGCTAGTGCATCAGATCGCACAGCTGCTGTTTGCAACATATGTCTCAAGCGTATATCGCGTGGCCAAAACATCAGCCGCTTGGGTACCACATGCCTGACCAGACATATGTTGACCTGCCATGCAGCTCGTTGGCAAGCCTACCTCAAAGACCCACACCAAAGAACCAAGCGGACCTCTCCTTGCACCGCATCAGCTGGGATCTCCAACCCCACTATAACTTCAGTCCTCTCTGAAACATGCACTGAGAGGAATGAAGGTGTAGAATTAGGTGTGTCACAGCCAAGTACTTGCGGCCACTCTGCTAGCAGTACACCGACGTCCGATTCTAGCAGGCAAATTTCCCTGCCCCAGCTGCTGGACCGTCGAAAGAAGTTCACTCCCAGCCATCCACATGCCCAGCGGTTGAATGCTAGCTTGGCTAAATTGCTAGCGCTTCAACTGCTGCCTTTTCAGTTGGTAGACTCGGCCCCCTTCCGTGAGTTTGTGCAATGTGCGGTTCCTCAGTGGCAGGTTCCCAAACGCCACTTTTTCTCACGGAAGGCTATTCCGGCTCTCTACCGGCATGTGGAAGGCAATGTCTTGGCCTCGCTGGACAGGGCGGTCAGCGGTAAGGTGCATATTACCGCTGACTCATGGTCCAGCAGGCATGGACAGGGACGTTACCTTTCTTTCACGGCCCATTGGGTCACTCTTTTGGCAGCTGGGAAGGATTCAGGACAAGGTGCAGTAGTGTTGGAGGTTGTCCCACCGCCACGCCTCCAAAATGCTACTACTGGTTGTGACACACCTCTCTCCTCCACCCCCTCCTCTTCTTCTTCCTCCATGGCCTCTTCCTGTGGTTTGTCCTATGAACCAGCGGTGCTCCGTAGCCGTTCACGGGGCTACGCAAGTACGCAGGCAAAAAGATGCCATGCCGTGCTTGCGCTGGTGTGTTTGGGGGACAGAAGCCACACTGGGGCAGAGGTCCTGTCTGCTCTGCAGGGCCAGGCCGAGAGGTGGTTGACGCCACGCCAGCTTAAGCCAGGAATGGTGGTTTGCGACAATGGCACCAACCTCCTCTCCGCCCTCCGACAGGGACAACTGACCCATGTGCCCTGTGTGGCTCACGTCCTTAACCTGGTGGTGCAGCGCTTCTTGGGCAGGTACCCGGGCTTACAGGATGTCCTGAGGCAGGCCAGGAAAGTCTGTGTGCATTTCCGCAGATCTTATAATGCCAGTGCTCGCCTGGCTGAGCTGCAAAAGGAGTTGAACCTGCCCAAGAACCGCCTTATATGTGACATGCCCACCAGGTGGAACTCAACGTTGGCCATGCTGCAGCGGCTGCACACGCAGCAGAGGGCCATCAATGAGTACCTGTGCGACTACGGCACCAGGACAGGGTCAGGGGAGCTTGGTTTTTTTTCTCCACGCCAGTGGGGCATGATCAGGGATGCATGCACTGTCCTGGCACCATTTGAGGAGGCCACGAGGATGGTGAGCAGTGACAGTGCATGCATCAGTGACACTGTACCTCTTGTCCACCTGTTGGAGCACACGCTGCGTGGAATAATGGACAGGGCACTTGAGGCAGAACAGAGGCAGGAAGAGGAGGACTTCCTTGCCTCTCAAGGCCCCCTTTACCCAGACAGTGTTCCTTCTGTCCCACCCATCGCACAGGAAGAGGAGGAGGAGGAGGAGGAGGAGGAGGAGGAGGATTGTGTCAGCATGGAGGTGGAGGCTGGCACTCAGCATCATCAGCAGCAGTCTTTTAGGGATGATTTACAGTCCCAAGAAACCAGTGGACTTGTACGTGGCTGGGAGGAGGTGGCTGCGGATCATGTCGTCCTTAGTGACCCAGAGGACTCCGGAGCGAATGCCTCAGCAAACCTACGCTGCATGGCCTCCCTGATCCTGCAAAGTCTGCGGAAGGATCCTCGTATTCTTCGGATCAAGGAGAGGGACCATTACTGGCTGGCCACTCTCCTTGATCCACGGTACAAGGGTAAGGTTGCGGACCTTATGTTACCGTCGCAGAGGGAGCAGAGGATGAGACAACTCCGGGAGGCCTTGCAGAAAGGTCTGTGCAACGCGTTCCCAGAGACTGGGAGGTTGCAAACTCCTGGTCCTGGACAACGAGTTGCTGAGGCTTCGGCCAGTCAAAGAAGGAGCGGTGGGGAAGGTGGCCGTCTGACCGATGCGTTCAGACAATTCTTTAGTCCGCAGCCCCAAAGTATGATCGGTTCCAGCAACCATCGCCAGCGTCTGATAAACATGGTGCAGGAATATCTAGGGGCAAGGTCAGACTTGGACACCTTCCCCACCGAAAATCCTCTGGCTTACTGGGTCTTGAGGATGGATCACTGGCCAGAGCTTGCACAGTATGCAATTGAGCTACTGGCCTGTCCTGCATCCAGCGTTCTTTCGGAACGCACATTCAGTGCTGCTGGAGGATTTGTCACGGATCACAGGGTGCGCCTGTCCACCGACTCGGTTGATCGACTGACTTTCATCAAGATGAACCAGTCTTGGATCACCACCAGCTACCACACACCTGATGCTGATATAACAGACTAATTGATTTTAAAATGTCACATCCCTTCAAGACTGATGCTGATGCTGAGTGCCTGTGCTGTTATGTTGACTGGCTATCCTCCTCCTCCGAGTCCTCAATGATACGATTGATGATGATAGCTTGGAAGATCATTTTTGTTTATGGGTGCCGCCACCAGTGCCTAACGCCCAATTTTTCAGCCCCTGTTTAACAGGGGCGTGTAATTACAATTTTTGAAGCAATACTTTGCAACAGGGCTCATTGCTGTGCTCCAAGTACAGTATCTGTGAGGAGTTGCAGTGTTGTGCCACCAGTGCCTAAGGCCCAATTTTTCAGCCCCTGTTTAACAGGGGCGTGTCATTACAATTTTTGAAGCAATACTTTGCAACAGGGCTCATTGCTGTGCTCCAAGTACAGTATCTGTGAAGGGTTGCAGTGTTGTGCCACCAGTGCCTAAGGCCCAATTTTTCAGCCCCTGTTCAACAGGGGCATGTAATTACAATTCTTGATCTAATAATTCACAGCAGGGCCCATTGCTGCACCCACCAAGAGTAACTGTCAGGGCTTACAGTGTTGTGGCACCAGCACCACCATCAAAGGCCCAATTTTTACTACCACTGTTCAACAATTATATGTAATTAAAATTCCTGATATAATAGTTGACAGCAGGGCGTTCCAGCACCAACCAAGAGTAACTGTGAGTGCTTACAGTGTTGTGCCAACACCAACAACTAAGGGGCCTATTTCTGCAGAGTATATACGGCAGGTCCCTACTTTCAAACATCCAACTTACAAACGACTCCTACTTGCAAACGCAAGAAGACAACAGGAAGTGAGAGGAAATCTACCACTAGGAAGGAAAATTCTCTCCTGTAAGAATAAATATGGGAGAAAGGTGTCTCCTCTGTACTGATGCTTTATCAGCAATCCTTGTTTCAAGAAAAACACCACATTTCAAAAACAGTTGTCATTGGGACGGAAAGTGAGGTGAAATGTTCTGAACAGGGGCACAGACAGCAAAACAAATGTTACAGGGGTGATAACCCTTACCTATGTTTTCCAAAAAGTTTAAAAATAGATTTTTGGTCTGGAGCTACACTTCAACAATGTACCTGTTCAAAATTACAAACAGATTCTACATAAGAACAAACCTACAGTCCCTGTCTTGTATGCACCGCCTGTATACGGCTGTTCTGAGTATATAGGGCCTTTTTTATTTTATGTGCGGGGTTCCCCTTAATATCCATACAAGACCCAAAGGGGCTGGTAATGGGCTGGGGTAGGGGGGGGGGGGTCATGGGGTAGCTATGCCATTTTTCTTAAAGAATTTCATCCATATTACCGGGACCAGACATTACATTAAAGCCGCAAGCAGTTTTAAATGGCTTTTTTTTCCTTTAGAAGTGTCATTTTGTGCAGGGACAGTTCTAAACACGGGAAACACGTGGCACTTCACAGGCATACTTTAGACACCCCCCAGGTACGATATTTAAAGGAATATTTGACTTTTTTTTTTTCACTTTATGCATCATTAAAATGACTGCTCCCGGAAAACGACCGTTTTTAAAACTTATTTTTGCATTGATACATGTCCCCTGGTGCAGAACCCGGGTTCCCAAACCCTTTTTAGGACAATAACATGCATAATAGTTTTTATAATTAGCACTTTAGAATTCGAACGTTCGCATCCATTGTATTTAATAGGGTTCTAATGTTCGTTCGAACTTTCGGTCCGTTCGCGGGTTCTGGTGCGAACCGAACCCGGGGGTGTTCGGCTCATCACTAGTTTTGAAGTACCAAGTCATGTTCCTCAGGATCTCCCCACCAGGAGGTGAGCAAGCCATGGTCCAGCAGCAGATATAGCAGGTAGGGATCAAGCAATAGAGTAATTGAGGAACAAGCCAAAGGTCAGTAATGAATAGCTGCAGGTTTTGGAGTACCAAGTCACTTTCCTCAGGATCTCCCCACCAGGAGGTGAGCAAGCCATGGTCCAGTAGCAGATATAGCAGGTAGGGAGGTAGGGATCAAGCAGAAGCGTAGTTGAGGAACAAGTCAAAGGTCAGAAATTAATAGCTGCACGTTTTGAAGTACCAAGTCACATTCCTCAGGGTCTCCCTACCAGGAGGTGAGCAAGCCAGGGTCCAGTAGAAGTCAATGGAAACGAAAAAAAATTGTTCCGCATTGACTTCAATGCCATGCAATACCGCATGTGGCCAGAGGTAGAGGGGGGCCGGAGAGCAACGGGAACACTCGGAAAGGGCCGAGGACAGCTCGGCTGACCTCAGAAACCCTGGGAAAGGCTCGGAAACACCCGGGAACTGTGTATTTCTGAGTAATTCCGAACGGCTCAGATCGGCTCCGGCGCCCCCGCACCTCAGGCCAAATGCGGTACTGCAGACCCCATTAGCTTGAATTCTGCTCGTTTCGCGAGACAACACTCGAAAACGGAGTCATCATTTTTTTTTAAAAGTTGCTCGTCTTTCAAAATGCTCGTTAACCGTGTTACTTGTAAACTGAGGTTCCACTGTATCTCCCATTAATTAACATAAAAGCCTATCATGTACCTGGTGGAGACTGAGCTTCCCCCCCTGTCCTGTTTTTCCCCGGAGGTTGATGACAGAATATGACAGGACACGGGGTGTCTATGGAGATTTCTGGCCAGAAGAAGGTCTGGATTATGGAGAGCGGCAGGAGATGCAGAACATGAACTTGTGCAGAATGTCATTGTGGGAACTTGTAGATCCAGAAGACAGAACTGAGATCAGACGAGGAGACGTTGGCGGCAACCGTGCAGTGGAGAAGCAGATTCAGAAGGCAAAAATGGAAGCCAAGCTTCACAAGTAGGGTTGCTACCTGTCTGGGATTCACCCGGACAGTTCGGGTTTGGAATCATGTGTCCGGGTTTCAAACTGCCTGAAACCCGGACACATTATTCAGACCCGGCTATGGCCTACCAGCAGGGTTGCTGGCTGCAGTTGTCTAAGCTGAGAGTGTCTATTACACTCTCCTTTACACTGCCCAAAGCCAACACTAATAATACCCCCCCCCCACATACAGATGGGAGAGGAGAGAGGGCTCAATCTGCTCCTCTTCCCCCCGCCCCCACCCCTCTGTCTGCCCCACACTCCAATCCCCAGCGATTTGCCTCAGAAAAGGAAAGTGGAGGCCAGAAATTTGAAGTCCAGCAGGTTCAGATACATCTGGATGAGAGGTGCTGACTGCCAAGGGGTGAGTGAGCTCACCATCCACCCCTGTCTGTGACTGAAGTCTCCTCCCTTCTCTCTCCTCCCACTGAGTGAGTACAGTAAGGCAAATAAGGGTTCTCAGAGCACCCCTTACATCAGAGTTCCCCTTTACACCAGAGGCCACATTGTTCCCCCTTACATCAGAGTCCTCTCTGTACATCAGAGTACTCAGTGTTCCCCCTTAGATCAGGGTTCCCAGATCATCCCTTATGTTAGAGTCCCCAGAGTTCTCCCTTACATCAGAGTCTGTAGAGTCCCGCCTTACAGTGTAAGGGAACTCTGTGGATTCAGATGTAAAAGGGGAACTCTGTGGATTCAGATGTTAAGGGGAACTCTGCGGAATCAGATGTAAAAGGGGAACTCTGCGGATTCAGATGTAAAAGGGGAACTCTGCAGATTCAGATGTAAAAGGGGAACTCTGCGGATTCATATGTAAAAGGGGAACTCTGCGGATTCAGATGTAAAAGGGGAACTCTGCGGATTCAGATGTAAAAGGGGAACTCTGCAGATTCAGATGTAAAAGGGGAACTCTGCGGATTAAGATGTAAAAGGGGAACTCTGCGGATTCAGATGTAAAAGGGGAACTCTGCGGATTCAGATGTAAAAGGAGAACTCTGAGGATTCAGATGTAAAAGGAGAACTCTGCGGATTCAGATGTAAAAGGGGAACTCTGTGGATTTAGATGTAAAAGGGGAACTCTGTGGATTCAGATGTAAAAGGTGAACTCTGCATATTCAGATGTAAAAGGGGAACTCTGTGGATTCAGATGTAAAAGGAGAACTCTGCGGATTCAGATGTAAAAGGGGAACTCTGCGGATTCAGATGTAAAAGGGGAACTCTGCGGATTCAGATGTAAAAGGGGAACTCTGTGGATTCAGATGTAAAAGGAGAACTCTGCAGATTCAGATGTAAAAGGGGAACTCTGTGGATTCAGATGTAAAAAGAGAACTCTGCGGATTCAGATGTAAAAGCGGAACTCTGCGGATTCAGATGTAAAAGGAGAACTCTGCGGATTCATATGTAAAAGGGGAACTCTGCGGATTCAGATGTAAAAGGGGAACTCTGCAGATTCAGATGTAAAAGAGGAACTCTGCGGATTCATATGTAAAAGGGGAACTCTGCAGATTCAGATGTAAAGGGGCACTTTGCGGATTCAGATGTAAAAGGGGAACTCTGCGAATTCAGATGTAAAGGGGAACTCTGCGGATTCAGATGTAAAAGGTGAACTCTGCATATTCAGATGTAAAAGGGGAACTCTGTGGATTCAGATGTAAAAGGTGAACTCTGCGGATTCAGATGTAAAAGGAGAACTCTGCAGATTCAGATGTAAAAGGGGAACTCTGTGGATTCAGATGTAAAAGGTGAACTCTGCGGATTCAGATGTAAAAGGGGAACTATGTGGATTCAGATGTAAAAGGGGGTGCTCTGTGGATTCAGATGTAAAAGGGGAACTCTGAGGATTCAGATGTAAAAGGGGAACTCTGTGGATTCAGATGTAAAGGGGAACACTGTGGATTCAGATGTAAAAGGGGAACTCTGTGGATTCTGATGTAAAAGGAGAACTCTGCAGATTCAGATGTAAAAGGGGAACTCTGCGGATTCAGATGTAAAAGGGGAACTCTGTGGAGTCAGAAGTAAAGGGGAACTCTGCGGATTCAGATGTAAAAGGGGAACTCTGCGGATTCAGATGTAAAAGGGGAACTCTGCGGGTTCAGATGTAAAAGGGGAACTCTGCGGATTCAGATGTAAAAGGGGAACTCTGTGGATTCAGATGTAAAAGGGGAACTCTGCAGATTCAGATGTAAAAGGGGAACTCTGCGGATTCAGATGTAAAAGGGGAACTCTGCGGATTCATATGTAAAAGGGGAACTCTGCGGATTCAGATATAAAAGGGGAACTCTGCGGATTCAGATGTAAAAGGGGAACTCTGCGGATTCAGATGTAAAAGGGGAACTCTGTGGATTCAGATATAAAAGGGGAACTCTGCGGATTCAGATATAAAAGGGGAACTCTGCGGATTCAGATGTAAAAGGGGAACTCTGTGGATTCAGATGTAAAAGGGGAACTCTGCGGATTCAGATGTAAAAGGGGAACTCTGCGGGTTCAGATATAAAAGGGGAACTCTGCGGATTCAGATGTAAAAGGGGAACTCTGCGGATTCATATGTAAAAGGGGGTGCTCTGTGGATTCAGATGTAAAAGGGGATCTCTGCGGATTCAGATGTAAAAGGTGAACTCTGCGGATTCAGATGTAAAAGGGGAACTCTGCGGATTCAGATGTAAAAGGGGAACTCTGCGGATTCAGATGTAAAAGGGGAACTCTGCGGATTCAGATGTAAAAGGGGAACTCTGTGGATTCAGATGTAAAAGGGGAACTCTGTGGATTCAGATGTAAAAGGGGAACTCTGCGGATTTAGATGTAAAAGGGGAACTCTGTGGATTCAGATGTAAAAGGGGATCTCTGCGGATTCAGATGTAAAAGGGGAACTCTGCGGATTCAGATGTAAAAGGGGAACTCTGCGGGTTCAGATGTAAAAGGGGAACTCTGCGGATTCAGATGTAAAAGGGGAACTCTGTGGATTCAGATGTAAAAGGGGAACTCTGTGGAGTCAGATGTAAAGGGGAACTCTGCGGATTCAGATGTAAAAGGGGAACTCTGCGGATTCAGATGTAAAAGGGGAACTCTGCGGGTTCAGATGTAAAAGGGGAACTCTGCGGATTCAGATGTAAAAGGGGAACTCTGCGGATTCATATGTAAAAGGGGAACTCTGCGGATTCATATGTAAAAGGGGAACTCTGCGGATTCAGATGTAAAAGGGGAACTCTGCGGGTTCAGATGTAAAAGGGGAACTCTGCGGATTCATATGTAAAAGGGGAACTCTGCGGATTCAGATGTAAAAGGGGAACTCTGCGGGTTCAGATGTAAAAGGGGAACTCTGCGGGTTCAGATGTAAAAGGGGAACTCTGTGGATTCAGATGTAAAAGGGGAACTCTGCGGATTCAGATGTAAAAGGGGAACTCTGCGGATTCAGATGTAAAAGGGGAACTCTGCGGATTCAGATGTAAAAGGGGAACTCTGTGGGTTCAGATGTAAAAGGGGAACTCTGCGGATTCAGATGTAAAAGGGGAACTCTGCGGGTTCAGATGTAAAAGGGGAACTCTGAGGATTCAGATGTAAAAGGAGAACTCTGAGGATTCAGATGTAAAGGGGAACGCTGCGGATTCAGATGTAAAAGGGGAACTCTGCGGGTTCAGATGTAAAAGGGGAACTCTGTGGATTCAGATGTAAAAGGGGAACTCTGCGGATTCAGATGTAAAAGGGGAACTCTGCGGATTCAGATGTAAAAGGGGAACTCTGCGGATTCAGATGTAAAAGGGGAACTCTGTGGGTTCAGATGTAAAAGGGGAACTCTGCGGATTCAGATGTAAAAGGGGAACTCTGCGGGTTCAGATGTAAAAGGGGAACTCTGAGGATTCAGATGTAAAAGGAGAACTCTGAGGATTCAGATGTAAAGGGGAACGCTGCGGATTCAGATGTAAAAGGGGAACTCTGCGGGTTCAGATGTAAAAGGGGAACTCTGCGGATTCAGATGTAAAAGGGGAACTCTGTGGATTCAGATGTAAAAGGGGAACTATGTGGAGTCAGATGTAAAGGGGAACGCTGCGGATTCAGATGTAAAAGGGGAACTCTGCGGGTTCAGATGTAAAAGGGGAACTCTGCGGATTCAGATGTAAAAGGGGAACTCTGCGGATTCAGATGTAAAAGGGGAACTCTGCGGGTTCAGATGTAAAAGGGGAACTCTGCGGATTCAGATGTAAAAGGGGAACTCTGCGGATTCATATGTAAAAGGGGAACTCTGCGGATTCAGATGTAAAAGGGGAACTCTGCGGGTTCAGATGTAAAAGGGGAACTCTGCGGATTCAGATGTAAAAGGGGAACTCTGTGGATTCAGATGTAAAAGGGGAACTCTGCGGATTCAGATGTAAAAGGGGAACTCTGCGGATTCAGATGTAAAAGGGGAACTCTGCGGATTCAGATGTAAAAGGGGAACTCTGTGGATTCAGATGTAAAAGGTGAACTCTGCGGATTCAGATGTAAAAGGGGAACTCTGCGGATTCAGATGTAAAAGGGGAACTCTGAGGATTCAGATGTAAAAGGGGAACTCTGTGGATTCAGATGTAAAAGGGGAACTCTGTGGATTCAGATGTAAAAGGTGAACTCTGCGGATTCAGATGTAAAAGGGGAACTCTGCGGGTTCAGATGTAAAAGGGGAACTCTGCGGATTCAGATGTAAAAGGGGAACTCTGCATATTCAGATGTAAAAGGGGAACTCTGTGGATTCAGATGTAAAAGGGGAACTCTGCGGATTCAGATGTAAAGGGGGAACTCTGCGGGTTCAGATGTAAAAGGGGAACTCTGCGGATTCAGATGTAAAAGGGGAACTCTGCGGGTTCAGATGTAAAAGGGGAACTCTGCGGGTTCAGATGTAAAAGGGGAACTCTGCGGATTCAGATGTAAAAGGGGAACTCTGCGGGTTCAGATGTAAAAGGGGAACTCTGCGGGTTCAGATGTAAAAGGGGAACTCTGCGGATTCAGATGTAAAAGGGGAACTCTGTGGATTCAGATGTAAAAGGGGAACTCTGCATATTCAGATGTAAAAGGGGAACTCTGCGGATTCAGATGTAAAAGGGGAACTCTGCATATTCAGATGTAAAAGGGGAACTCTGCGGATTCAGATGTAAAAGGGGAACTCTGCGGGTTCAGATGTAAAAGGGGAACTCTGCGGGTTCAGATGTAAAAGGGGAACTCTGCGGATTCAGATGTAAAAGGGGAACTCTGCGGGTTCAGATGTAAAAGGGGAACTCTGCGGGTTCAGATGTAAAAGGGGAACTCTGCGGATTCAGATGTAAAAGGGGAACTCTGAGGATTCAGATGTAAAAGGGGAACTCTGAGGATTCAGATGTAAAAGGGGAACTCTGTGGATTCAGATGTAAAAGGGGAACTCTGTGGATTCAGATGTAAAAGGTGAACTCTGCGGATTCAGATGTAAAAGGGGAACTCTGCGGGTTCAGATGTAAAAGGGGAACTCTGCGGGTTCAGATGTAAAAGGGGAACTCTGCGGATTCAGATGTAAAAGGGGAACTCTGCGGGTTCAGATGTAAAAGGGGAACTCTGCGGGTTCAGATGTAAAAGGGGAACTCTGCGGATTCAGATGTAAAAGGGGAACTCTGCGGATTCAGATGTAAAAAGAGAACTCTGCGGATTCAGATGTAAAAGGGGAACTCTGCGGATTCAGATGTAAAAGGGGAACTCTGTGGATTCAGATGTAAAAGGGGAACTCTGCATATTCAGATGTAAAAGGTGAACTCTGCGGATTCAGATGTAAAAGGGGAACTCTGCGGATTCAGATGTAAAAGGTGAACTCTGCGGGTTCAGATGTAAAAGGGGAACTCTGTGGATTCAGATGTAAAAGGGGAACTCTGCGGATTCAGATGTAAAAGGGGAACTCTGTGGATTCAGATGTAAAAGGGGAACTCTGTGGATTCAGATGTAAAAGGGGAACTCTGCGGATTCAGATGTAAAAGGGGAACTCTGTGGATTCAGATGTAAAAGGGGAACTCTGCGGATTCAGATGTAAAAGGGGAACTCTGTGGATTCAGATGTAAAAGGGGAACTCTGCGGGTTCAGATGTAAAAGGTGAACTCTGTGGATTCATATGTAAGAGGGGAACTCTGCGGATTCAGATGTAAAAGGGGAACTCTGAGGATTCAGATGTAAAAGGGGAACTCTGTGGATTCAGATGTAAAAGGTGAACTCTGCGGATTCATATGTAAGAGGGGAACTCTGCGGATTCAGATGTAAAAGGGGAACTCTGAGGATTCAGATGTAAAAGGGGAACTCTGTGGATTCAGATGTAAAAGGGGAACTCTGCGGGTTCAGATGTAAAAGGGGAACTCTGTGGATTCAGATGTAAAAGGGGAACTCTGCGGGTTCAGATGTAAAAGGGGAACTCTGCGGATTCAGATGTAAAAGGGGAACTCTGCGGGTTCAGATGTAAAAGGGGAACTCTGCGGGTTCAGATGTAAAAGGGGAACTCTGTGGATTCAGATGTAAAGGGGAACTCTGCGGATTCAGATGTAAAAGGAGAACTCTGCGGATTCAGATGTAAAAGGGGAACTCTGCAGATTCAGATGTAAAAGGGGAACTCTGCGGATTCAGATGTAAAAGGGGAACTCTGCGGATTCAGATGTAAAAGGGGAACTCTGCGGATTCAGATGTAAAAGGGGAACTCTGTGGATTCAGATGTAAAGGGGAACTCTGTGGATTCAGATGTAAAAGGGGAACTCTGTGGATTCAGATGTAAAAGGTGAACTCTGCAGATTCAGATGTAAAAGGGGAACTCTGCGGATTCAGATGTAAAAGGGGAACTCTGTGGATTCAGATGTAAAAGGGGAACTCTGCGGATTCAGATGTAAAAGGGGAACTCTGAGGATTCAGATGTAAAAGGGGAACTCTGTGGATTCAGATGTAAAGGGGAACTCTGTGGATTCAGATGTAAAAGGGGAACTCTGTGGATTCAGATGTAAAGGTGAACTCTGCAGATTCAGATGTAAAAGGGGAACTCTGCGGATTCAGATGTAAAAGGGGAACTCTGCGGATTCAGATGTAAAGGGGAACGCTGCGGATTCATATGTAAAAGGGGAACTCTGTGGATTCAGATGTAAAAGGTGAACTCTGCATATTCAGATGTAAAAGGGGAACTCTGTGGATTCAGATGTAAAAGGAGAACTCTGCAGATTCAGATGTAAAAGGGGAACTCTGCGGATTCAGATGTAAAAAGAGAACTCTGCGGATTCAGATGTAAAAGCGGAACTCTGCGGATTCAGATGTAAAAGGAGAACTCTGCGGATTCATATGTAAAAGGGGAACTCTGCGGATTCAGATGTAAAAGGGGAACTCTGCAGATTCAGATGTAAAAGAGGAACTCTGCGGATTCATATGTAAAAGGGGAACTCTGCAGATTCAGATGTAAAGGGGCACTTTGCGGATTCAGATGTAAAAGGTGAACTCTGCATATTCAGATGTAAAGGGGAACGCTGCGGATTCAGATGTAAAAGGTGAACTCTGTGGATTCATATGTAAAAGGGGAACTCTGCGGATTCAGATGTAAAAGGGGAACTCTGCGGATTCAGATGTAAAAGGAGAACTCTGCAGATTCAGATGTAAAAGGGGAACTCTGTGGATTCAGATGTAAAAGGTGAACTCTGCGGATTCAGATGTAAAGGGGAACGCTGCAGATTCAGATGTAAAAGAGGAACTCTGCGGATTCATATGTAAAAGGGGAACTCTGCAGATTCAGATGTAAAGGGGCACTTTGCGGATTCAGATGTAAAAGGTGAACTCTGCATATTCAGATGTAAAAGGGGAACTCTGTGGATTCAGATGTAAAAGGTGAACTCTGCGGATTCAGATGTAAAAGGAGAACTCTGCGGATTCAGATGTAAAAGGGGAACTCTGTGGATTCAGATGTAAAGGGGAACTCTGTGGATTCAGATGTAAAAGGGGAACTCTGTGGATTCTGATGTAAAAGGAGAACTCTGCAGATTCAGATGTAAAAGGGGAACTCTGCGGATTCAGATGTAAAAGGGGAACTCTGTGGAGTCAGATGTAAAGGGGAACTCTGTGGATTCAGATGTAAAAGGGGAACTCTGCGGATTCAGATGTAAAAGGGGAACTCTGCGGGTTCAGATGTAAAAGGGGAACTCTGCGGATTCAGATGTAAAAGGGGAACTCTGAGGATTCAGATGTAAAAGGGGAACTCTGAGGATTCAGATGTAAAAGGGGAACTCTGTGGATTCAGATGTAAAGGGGAACTCTGTGGATTCAGATGTAAAAGGGGAACTCTGTGGATTCTGATGTAAAAGGAGAACTCTGCAGATTCAGATGTAAAAGGGGAACTCTGCGGATTCAGATGTAAAAGGGGAACTCTGTGGAGTCAGATGTAAAGGGGAACTCTGTGGATTCAGATGTAAAAGGGGAACTCTGCGGATTCAGATGTAAAAGGGGAACTCTGCGGGTTCAGATGTAAAAGGGGAACTCTGCGGATTCAGATGTAAAAGGGGAACTCTGTGGATTCAGATGTAAAAGGGGAACTCTGCGGATTCAGATGTAAAAGGGGAACTCTGTGGATTCAGATGTAAAAGGGGAACTCTGTGGATTCAGATGTAAAAGGGGAACTCTGCGGATTCAGATGTAAAAGGGGAACTCTGCGGGTTCAGATGTAAAAGGGGAACTCTGCGGATTCAGATGTAAAAGGGGAACTCTGTGGATTCAGATGTAAAAGGTGAACTCTGCGGATTCAGATGTAAAAGGGGAACTCTGCAGATTCAGATGTAAAAGGTGAACTCTGCGGATTCAGATGTAAAAGGGGAACTCTGCGGGTTCAGATGTAAAAGGGGAACTCTGCGGATTCAGATGTAAAAGGGGAACTCTGTGGATTCAGATGTAAAAGGGGAACTCTGCGGGTTCAGATGTAAAAGGGGAACTCTGCGGATTCAGATGTAAAAGGGGAACTCTGTGGATTCAGATGTAAAAGGGGAACTCTGCGGGTTCAGATGTAAAAGGGGAACTCTGCGGATTCAGATGTAAAAGGGGAACTCTGTGGATTCAGATGTAAAAGGGGAACTCTGCGGATTCAGATGTAAAAAGAGAACTCTGCGGATTCAGATGTAAAAGGGGAACTCTGCGGGTTCAGATGTAAAAGGGGAACTCTGCGGATTCAGATGTAAAAGGGGAACTCTGTGGATTCAGATGTAAAAGGGGAACTCTGCATATTCAGATGTAAAAGGTGAACTCTGCGGATTCAGATGTAAAAGGGGAACTCTGCGGATTCAGATGTAAAAGGTGAACTCTACGGGTTCAGATGTAAAAGGGGAACTCTGTGGATTCAGATGTAAAAGGGGAACTCTGCGGGTTCAGATGTAAAAGGGGAACTCTGCGGATTCAGATGTAAAAGGGGAACTCTGTGGATTCAGATGTAAAAGGGGATCTCTGCGGATTCAGATGTAAAAGGTGAACTCTGTGGATTCAGATGTAAAAGGGGAACTCTGCGGATTCAGATGTAAAAGGGGAACTCTGCGGATTCAGATGTAAAAGGGGAACTCTGCGGATTCAGATGTAAAAGGGGAACTCTGTGGATTCAGATGTAAAAGGGGAACTCTGTGGATTCAGATGTAAAAGGGGAACTCTGCGGATTTAGATGTAAAAGGGGAACTCTGTGGATTCAGATGTAAAAGGGGATCTCTGCGGATTCAGATGTAAAAGGGGAACTCTGCGGATTCAGATGTAAAAGGGGAACTCTGCGGGTTCAGATGTAAAAGGGGAACTCTGCGGATTCAGATGTAAAAGGGGAACTCTGTGGATTCAGATGTAAAAGGGGAACTCTGTGGAGTCAGATGTAAAGGGGAACTCTGCGGATTCAGATGTAAAAGGGGAACTCTGCGGATTCAGATGTAAAAGGGGAACTCTGCGGGTTCAGATGTAAAAGGGGAACTCTGCGGATTCAGATGTAAAAGGGGAACTCTGCGGATTCATATGTAAAAGGGGAACTCTGCGGATTCATATGTAAAAGGGGAACTCTGCGGATTCAGATGTAAAAGGGGAACTCTGCGGGTTCAGATGTAAAAGGGGAACTCTGCGGATTCAGATGTAAAAGGGGAACTCTGCGGATTCAGATGTAAAAGGGGAACTCTGCGGGTTCAGATGTAAAAGGGGAACTCTGCGGGTTCAGATGTAAAAGGGGAACTCTGTGGATTCAGATGTAAAAGGGGAACTCTGCGGATTCAGATGTAAAAGGGGAACTCTGCGGATTCAGATGTAAAAGGGGAACTCTGCGGATTCAGATGTAAAAGGGGAACTCTGTGGGTTCAGATGTAAAAGGGGAACTCTGCGGATTCAGATGTAAAAGGGGAACTCTGCGGGTTCAGATGTAAAAGGGGAACTCTGAGGATTCAGATGTAAAAGGAGAACTCTGAGGATTCAGATGTAAAGGGGAACGCTGCGGATTCAGATGTAAAAGGGGAACTCTGCGGGTTCAGATGTAAAAGGGGAACTCTGTGGATTCAGATGTAAAAGGGGAACTCTGCGGATTCAGATGTAAAAGGGGAACTCTGCGGATTCAGATGTAAAAGGGGAACTCTGCGGATTCAGATGTAAAAGGGGAACTCTGTGGGTTCAGATGTAAAAGGGGAACTCTGCGGATTCAGATGTAAAAGGGGAACTCTGCGGGTTCAGATGTAAAAGGGGAACTCTGAGGATTCAGATGTAAAAGGAGAACTCTGAGGATTCAGATGTAAAGGGGAACGCTGCGGATTCAGATGTAAAAGGGGAACTCTGCGGGTTCAGATGTAAAAGGGGAACTCTGCGGATTCAGATGTAAAAGGGGAACTCTGTGGATTCAGATGTAAAAGGGGAACTATGTGGAGTCAGATGTAAAGGGGAACGCTGCGGATTCAGATGTAAAAGGGGAACTCTGCGGGTTCAGATGTAAAAGGGGAACTCTGCGGATTCAGATGTAAAAGGGGAACTCTGCGGATTCAGATGTAAAAGGGGAACTCTGCGGGTTCAGATGTAAAAGGGGAACTCTGCGGATTCAGATGTAAAAGGGGAACTCTGCGGATTCATATGTAAAAGGGGAACTCTGCGGATTCAGATGTAAAAGGGGAACTCTGCGGGTTCAGATGTAAAAGGGGAACTCTGCGGATTCAGATGTAAAAGGGGAACTCTGTGGATTCAGATGTAAAAGGGGAACTCTGCGGATTCAGATGTAAAAGGGGAACTCTGCGGATTCAGATGTAAAAGGGGAACTCTGCGGGTTCAGATGTAAAAGGGGAACTCTGCGGATTCAGATGTAAAAGGGGAACTCTGTGGATTCAGATGTAAAAGGTGAACTCTGCGGATTCAGATGTAAAAGGGGAACTCTGCGGATTCAGATGTAAAAGGGGAACTCTGAGGATTCAGATGTAAAAGGGGAACTCTGTGGATTCAGATGTAAAAGGGGAACTCTGTGGATTCAGATGTAAAAGGTGAACTCTGCGGATTCAGATGTAAAAGGGGAACTCTGCGGGTTCAGATGTAAAAGGGGAACTCTGCGGATTCAGATGTAAAAGGGGAACTCTGCGGATTCAGATGTAAAAGGGGAACTCTGTGGATTCAGATGTAAAAGGGGAACTCTGCGGATTCAGATGTAAAAGGGGAACTCTGCGGATTCAGATGTAAAAGGGGAACTCTGCGGATTCAGATGTAAAAGGGGAACTCTGCGGGTTCAGATGTAAAAGGGGAACTCTGCGGGTTCAGATGTAAAAGGGGAACTCTGCGGATTCAGATGTAAAAGGGGAACTCTGCGGGTTCAGATGTAAAAGGGGAACTCTGCGGGTTCAGATGTAAAAGGGGAACTCTGCGGAATCAGATGTAAAAGGGGAACTCTGTGGATTCAGATGTAAAAGGGGAACTCTGCATATTCAGATGTAAAAGGGGAACTCTGCGGATTCAGATGTAAAAGGGGAACTCTGCGGATTCAGATGTAAAAGGGGAACTCTGTGGGTTCAGATGTAAAAGGGGAACTCTGCGGATTCAGATGTAAAAGGGGAACTCTGCGGGTTCAGATGTAAAAGGGGAACTCTGAGGATTCAGATGTAAAAGGAGAACTCTGAGGATTCAGATGTAAAGGGGAACGCTGCGGATTCAGATGTAAAAGGGGAACTCTGCGGGTTCAGATGTAAAAGGGGAACTCTGCGGATTCAGATGTAAAAGGGGAACTCTGTGGATTCAGATGTAAAAGGGGAACTATGTGGAGTCAGATGTAAAGGGGAACGCTGCGGATTCAGATGTAAAAGGGGAACTCTGCGGGTTCAGATGTAAAAGGGGAACTCTGCGGATTCAGATGTAAAAGGGGAACTCTGCGGATTCAGATGTAAAAGGGGAACTCTGCGGGTTCAGATGTAAAAGGGGAACTCTGCGGATTCAGATGTAAAAGGGGAACTCTGCGGATTCATATGTAAAAGGGGAACTCTGCGGATTCAGATGTAAAAGGGGAACTCTGCGGGTTCAGATGTAAAAGGGGAACTCTGCGGATTCAGATGTAAAAGGGGAACTCTGTGGATTCAGATGTAAAAGGGGAACTCTGCGGATTCAGATGTAAAAGGGGAACTCTGCGGATTCAGATGTAAAAGGGGAACTCTGCGGGTTCAGATGTAAAAGGGGAACTCTGCGGATTCAGATGTAAAAGGGGAACTCTGTGGATTCAGATGTAAAAGGTGAACTCTGCGGATTCAGATGTAAAAGGGGAACTCTGCGGATTCAGATGTAAAAGGGGAACTCTGAGGATTCAGATGTAAAAGGGGAACTCTGTGGATTCAGATGTAAAAGGGGAACTCTGTGGATTCAGATGTAAAAGGTGAACTCTGCGGATTCAGATGTAAAAGGGGAACTCTGCGGGTTCAGATGTAAAAGGGGAACTCTGCGGATTCAGATGTAAAAGGGGAACTCTGCGGATTCAGATGTAAAAGGGGAACTCTGTGGATTCAGATGTAAAAGGGGAACTCTGCGGATTCAGATGTAAAAGGGGAACTCTGCGGGTTCAGATGTAAAAGGGGAACTCTGCGGATTCAGATGTAAAAGGGGAACTCTGCGGGTTCAGATGTAAAAGGGGAACTCTGCGGGTTCAGATGTAAAAGGGGAACTCTGCGGATTCAGATGTAAAAGGGGAACTCTGCGGGTTCAGATGTAAAAGGGGAACTCTGCGGGTTCAGATGTAAAAGGGGAACTCTGCGGATTCAGATGTAAAAGGGGAACTCTGTGGATTCAGATGTAAAAGGGGAACTCTGCATATTCAGATGTAAAAGGGGAACTCTGCGGATTCAGATGTAAAAGGGGAACTCTGCATATTCAGATGTAAAAGGGGAACTCTGCGGATTCAGATGTAAAAGGGGAACTCTGCGGGTTCAGATGTAAAAGGGGAACTCTGCGGGTTCAGATGTAAAAGGGGAACTCTGCGGATTCAGATGTAAAAGGGGAACTCTGCGGGTTCAGATGTAAAAGGGGAACTCTGCGGGTTCAGATGTAAAAGGGGAACTCTGCGGATTCAGATGTAAAAGGGGAACTCTGAGGATTCAGATGTAAAAGGGGAACTCTGAGGATTCAGATGTAAAAGGGGAACTCTGTGGATTCAGATGTAAAAGGGGAACTCTGTGGATTCAGATGTAAAAGGTGAACTCTGCGGATTCAGATGTAAAAGGGGAACTCTGCGGGTTCAGATGTAAAAGGGGAACTCTGCGGATTCAGATGTAAAAGGGGAACTCTGCATATTCAGATGTAAAAGGGGAACTCTGCGGGTTCAGATGTAAAAGGGGAACTCTGCGGATTCAGATGTAAAAGGGGAACTCTGCGGGTTCAGATGTAAAAGGGGAACTCTGCGGGTTCAGATGTAAAAGGGGAACTCTGCGGATTCAGATGTAAAAGGGGAACTCTGTGGATTCAGATGTAAAAGGGGAACTCTGCGGATTCAGATGTAAAAAGAGAACTCTGCGGATTCAGATGTAAAAGGGGAACTCTGCGGATTCAGATGTAAAAGGGGAACTCTGTGGATTCAGATGTAAAAGGGGAACTCTGCATATTCAGATGTAAAAGGTGAACTCTGCGGATTCAGATGTAAAAGGGGAACTCTGCGGATTCAGATGTAAAAGGTGAACTCTGCGGGTTCAGATGTAAAAGGGGAACTCTGTGGATTCAGATGTAAAAGGGGAACTCTGCGGATTCAGATGTAAAAGGGGAACTCTGCGGATTCAGATGTAAAAGGGGAACTCTGTGGATTCAGATGTAAAAGGGGAACTCTGTGGATTCAGATGTAAAAGGGGAACTCTGCGGATTCAGATGTAAAAGGGGAACTCTGTGGATTCAGATGTAAAAGGGGAACTCTGCGGATTCAGATGTAAAAGGGGAACTCTGTGGATTCAGATGTAAAAGGGGAACTCTGCGGGTTCAGATGTAAAAGGTGAACTCTGTGGATTCATATGTAAGAGGGGAACTCTGCGGATTCAGATGTAAAAGGGGAACGCTGTGGATTCAGATGTAAAGGGGAACTCTGAGGATTCAGATGTAAAAGGGGAACTCTGTGGATTCAGATGTAAAAGGTGAACTCTGCGGATTCATATGTAAGAGGGGAACTCTGCGGATTCAGATGTAAAAGGGGAACTCTGAGGATTCAGATGTAAAAGGGGAACTCTGTGGATTCAGATGTAAAAGGGGAATTCTGGATTCAGATGTAAAAGGGGAATTCTGGATTCAGATGTAAAAGGGGAACTCTGCGGGTTCAGATGTAAAAGGGGAACTCTGTGGATTCAGATGTAAAAGGGGAACTCTGTGGATTCAGATGTAAAAGGGGAACTCTGCGGATTCAGATGTAAAAGGGGAACTCTGCGGATTCAGATGTAAAAGGGGAACTCTGCGGATTCAGATGTAAAAGGGGAACTCTGCGGATTCAGATGTAAAAGGGGAACTCTGCCGATTCAGATGTAAATGGGAACTCTGCGGATTCAGATGTAAAAGGGGAACTCTGCGGATTCAGATGTAAAAGGGGAACTCTTTGGATTCAGATGTAAAAGGGGAACTCTGTGGATTCAGATGTAAAAGGGGAACTCTGTGGATTCAGATGTAAAAGGGGAACTCTTTGGATTCAGATGTAAAAGGGGAACTCTGTGGATTCAGATGTAAAAGGGGAACTCTGTGGATTCAGATGTAAAAGGGGAACTCTGTGGATTCAGATGTAAAAGGGGAACTCTGCGGATTCAGATGTAAAAGGGGAACTCTGCGGATTCAGATGTAAAAGGGGAACTCTGTGGATTCAGATGTAAAAGGGGAACTCTGTGGATTCAGATGTAAAAGGGGAACTCTGCGGATTCAGATGTAAAAGGGGAACTCTGCGGATTCAGATGT
This sequence comes from Rana muscosa, assembly GCA_029206835.1. Classification (NCBI taxonomy): domain Eukaryota; kingdom Metazoa; phylum Chordata; class Amphibia; order Anura; family Ranidae; genus Rana; species Rana muscosa. Next base: position 394,457,899 of record CM055118.1, read on the forward strand.
AAAGGGGGAACTCTGTGGATTCAGATGTAAAAGGGGAACTCTGCGGATTCAGATGTAAAAGGGGAACTCTGTGGATTCAGATGTAAAAGGGGAACTCTGTGGATTCAGATGTAAAAGGGGAACTCTGCGGGTTCAGATGTAAAAGGGGAACTCTTTGGATTCAGATGTAAAAGGGGAACTCTGCGGGTTCAGATGTAAAAGGGGAACTCTGCGGATTCAGATGTAAAAGGGGAACTCTGCGGGTTCAGATGTAAAAGGGGAACTCTGCGGGTTCAGATGTAAAAGGGGAACTCTGTGGATTCAGATGTAAAGGGGAACTCTGCGGATTCAGATGTAAAAGGAGAACTCTGCGGATTCAGATGTAAAAGGGGAACTCTGCAGATTCAGATGTAAAAGGGGAACTCTGCGGATTCAGATGTAAAAGGGGAACTCTGCGGATTCAGATGTAAAAGGGGAACTCTGCGGATTCAGATGTAAAAGGGGAACTCTGTGGATTCAGATGTAAAGGGGAACTCTGTGGATTCAGATGTAAAAGGGGAACTCTGTGGATTCAGATGTAAAAGGTGAACTCTGCAGATTCAGATGTAAAAGGGGAACTCTGCGGATTCAGATGTAAAAGGGGAACTCTGTGGATTCAGATGTAAAAGGGGAACTCTGCGGATTCAGATGTAAAAGGGGAACTCTGAGGATTCAGATGTAAAAGGGGAACTCTGTGGATTCAGATGTAAAGGGGAACTCTGTGGATTCAGATGTAAAAGGGGAACTCTGTGGATTCAGATGTAAAGGTGAACTCTGCAGATTCAGATGTAAAAGGGGAACTCTGCGGATTCAGATGTAAAAGGGGAACTCTGCGGATTCAGATGTAAAGGGGAACGCTGCGGATTCATATGTAAAAGGGGAACTCTGTGGATTCAGATGTAAAAGGTGAACTCTGCATATTCAGATGTAAAAGGGGAACTCTGTGGATTCAGATGTAAAAGGAGAACTCTGCAGATTCAGATGTAAAAGGGGAACTCTGCGGATTCAGATGTAAAAAGAGAACTCTGCGGATTCAGATGTAAAAGCGGAACTCTGCGGATTCAGATGTAAAAGGAGAACTCTGCGGATTCATATGTAAAAGGGGAACTCTGCGGATTCAGATGTAAAAGGGGAACTCTGCAGATTCAGATGTAAAAGAGGAACTCTGCGGATTCATATGTAAAAGGGGAACTCTGCAGATTCAGATGTAAAGGGGCACTTTGCGGATTCAGATGTAAAAGGTGAACTCTGCATATTCAGATGTAAAGGGGAACGCTGCGGATTCAGATGTAAAAGGTGAACTCTGCGGATTCATATGTAAAAGGGGAACTCTGCGGATTCAGATGTAAAAGGGGAACTCTGCGGATTCAGATGTAAAAGGGGAACTCTGTGGATTCAGATGTAAAAGGTGAACTCTGCGGATTCAGATGTAAAAGGGGAACTCTGTGGATTCAGATGTAAAAGGTGAACTCTGCGGATTCAGATGTAAAAGGTGAACTCTGCATATTCAGATGTAAAGAGGAACTCTGCGGATTCAGATGTAAAAGGGGAACTCTGCGGATTCAGATGTAAAAGGGGAACTCTGCGGATTCAGATGTAAAAGGAGAACTCTGCAGATTCAGATGTAAAAGGGGAACTCTGTGGATTCAGATGTAAAAGGTGAACTCTGCGGATTCAGATGTAAAGGGGAACGCTGCAGATTCAGATGTAAAAGAGGAACTCTGCGGATTCATATGTAAAAGGGGAACTCTGCAGATTCAGATGTAAAGGGGCACTTTGCGGATTCAGATGTAAAAGGTGAACTCTGCATATTCAGATGTAAAAGGGGAACTCTGTGGATTCAGATGTAAAAGGTGAACTCTGCGGATTCAGATGTAAAAGGAGAACTCTGCAGATTCAGATGTAAAAGGGGAACTCTGTGGATTCAGATGTAAAAGGTGAACTCTGCGGATTCAGATGTAAAAGGGGAACTCTGCGGATTCAGATGTAAAAGGGGAACTCTGTGGATTCAGATGTAAAGGGGAACTCTGTGGATTCAGATGTAAAAGGGGAACTCTGTGGATTCTGATGTAAAAGGAGAACTCTGCAGATTCAGATGTAAAAGGGGAACTCTGCGGATTCAGATGTAAAAGGGGAACTCTGTGGAGTCAGATGTAAAGGGGAACTCTGTGGATTCAGATGTAAAAGGGGAACTCTGCGGATTCAGATGTAAAAGGGGAACTCTGCGGGTTCAGATGTAAAAGGGGAACTCTGCGGATTCAGATGTAAAAGGGGAACTCTGAGGATTCAGATGTAAAAGGGGAACTCTGAGGATTCAGATGTAAAAGGGGAACTCTGTGGATTCAGATGTAAAGGGGAACTCTGTGGATTCAGATGTAAAAGGGGAACTCTGTGGATTCAGATGTAAAAGGGGAACTCTGCAGATTCAGATGTAAAAGGGGAACTCTGCGGATTCAGATGTAAAAGGGGAACTCTGCAGATTCAGATGTAAAAGGGGAACTCTGCGGATTCAGATGTAAAAGGGGAACTCTGCGGGTTCAGATGTAAAAGGGGAACTCTGCGGATTCAGATGTAAAAGGGGAACTCTGTGGATTCAGATGTAAAAGGGGAACTCTGCGGATTCAGATGTAAAAGGGGAACTCTGTGGATTCAGATGTAAAAGGGGAACTCTGTGGATTCAGATGTAAAAGGGGAACTCTGCGGATTCAGATGTAAAAGGGGAACTCTGCGGGTTCAGATGTAAAAGGGGAACTCTGCGGATTCAGATGTAAAAGGGGAACTCTGTGGATTCAGATGTAAAAGGTGAACTCTGCGGATTCAGATGTAAAAGGGGAACTCTGCAGATTCAGATGTAAAAGGTGAACTCTGCGGATTCAGATGTAAAAGGGGAACTCTGCGGGTTCAGATGTAAAAGGGGAACTCTGCGGATTCAGATGTAAAAGGGGAACTCTGTGGATTCAGATGTAAAAGGTGAACTCTGCGGATTCAGATGTAAAAGGGGAACTCTGCAGATTCAGATGTAAAAGGTGAACTCTGCGGATTCAGATGTAAAAGGGGAACTCTGCGGGTTCAGATGTAAAAGGGGAACTCTGCGGATTCAGATGTAAAAGGGGAACTCTGTGGATTCAGATGTAAAAGGGGAACTCTGCGGGTTCAGATGTAAAAGGGGAACTCTGCGGATTCAGATGTAAAAGGGGAACTCTGTGGATTCAGATGTAAAAGGGGAACTCTGCGGGTTCAGATGTAAAAGGGGAACTCTGCGGATTCAGATGTAAAAGGGGAACTCTGTGGATTCAGATGTAAAAGGGGAACTCTGCGGATTCAGATGTAAAAAGAGAACTCTGCGGATTCAGATGTAAAAGGGGAACTCTGCGGGTTCAGATGTAAAAGGGGAACTCTGCGGATTCAGATGTAAAAGGGGAACTCTGTGGATTCAGATGTAAAAGGGGAACTCTGCATATTCAGATGTAAAAGGTGAACTCTGCGGATTCAGATGTAAAAGGGGAACTCTGCGGATTCAGATGTAAAAGGTGAACTCTGCGGGTTCAGATGTAAAAGGGGAACTCTGTGGATTCAGATGTAAAAGGGGAACTCTGCGGGTTCAGATGTAAAAGGGGAACTCTGTGGATTCAGATGTAAAAGGGGAACTCTGCGGGTTCAGATGTAAAAGGGGAACTCTGTGGATTCAGATGTAAAAGGGGAACTCTGCGGATTCAGATGTAAAAGGGGAACTCTGAGGATTCAGATGTAAAAGGGGAACTCTGTGGATTCAGATGTAAAAGGTGAACTCTGCGGATTCAGATGTAAAAGGGGAACTCTGCGGGTTCAGATGTAAAAGGGGAACTCTGTGGATTCAGATGTAAAAGGGGAACTCTGCGGGTTCAGATGTAAAAGGGGAACTCTGCGGATTCAGATGTAAAAGGGGAACTCTGCGGGTTCAGATGTAAAAGGGGAACTCTGCGGGTTCAGATGTAAAAGGGGAACTCTGTGGATTCAGATGTAAAGGGGAACTCTGCGGATTCAGATGTAAAAGGAGAACTCTGCGGATTCAGATGTAAAAGGGGAACTCTGCAGATTCAGATGTAAAAGGGGAACTCTGCATATTCAGATGTAAAAGGTGAACTCTGCAGATTCAGATGTAAAAGGGGAACTCTGCAGATTCAGATGTAAAAGGGGAACTCTGTGGATTCAGATGTAAAAGGGGAACTCTGAGGATTCAGATGTAAAAGGGGAACTCTGTGGATTCAGATGTAAAGGGGAACTCTGTGGATTCAGATGTAAAAGGGGAACTCTGTGGATTCAGATGTAAAGGGGAACTCTGCAGATTCAGATGTAAAAGGGGAACTCTGCGGATTCAGATGTAAAAGGGGAACTCTGCGGATTCAGATGTAAAAGGAGAACTCTGCGGATTCAGATGTAAAAGGGGAACTCTGCAGATTCAGATGTAAAAGGGGAACTCTGCGGATTCAGATGTAAAAGGGGAACTCTGCAGATTCATATGTAAAAGGTGAACTCTGCAGATTCAGATGTAAAAGGGGAACTCTGCGGATTCAGATGTAAAAGGGGAACTCTGTGGATTCAGATGTAAAAGGGGAACTCTGCGGATTCAGATGTAAAAGGGGAACTCTGTGGATTCAGATGTAAAAGGTGAACTCTGCAGATTCAGATGTAAAAGGGGAACTCTGCGGATTCAGATGTAAAAGGGGAACTCTGCGGATTCAGATGTAAAAGGGGAACTCTGCGGATTCAGATGTAAAGGGGAACGCTGCGGATTCATATGTAAAAGGGGAACTCTGTGGATTCAGATGTAAAAGGTGAACTCTGCATATTCAGATGTAAAAGGGGAACTCTGTGGATTCAGATGTAAAAGGAGAACTCTGCAGATTCAGATGTAAAAGGGGAACTCTGCGGATTCAGATGTAAAAAGAGAACTCTGCGGATTCAGATGTAAAAGCGGAACTCTGCGGATTCAGATGTAAAAGGAGAACTCTGCGGATTCATATGTAAAAGGGGAACTCTGCGGATTCAGATGGAAAAGGGGAACTCTGCGGATTCAGATGTAAAAGCGGAACTCTGCGGATTCAGATGTAAAAGGAGAACTCTGCGGATTCATATGTAAAAGGGGAACTCTGCGGATTCAGATGGAAAAGGGGAACTCTGCAGATTCAGATGTAAAAGAGGAAATCTGCGGATTCAGATGTAAAAGGGGAACTCTGCGAATTCAGATGTAAAGGGGAACGCTGCGGATTCAGATGTAAAAGGTGAACTCTGTGGATTCAGATGTAAAAGGTGAACTCTGCGGATTCAGATGTAAAAGGAGAACTCTGCAGATTCAGATGTAAAAGGGGAACTCTGTGGATTCAGATGTAAAAGGTGAACTCTGCGGATTCAGATGTAAAAGGGGAACTATGTGGATTCAGATGTAAAAGGGGAACTCTGCGGATTCAGATGTAAAAGGTGAACTCTGTGGATTCAGATGTAAAAGGGGAACTCTGCGGATTCAGATGTAAAAGGGGAACTCTGCGGATTCAGATGTAAAAGGGGAACTCTGTGGATTCAGATGTAAAAGGGGAACTCTGTGGATTCAGATGTAAAAGGGGAACTCTGAGGATTCAGATGTAAAAGGGGAACTCTGCAGATTCAGATGTAAAAGGGGAACTCTGCGGATTCAGATGTAAAGGGGAACTCTGAGGATTCAGATGTAAAAGGGGAACTCTGTGGATTCAGATGTAAAAGGGTATCTCTGCGGATTCAGATGTAAAAGGTGAACTCTGCGGATTCAGATGTAAAAGGGGAACTCTGCGGATTCAGATGTAAAAGGGGAACTCTGCGGATTCAGATGTAAAAGGGGAACTCTGCGGATTCAGATGTAAAAGGGGAACTCTGTGGATTCAGATGTAAAAGGGGAACTCTGTGGATTCAGATGTAAAAGGGGAACTCTGCAGATTCAGATGTAAAAGGTGAACTCTGCGGATTCAGATGTAAAAGGGGAACTCTGTGGATTCAGATGTAAAAGGGGATCTCTGCGGATTCAGATGTAAAAGGGGAACTCTGCGGATTCAGATGTAAAAGGGGAACTCTGCGGGTTCAGATGTAAAAGGGGAACTCTGCGGATTCAGATGTAAAAGGGGAACTCTGTGGATTCAGATGTAAAAGGGGAACTCTGTGGAGTCAGATGTAAAGGGGAACTCTGCGGATTCAGATGTAAAAGGGGAACTCTGCGGATTCAGATGTAAAAGGGGAACTCTGCGGATTCAGATGTAAAAGGGGAACTCTGTGGATTCAGATGTAAAAGGGGAACTCTGCGGATTCAGATGTAAAAGGGGAACTCTGCGGATTCAGATGTAAAAGGGGAACTCTGCGGATTCAGATGTAAAAGGGGAACTCTGCGGATTCATATGTAAAAGGGGAACTCTGCGGATTCATTTGTAAAAGGGGAACTCTGCGGATTCAGATGTAAAAGGGGAACTCTGTGGATTCAGATGTAAAAGGAGAACTCTGTGGATTCAGATGTAAAGGGGAACTCTGCGGATTCAGATGTAAAAGGGGAACTCTGTGGATTCAGATGTAAAAGGGGAACTCTGCGGGTTCAGATGTAAAAGGGGAACTCTGCGGGTTCAGATGTAAAAGGGGATCTCTGAGGATTCAGATGTAAAAGGGGAACTCTGCGGATTCAGATGTAAAAGGGGAACTCTGCGGATTCATATGTAAAAGGGGAACTCTGCGGATTCATTTGTAAAAGGGGAACTCTGCGGATTCAGATGTAAAAGGGGAACTCTGCGGGTTCAGATGTAAAAGGGGAACTCTGCGGATTCAGATGTAAAAGGGGAACTCTGCGGATTCAGATGTAAAAGGGGAACTCTGTGGAGTCAGATGTAAAGGGGGAACTCTGCGGGTTCAGATGTAAAAGGGGAACTCTGTGGATTCAGATGTAAAAGGGGAACTCTGCGGATTCAGATGTAAAAGGGGAACTCTGCGGGTTCAGATGTAAAAGGGGAACTCTGCGGGTTCAGATGTAAAAGGGGAACTCTGTGGATTCAGATGTAAAAGGGGAACTCTGCGGGTTCAGATGTAAAAGGGGAACTCTGCGGATTCAGATGTAAAAGGGGAACTCTGTGGAGTCAGATGTAAAGGGGAACGCTGCGGATTCAGATGTAAAAGGGGAACTCTGCGGATTCATATGTAAAAGGGGAACTCTGTGGATTCAGATGTAAAAGGGGAACTCTGCGGGTTCAGATGTAAAAGGGGAACTCTGCGGATTCAGATGTAAAAGGGGAACTCTGTGGATTCAGATGTAAAAGGGGAACTCTGCGGGTTCAGATGTAAAAGGGGAACTCTGCGGATTCAGATGTAAAAGGGGAACTCTGTGGATTCAGATGTAAAAGGGGAACTCTGCGGGTTCAGATGTAAAAGGGGAACTCTGCGGATTCAGATGTAAAAGGGGAACTCTGTGGATTCAGATGTAAAAGGGGAACTCTGCGGGTTCAGATGTAAAAGGGGAACTCGGCGGATTCAGATGTAAAAGGGGAACTCTGCGGATTCAGATGTAAAAGGGGAACTCTGCGGGTTCAGATGTAAAAGGGGAACTCTGCAGATTCAGATGTAAAAGGGGAACTCTGCGGATTCAGATGTAAAAGGGGAACTCTGCGGATTCAGATGTAAAAGGGGAACTCTGTGGATTCAGATGTAAAAGGGGAACTCTGCGGGTTCAGATGTAAAAGGGGAACTCTGCGGATTCAGATGTAAAAGGGGAACTCTGTGGATTCAGATGTAAAAGGGGAACTCTGCGGATTCAGATGTAAAAGGGGAACTCTGTGGATTCAGATGTAAAAGGGGAACTCTGCGGATTCAGATGTAAAAGGGGAACTCTGCGGGTTCAGATGTAAAAGGGGAACTCTGCGGATTCAGATGTAAAAGGGGAACTCTGCATATTCAGATGTAAAAGGGGAACTCTGCGGGTTCAGATGTAAAAGGGGAACTCTGCAGATTCAGATGTAAAAGGGGAACTCTGCGGATTCAGATGTAAAAGGGGAACTCTGCGGATTCAGATGTAAAAGGGGAACTCTGCGGGTTCAGATGTAAAAGGGGAACTCTGTGGATTCAGATGTAAAAGGAGAACTCTGTGGATTCAGATGTAAAGGGGAACTCTGCGGATTCAGATGTAAAAGGGGAACTCTGTGGATTCAGATGTAAAAGGGGAACTCTGCGGGTTCAGATGTAAAAGGGGAACTCTGCGGGTTCAGATGTAAAAGGGGATCTCTGAGGATTCAGATGTAAAAGGGGAACTCTGCGGATTCAGATGTAAAAGGGGAACTCTGCGGATTCATATGTAAAAGGGGAACTCTGCGGATTCATTTGTAAAAGGGGAACTCTGCGGATTCAGATGTAAAAGGGGAACTCTGCGGGTTCAGATGTAAAAGGGGAACTCTGCGGATTCATATGTAAAAGGGGAACTCTGCGGATTCAGATGTAAAAGGGGAACTCTGCGGGTTCAGATGTAAAAGGGGAACTCTGCGGGTTCAGATGTAAAAGGGGAACTCTGTGGATTCAGATGTAAAAGGGGAACTCTGCGGGTTCAGATGTAAAAGGGGAACTCTGCGGATTCAGATGTAAAAGGGGAACTCTGTGGAGTCAGATGTAAAGGGGAACGCTGCGGATTCAGATGTAAAAGGGGAACTCTGCGGATTCATATGTAAAAGGGGAACTCTGTGGATTCAGATGTAAAAGGGGAACTCTGCGGGTTCAGATGTAAAAGGGGAACTCTGCGGATTCAGATGTAAAAGGGGAACTCTGTGGATTCAGATGTAAAAGGGGAACTCTGCGGATTCAGATGTAAAAGGGGAACTCTGTGGAGTCAGATGTAAAGGGGAACGCTGCGGATTCAGATGTAAAAGGGGAACTCTGCGGATTCATATGTAAAAGGGGAACTCTGTGGATTCAGATGTAAAAGGGGAACTCTGCGGGTTCAGATGTAAAAGGGGAACTCTGCGGATTCAGATGTAAAAGGGGAACTCTGTGGATTCAGATGTAAAAGGGGAACTCTGCGGGTTCAGATGTAAAAGGGGAACTCTGCGGATTCAGATGTAAAAGGGGAACTCTGCGGATTCAGATGGAAAAGGGGAACTCTGCGGATTCAGATGTAAAAGCGGAACTCTGCGGATTCAGATGTAAAAGGAGAACTCTGCGGATTCATATGTAAAAGGGGAACTCTGCGGATTCAGATGGAAAAGGGGAACTCTGCAGATTCAGATGTAAAAGAGGAAATCTGCGGATTCAGATGTAAAAGGGGAACTCTGCGAATTCAGATGTAAAGGGGAACGCTGCGGATTCAGATGTAAAAGGTGAACTCTGTGGATTCAGATGTAAAAGGTGAACTCTGCGGATTCAGATGTAAAAGGAGAACTCTGCAGATTCAGATGTAAAAGGGGAACTCTGTGGATTCAGATGTAAAAGGTGAACTCTGCGGATTCAGATGTAAAAGGGGAACTATGTGGATTCAGATGTAAAAGGGGAACTCTGCGGATTCAGATGTAAAAGGTGAACTCTGTGGATTCAGATGTAAAAGGGGAACTCTGCGGATTCAGATGTAAAAGGGGAACTCTGCGGATTCAGATGTAAAAGGGGAACTCTGTGGATTCAGATGTAAAAGGGGAACTCTGTGGATTCAGATGTAAAAGGGGAACTCTGAGGATTCAGATGTAAAAGGGGAACTCTGCAGATTCAGATGTAAAAGGGGAACTCTGCGGATTCAGATGTAAAGGGGAACTCTGAGGATTCAGATGTAAAAGGGGAACTCTGTGGATTCAGATGTAAAAGGGTATCTCTGCGGATTCAGATGTAAAAGGTGAACTCTGCGGATTCAGATGTAAAAGGGGAACTCTGCGGATTCAGATGTAAAAGGGGAACTCTGCGGATTCAGATGTAAAAGGGGAACTCTGCGGATTCAGATGTAAAAGGGGAACTCTGTGGATTCAGATGTAAAAGGGGAACTCTGTGGATTCAGATGTAAAAGGGGAACTCTGCAGATTCAGATGTAAAAGGTGAACTCTGCGGATTCAGATGTAAAAGGGGAACTCTGTGGATTCAGATGTAAAAGGGGATCTCTGCGGATTCAGATGTAAAAGGGGAACTCTGCGGATTCAGATGTAAAAGGGGAACTCTGCGGGTTCAGATGTAAAAGGGGAACTCTGCGGATTCAGATGTAAAAGGGGAACTCTGTGGATTCAGATGTAAAAGGGGAACTCTGTGGAGTCAGATGTAAAGGGGAACTCTGCGGATTCAGATGTAAAAGGGGAACTCTGCGGATTCAGATGTAAAAGGGGAACTCTGCGGATTCAGATGTAAAAGGGGAACTCTGTGGATTCAGATGTAAAAGGGGAACTCTGCGGATTCAGATGTAAAAGGGGAACTCTGCGGATTCAGATGTAAAAGGGGAACTCTGCGGATTCAGATGTAAAAGGGGAACTCTGCGGATTCATATGTAAAAGGGGAACTCTGCGGATTCATTTGTAAAAGGGGAACTCTGCGGATTCAGATGTAAAAGGGGAACTCTGTGGATTCAGATGTAAAAGGAGAACTCTGTGGATTCAGATGTAAAGGGGAACTCTGCGGATTCAGATGTAAAAGGGGAACTCTGTGGATTCAGATGTAAAAGGGGAACTCTGCGGGTTCAGATGTAAAAGGGGAACTCTGCGGGTTCAGATGTAAAAGGGGATCTCTGAGGATTCAGATGTAAAAGGGGAACTCTGCGGATTCAGATGTAAAAGGGGAACTCTGCGGATTCATATGTAAAAGGGGAACTCTGCGGATTCATTTGTAAAAGGGGAACTCTGCGGATTCAGATGTAAAAGGGGAACTCTGCGGGTTCAGATGTAAAAGGGGAACTCTGCGGATTCAGATGTAAAAGGGGAACTCTGCGGATTCAGATGTAAAAGGGGAACTCTGTGGAGTCAGATGTAAAGGGGGAACTCTGCGGGTTCAGATGTAAAAGGGGAACTCTGTGGATTCAGATGTAAAAGGGGAACTCTGCGGATTCAGATGTAAAAGGGGAACTCTGCGGGTTCAGATGTAAAAGGGGAACTCTGCGGGTTCAGATGTAAAAGGGGAACTCTGTGGATTCAGATGTAAAAGGGGAACTCTGCGGGTTCAGATGTAAAAGGGGAACTCTGCGGATTCAGATGTAAAAGGGGAACTCTGTGGAGTCAGATGTAAAGGGGAACGCTGCGGATTCAGATGTAAAAGGGGAACTCTGCGGATTCATATGTAAAAGGGGAACTCTGTGGATTCAGATGTAAAAGGGGAACTCTGCGGGTTCAGATGTAAAAGGGGAACTCTGCGGATTCAGATGTAAAAGGGGAACTCTGTGGATTCAGATGTAAAAGGGGAACTCTGCGGGTTCAGATGTAAAAGGGGAACTCTGCGGATTCAGATGTAAAAGGGGAACTCTGTGGATTCAGATGTAAAAGGGGAACTCTGCGGGTTCAGATGTAAAAGGGGAACTCTGCGGATTCAGATGTAAAAGGGGAACTCTGTGGATTCAGATGTAAAAGGGGAACTCTGCGGGTTCAGATGTAAAAGGGGAACTCGGCGGATTCAGATGTAAAAGGGGAACTCTGCGGATTCAGATGTAAAAGGGGAACTCTGCGGGTTCAGATGTAAAAGGGGAACTCTGCAGATTCAGATGTAAAAGGGGAACTCTGCGGATTCAGATGTAAAAGGGGAACTCTGCGGATTCAGATGTAAAAGGGGAACTCTGTGGATTCAGATGTAAAAGGGGAACTCTGCGGGTTCAGATGTAAAAGGGGAACTCTGCGGATTCAGATGTAAAAGGGGAACTCTGTGGATTCAGATGTAAAAGGGGAACTCTGCGGATTCAGATGTAAAAGGGGAACTCTGTGGATTCAGATGTAAAAGGGGAACTCTGCGGATTCAGATGTAAAAGGGGAACTCTGCGGGTTCAGATGTAAAAGGGGAACTCTGCGGATTCAGATGTAAAAGGGGAACTCTGCATATTCAGATGTAAAAGGGGAACTCTGCGGGTTCAGATGTAAAAGGGGAACTCTGCAGATTCAGATGTAAAAGGGGAACTCTGCGGATTCAGATGTAAAAGGGGAACTCTGCGGATTCAGATGTAAAAGGGGAACTCTGCGGGTTCAGATGTAAAAGGGGAACTCTGTGGATTCAGATGTAAAAGGAGAACTCTGTGGATTCAGATGTAAAGGGGAACTCTGCGGATTCAGATGTAAAAGGGGAACTCTGTGGATTCAGATGTAAAAGGGGAACTCTGCGGGTTCAGATGTAAAAGGGGAACTCTGCGGGTTCAGATGTAAAAGGGGATCTCTGAGGATTCAGATGTAAAAGGGGAACTCTGCGGATTCAGATGTAAAAGGGGAACTCTGCGGATTCATATGTAAAAGGGGAACTCTGCGGATTCATTTGTAAAAGGGGAACTCTGCGGATTCAGATGTAAAAGGGGAACTCTGCGGGTTCAGATGTAAAAGGGGAACTCTGCGGATTCATATGTAAAAGGGGAACTCTGCGGATTCAGATGTAAAAGGGGAACTCTGCGGGTTCAGATGTAAAAGGGGAACTCTGCGGGTTCAGATGTAAAAGGGGAACTCTGTGGATTCAGATGTAAAAGGGGAACTCTGCGGGTTCAGATGTAAAAGGGGAACTCTGCGGATTCAGATGTAAAAGGGGAACTCTGTGGAGTCAGATGTAAAGGGGAACGCTGCGGATTCAGATGTAAAAGGGGAACTCTGCGGATTCATATGTAAAAGGGGAACTCTGTGGATTCAGATGTAAAAGGGGAACTCTGCGGGTTCAGATGTAAAAGGGGAACTCTGCGGATTCAGATGTAAAAGGGGAACTCTGTGGATTCAGATGTAAAAGGGGAACTCTGCGGATTCAGATGTAAAAGGGGAACTCTGTGGAGTCAGATGTAAAGGGGAACGCTGCGGATTCAGATGTAAAAGGGGAACTCTGCGGATTCATATGTAAAAGGGGAACTCTGTGGATTCAGATGTAAAAGGGGAACTCTGCGGGTTCAGATGTAAAAGGGGAACTCTGCGGATTCAGATGTAAAAGGGGAACTCTGTGGATTCAGATGTAAAAGGGGAACTCTGCGGGTTCAGATGTAAAAGGGGAACTCTGCGGATTCAGATGTAAAAGGGGAACTCTGTGGATTCAGATGTAAAAGGGGAACTCTGCGGGTTCAGATGTAAAAGGGGAACTCTGCGGATTCAGATGTAAAAGGGGAACTCTGTGGATTCAGATGTAAAAGGGGAACTCTGCGGGTTCAGATGTAAAAGGGGAACTCTGTGGATTCAGATGTAAAAGGGGAACTCTGTGGATTCAGATGTAAAAGGGGAACTCTGCAGATTCAGATGTAAAAGGGGAACTCTGCGGATTCAGATGTAAAAGGGGAACTCTGCGGATTCAGATGTAAAAGGGGAACTCTGTGGATTCAGATGTAAAAGGGGAACTCTGCGGGTTCAGATGTAAAAGGGGAACTCTGCAGATTCAGATGTAAAAGGGGAACTCTGTGGATTCATATGTAAAAGGGGAACTCTGCAGATTCAGATGTAAAAGGGGAACTCTGCGGATTCAGATGTAAAAGGGGAACTCTGCGGGTTCAGATGTAAAAGGGGAACTCTGCAGATTCTGATGTAAAAGGGGAACTCTGTGGATTCATATGTAAAAGGGGAACTCTGCAGATTCAGATGTAAAAGGGGAACTCTGCGGATTCAGATGTAAAAGGGGAACTCTGCGGATTCAGATGTAAAAGGGGAACTCTGTGGATTCAGATGTAAAAGGGGAACTCTGCGGGTTCAGATGTAAAAGGGGAACTCTGCGGATTCAGATGTAAAAGGGGAACTCTGTGGATTCAGATGTAAAAGGGGAACTCTGCGGATTCAGATGTAAAAGGGGAACTCTGTGGATTCAGATGTAAAAGGGGAACTCTGCGGATTCAGATGTAAAAGGGGAACTCTGCGGATTCAGATGTAAAAGGGGAACTCTGCGGATTCAGATGTAAAAGGGGAACTCTGCGGATTCAGATGTAAAAGGGGAACTCTGCGGGTTCAGATGTAAAAGGGGAACTCTGCGGATTCAGATGTAAAAGGGGAACTCTGCATATTCAGATGTAAAAGGGGAACTCTGCGGGTTCAGATGTAAAAGGGGAACTCTGCAGATTCAGATGTAAAAGGGGAACTCTGCGGATTCAGATGTAAAAGGGGAACTCTGCATATTCAGATGTAAAAGGGGAACTCTGCGGGTTCAGATGTAAAAGGGGAACTCTGCGGATTCAGATGTAAAAGGGGAACTCTGCGGGTTCAGATGTAAAAGGGGAACTCTGCGGATTCAGATGTAAAAGGGGAACTCTGTGGATTCAGATGTAAAAGGGGAACTCTGCGGGTTCAGATGTAAAAGGGGAACTCTGCGGATTCAGATGTAAAAGGGGAACTCTGCGGATTCAGATGTAAAAGGGGAACTCTGTGGATTCAGATGTAAAAGGGGAACTCTGCGGATTCAGATGTAAAAGGGGAACTCTGCGGGTTCAGATGTAAAAGGGGAACTCTGCGGATTCAGATGTAAAAGGGGAACTCTGTGGATTCAGATGTAAAAGGGGAACTCTGTGGATTCAGATGTAAAAGGGGAACTCTGCAGATTCAGATGTAAAAGGGGAACTCTGCGGATTCAGATGTAAAAGGGGAACTCTGCGGATTCAGATGTAAAAGGGGAACTCTGCGGATTCAGATGTAAAAGGGGAACTCTGCGGATTCAGATATAAAAGGGGAACTCTGCGGATTCAGATGTAAAAGGGGAACTCTGCGGATTCAGATGTAAAAGGGGAACTCTGTGGATTCAGATATAAAAGGGGAACTCTGCGGATTCAGATATAAAAGGGGAACTCTGCGGATTCAGATGTAAAAGGGGAACTCTGTGGATTCAGATGTAAAAGGGGAACTCTGCGGATTCAGATGTAAAAGGGGAACTCTGCGGGTTCAGATATAAAAGGGGAACTCTGCGGATTCAGATGTAAAAGGGGAACTCTGCGGATTCATATGTAAAAGGGGGTGCTCTGTGGATTCAGATGTAAAAGGGGATCTCTGCGGATTCAGATGTAAAAGGTGAACTCTGCGGATTCAGATGTAAAAGGGGAACTCTGCGGATTCAGATGTAAAAGGGGAACTCTGCGGATTCAGATGTAAAAGGGGAAATCTGCGGATTCAGATGTAAAAGGGGAACTCTGTGGATTCAGATGTAAAAGGGGAACTCTGTGGATTCAGATGTAAAAGGGGAACTCTGCGGATTCAGATGTAAAAGGGGAACTCTGTGGATTCAGATGTAAAAGGGGATCTCTGCGGATTCAGATGTAAAAGGGGAACTCTGCGGATTCAGATGTAAAAGGGGAACTCTGCGGGTTCAGATGTAAAAGGGGAACTCTGTGGATTCAGATGTAAAAGGGGAACTCTGTGGAGTCAGATGTAAAGGGGAACTCTGCGTATTCATATGTAAAAGGGGAACTCTGCGGATTCAGATGTAAAAGGGGAACTCTGCGGGTTCAGATGTAAAAGGGGAACTCTGCGGGTTCAGATGTAAAAGGGGAACTCTGTGGATTCAGATGTAAAAGGGGAACTCTGCGGATTCAGATGTAAAAGGTGAACTCTGCGGATTCAGATGTAAAAGGGGAACTCTGCGGATTCAGATGTAAAAGGGGAACTCTGCGGATTCAGATGTAAAAGGGGAACTCTGCGGGTTCAGATGTAAAAGGGGAACTCTGCGGATTCAGATGTAAAAGGGGAACTCTGCGGATTCAGATGTAAAAGGGGAACTCTGCGGGTTCAGATGTAAAAGGGGAACTCTGCGGATTCAGATGTAAAAGGGGAACTCTGCGGATTCATATGTAAAAGGGGAACTCTGCGGATTCAGATGTAAAAGGGGAACTCTGCGGGTTCAGATGTAAAAGGGGAACTCTGTGGATTCAGATGTAAAAGGTGAACTCTGCGGATTCAGATGTAAAAGGGGAACTCTGCGGGTTCAGATGTAAAAGGGGAACTCTGCGGATTCAGATGTAAAAGGGGAACTCTGCGGATTCAGATGTAAAAGGGGAACTCTGCGGATTCATATGTAAAAGGGGAACTCTGAGGATTCAGATGTAAAAGGGGAACTCTGTGGATTCAGATGTAAAAGGGGAACTCTGCGGATTCAGATGTAAAAGGAGAACTCTGCGGATTCAGATGTAAAAGGGGAACTCTGCGGATTCAGATGTAAAAGGGGAACTCTGCGGATTCAGATGTAAAAGGGGAACTCTGCGGATTCAGATGTAAAAGGGGAACTCTGCGGATTCAGATGTAAAAGGGGAACTCTGCGGATTCAGATGTAAAAGGGGAACTCTGTGGATTCAGATGTAAAAGGGGAACTCTGTGGAGTCAGATGTAAAGGGGAACTCTGCGTATTCAGATGTAAAAGGGGAACTCTGCGGATTCAGATGTAAAAGGGGAACTCTGCGGGTTCAGATGTAAAAGGGGAACTCTGCGGATTCAGATGTAAAAGGGGAACTCTGCGGATTCATATGTAAAAGGGGAACTCTGCGGATTCATATGTAAAAGGGGAACTCTGCGGATTCAGATGTAAAAGGGGAACTCTGCGGGTTCAGATGTAAAAGGGGAACTCTGCGGATTCAGATGTAAAAGGGGAACTCTGCGGATTCAGATGTAAAAGGGGAACTCTGCGGGTTCAGATGTAAAAGGGGAACTCTGCGGGTTCAGATGTAAAAGGGGAACTCTGTGGATTCAGATGTAAAAGGGGAACTCTGCGGATTCAGATGTAAAAGGTGAACTCTGCGGATTCAGATGTAAAAGGGGAACTATGTGGAGTCAGATGTAAAGGGGAACTCTGCGGATTCAGATGTAAAAGGGGATCTCTGCGGGTTCAGATGTAAAAGGGGAACTCTGCGGATTCAGATGTAAAAGGGGAACTCTGCGGATTCAGATGTAAAAGGGGAACTCTGCGGGTTCAGATGTAAAAGGGGAACTCTGCGGATTCAGATGTAAAAGGGGAACTCTGCGGATTCATATGTAAAAGGGGAACTCTGCGGATTCAGATGTAAAAGGGGAACTCTGCGGGTTCAGATGTAAAAGGGGAACTCTGTGGATTCAGATGTAAAAGGGGAACTCTGCGGATTCAGATGTAAAAGGGGAACTCTGCGGGTTCAGATGTAAAAGGAGAACTCTGCGGATTCAGATGTAAAAGGGGAACTCTGTGGATTCAGATGTAAAAGGGGAACTCTGCGGATTCAGATGTAAAAGGGGAACTCTGCGGATTCATATGTAAAAGGGGAACTCTGAGGATTCAGATGTAAAAGGGGAACTCTGTGGATTCAGATGTAAAAGGGGAACTCTGTGGATTCAGATGTAAAAGGTGAACTCTGCGGATTCAGATGTAAAAGGGGAACTCTGCGGGTTCAGATGTAAAAGGGGAACTCTGCGGATTCAGATGTAAAAGGAGAACTCTGCGGATTCAGATGTAAAAGGGGAACTCTGCGGATTCAGATGTAAAAGGGGAACTCTGCGGATTCAGATGTAAAAGGGGAACTCTGCGGATTCAGATGTAAAAGGGGAACTCTGCGGATTCAGATGTAAAAGGGGAACTCTGCGGATTCAGATGTAAAAGGGGAACTCTGTGGATTCAGATGTAAAAGGTGAACTCTGCGGATTCAGATGTAAAAGGGGAACTCTGAGGATTCAGATGTAAAAGGGGAACTCTGTGGATTCAGATGTAAAAGGGGAACTCTGTGGATTCAGATGTAAAAGGTGAACTCTGCGGGTTCAGATGTAAAAGGGGAACTCTGCGGATTCAGATGTAAAAGGGGAACTCTGTGGATTCAGATGTAAAAGGTGAACTCTGCGGATTCAGATGTAAAAGGGGAACTCTGAGGATTCAGATGTAAAAGGGGAACTCTGTGGATTCAGATGTAAAAGGGGAACTCTGAGGATTCAGATGTAAAAGGGGAACTCTGCGGGTTCAGATGTAAAAGGGGAACTCTGCGGATTCAGATGTAAAAGGGGAACTCTGCGGGTTCAGATGTAAAAGGGGAACTCTGCGGGTTCAGATGTAAAAGGGGAACTCTGCGGATTCAGATGTAAAAGGGGAACTCTGTGGATTCAGATGTAAAAGGGGAACTCTGCGGATTCAGATGTAAAAGGGGAACTCTGTGGATTCAGATGTAAAAGGGGAACTCTGAGGATTCAGATGTAAAAGGGGAACTCTGTGGATTCAGATGTAAAAGGGGAACTCTGTGGATTCAGATGTAAAAGGTGAACTCTGCGGATTCAGATGTAAAAGGGGAACTCTGCGGGTTCAGATGTAAAAGGGGAACTCTGCGGATTCAGATGTAAAAGGGGAACTCTGCATATTCAGATGTAAAAGGGGAACTCTGCGGATTCAGATGTAAAAGGGGAACTCTGCGGATTCAGATGTAAAAGGGGAACTCTGCGGGTTCAGATGTAAAAGGGGAACTCTGCGGGTTCAGATGTAAAAGGGGAACTCTGCGGGTTCAGATGTAAAAGGGGAACTCTGCGGATTCAGATGTAAAAGGGGAACTCTGTGGATTCAGATGTAAAAGGGGAACTCTGCATATTCAGATGTAAAAGGTGAACTCTGCGGATTCAGATGTAAAAGGGGAACTCTGCGGATTCAGATGTAAAAGGGGAACTCTGTGGATTCAGATGTAAAAGGGGAACTCTGCATATTCAGATGTAAAAGGTGAACTCTGCGGGTTCAGATGTAAAAGGGGAACTCTGCGGATTCAGATGTAAAAGGGGAACTCTGCGGGTTCAGATGTAAAAGGGGAACTCTGCGGATTCAGATGTAAAAGGGGAACTCTGTGGATTCAGATGTAAAAGGGGAACTCTGTGGATTCAGATGTAAAAGGGGAACTCTGCAGATTCAGATGTAAAAGGGGAACTCTGCGGATTCAGATGTAAAAGGGGAACTCTGCGGATTCATATGTAAAAGGGGAACTCTGCGGATTCAGATATAAAAGGGGAACTCTGCGGATTCAGATGTAAAAGGGGAACTCTGCGGATTCAGATGTAAAAGGGGAACTCTGTGGATTCAGATATAAAAGGGGAACTCTGCGGATTCAGATATAAAAGGGGAACTCTGCGGATTCAGATGTAAAAGGGGAACTCTGTGGATTCAGATGTAAAAAGGGAACTCTGCGGATTCAGATGTAAAAGGGGAACTCTGCGGGTTCAGATATAAAAGGGAAACTCTGCGGATTCAGATGTAAAAGGGGAACTCTGCGGATTCATATGTAAAAGGGGGTGCTCTGTGGATTCAGATGTAAAAGGGGATCTCTGCGGATTCAGATGTAAAAGGGGAACTCTGTGGAGTCAGATGTAAAGGGGAACTCTGCGGATTCAGATGTAAAAGGAGAACTCTGCGGATTCAGATGTAAAAGGGGAACTCTGCGGATTCAGATGTAAAAGGGGAACTCTGCGGATTCAGATGTAAAAGGGGAAATCTGCGGATTCAGATGTAAAAGGGGAACTCTGTGGATTCAGATGTAAAAGGGGAACTCTGTGGATTCAGATGTAAAAGGGGAACTCTGCGGATTCAGATGTAAAAGGGGAACTCTGTGGATTCAGATGTAAAAGGGGATCTCTGCAGATTCAGATGTAAAAGGGGAACTCTGCGGATTCAGATGTAAAAGGGGAACTCTGCGGGTTCAGATGTAAAAGGGGAACTCTGCGGATTCAGATGTAAAAGGGGAACTCTGTGGATTCAGATGTAAAAGGGGAACTCTGTGGAGTCAGATGTAAAGGGGAACTCTGCGTATTCAGATGTAAAAGGGGAACTCTGTGGATTCAGATGTAAAAGGGGAACTCTGCGGATTCAGATGTAAAAGGTGAACTCTGCGGATTCAGATGTAAAAGGGGAACTCTGCGGATTCAGATGTTAAAGGGGAACTCTGCGGATTCATATGTAAAAGGGGAACTCTGCGGATTCAGATGTAAAAGGGGAACTCTGCGGGTTCAGATGTAAAAGGGGAACTCTGTGGATTCAGATGTAAAAGGTGAACTCTGCGGATTCAGATGTAAAAGGGGAACTCTGCGGGTTCAGATGTAAAAGGGGAACTCTGCGGATTCAGATGTAAAAGGAGAACTCTGCGGATTCAGATGTAAAAGGGGAACTCTGCGGATTCATATGTAAAAGGGGAACTCTGAGGATTCAGATGTAAAAGGGGAACTCTGTGGATTCAGATGTAAAAGGGGAACTCTGTGGATTCAGATGTAAAAGGTGAACTCTGCGGATTCAGATGTAAAAGGGGAACTCTGCGGGTTCAGATGTAAAAGGGGAACTCTGCGGATTCAGATGTAAAAGGAGAACTCTGCGGATTCAGATGTAAAAGGGGAACTCTGCGGATTCAGATGTAAAAGGGGAACTCTGCGGATTCAGATGTAAAAGGGGAACTCTGCGGATTCAGATGTAAAAGGGGAACTCTGCGGATTCAGATGTAAAAGGGGAACTCTGCGGATTCAGATGTAAAAGGGGAACTCTGTGGATTCAGATGTAAAAGGGGAACTCTGTGGAGTCAGATGTAAAGGGGAACTCTGCGTATTCAGATGTAAAAGGGGAACTCTGCGGATTCAGATGTAAAAGGGGAACTCTGCGGGTTCAGATGTAAAAGGGGAACTCTGCGGATTCAGATGTAAAAGGGGAACTCTGCGGATTCATATGTAAAAGGGGAACTCTGCGGATTCATATGTAAAAGGGGAACTCTGCGGATTCAGATGTAAAAGGGGAACTCTGCGGGTTCAGATGTAAAAGGGGAACTCTGCGGATTCATATGTAAAAGGGGAACTCTGCGGATTCAGATGTAAAAGGGGAACTCTGTGGATTCAGATGTAAAAGGGGAACTCTGCGGATTCAGATGTAAAAGGTGAACTCTGCGGATTCAGATGTAAAAGGGGAACTATGTGGAGTCAGATGTAAAGGGGAACGCTGCGGATTCAGATGTAAAAGGGGAACTCTGCGGGTTCAGATGTAAAAGGGGAACTCTGCGGATTCAGATGTAAAAGGGGAACTCTGTGGATTCAGATGTAAAAGGGGAACTCTGTGGATTCAGATGTAAAAGGTGAACTCTGCGGATTCAGATGTAAAAGGGGAACTCTGCGGGTTCAGATGTAAAAGGGGAACTCTGCGGATTCAGATGTAAAAGGAGAACTCTGCGGATTCAGATGTAAAAGGGAAACTCTGCGGATTCAGATGTAAAAGGGGAACTCTGCGGATTCAGATGTAAAAGGGGAACTCTGCGGATTCAGATGTAAAAGGGGAACTCTGCGGATTCAGATGTAAAAGGGGAACTCTGTGGATTCAGATGTAAAAGGTGAACTCTGCGGATTCAGATGTAAAAGGGGAACTCTGAGGATTCAGATGTAAAAGGGGAACTCTGTGGATTCAGATGTAAAAGGGGAACTCTGTGGATTCAGATGTAAAAGGTGAACTCTGCGGGTTCAGATGTAAAAGGGGAACTCTGCGGGTTCAGATGTAAAAGGGGAACTCTGCGGATTCAGATGTAAAAGGGGAACTCTGCGGGTTCAGATGTAAAAGGGGAACTCTGCGGGTTCAGATGTAAAAGGGGAACTCTGCGGATTCAGATGTAAAAGGGGAACTCTGTGGATTCAGATGTAAAAGGGGAACTCTGCGGATTCAGATGTAAAAGGGGAACTCTGTGGATTCAGATGTAAAAGGGGAACTCTGAGGATTCAGATGTAAAAGGGGAACTCTGTGGATTCAGATGTAAAAGGGGAACTCTGTGGATTCAGATGTAAAAGGTGAACTCTGCGGATTCAGATGTAAAAGGGGAACTCTGCGGATTCAGATGTAAAAGGGGAACTCTGCGGATTCAGATGTAAAAGGGGAACTCTGCAGGTTCAGATGTAAAAGGGGAACTCTGCGGATTCAGATGTAAAAGGGGAACTCTGCATATTCAGATGTAAAAGGGGAACTCTGCGGATTCAGATGTAAAAGGGGAACTCTGTGGATTCAGATGTAAAAGGGGAACTCTGCATATTCAGATGTAAAAGGTGAACTCTGCGGATTCAGATGTAAAAGGGGAACTCTGTGGATTCAGATGTAAAAGGGGAACTCTGCGGATTCAGATGTAAAAGGGGAACTCTGCGGGTTCAGATATAAAAGGGGAACTCTGCGGATTCAGATGTAAAAGGGGAACTCTGCGGATTCAGATGTAAAAAGAGAACTCTGCGGATTCAGATGTAAAAGGGGAACTCTGCGGGTTCAGATGTAAAAGGGGAACTCTGCGGATTCAGATGTAAAAGGGGAACTCTGTGGATTCAGATGTAAAAGGGGAACTCTGCATATTCAGATGTAAAAGGTGAACTCTGCGGATTCAGATGTAAAAGGGGAACTCTGCGGATTCAGATGTAAAAGGTGAACTCTGCGGATTCAGATGTAAAAGGGGAACTCTGCGGATTCAGATGTAAAAGGGGAACTCTGCGGATTCAGATGTAAAAGGGGAACTCTGAGGATTCAGATGTAAAAGGGGAACTCTGTGGATTCAGATGTAAAAGGTGAACTCTGCGGATTCAGATGTAAAAGGGGAACTCTGCGGGTTCAGATGTAAAAGGGGAACTCTGTGGATTCAGATGTAAAAGGGGAACTCTGCGGGTTCAGATGTAAAAGGGGAACTCTGCGGATTCAGATGTAAAAGGGGAACTCTGCGGGTTCAGATGTAAAAGGGGAACTCTGCGGATTCAGATGTAAAAGGGGAACTCTGTGGATTCAGATGTAAAGGGGAACTCTGCGGATTCAGATGTAAAAGGAGAACTCTGCGGATTCAGATGTAAAAGGGGAACTCTGCAGATTCAGATGTAAAAGGGGAACTCTGCATATTCAGATGTAAAAGGTGAACTCTGCGGATTCAGATGTAAAAGGGGAACTCTGCGGATTCAGATGTAAAAGGGGAACTCTGCGGATTCAGATGTAAAAGGGGAACTCTGCGGATTCAGATGTAAAAGGGGAACTCTGTGGATTCAGATGTAAAAGGGGAACTCTGTGGATTCAGATGTAAAAGGGGAACTCTGCAGATTCAGATGTAAAAGGTGAACTCTGCGGATTCAGATGTAAAAGGGGAACTCTGTGGATTCAGATGTAAAAGGGGATCTCTGCGGATTCAGATGTAAAAGGGGAACTCTGCGGATTCAGATGTAAAAGGGGAACTCTGCGGGTTCAGATGTAAAAGGGGAACTCTGCGGATTCAGATGTAAAAGGAGAACTCTGCGGATTCAGATGTAAAAGGGGAACTCTGCGGATTCAGATGTAAAAGGGGAACTCTGCGGATTCAGATGTAAAAGGGGAACTCTGCGGATTCAGATGTAAAAGGGGAACTCTGCGGATTCAGATGTAAAAGGGGAACTCTGCGGATTCAGATGTAAAAGGGGAACTCTGTGGATTCAGATGTAAAAGGTGAACTCTGCGGATTCAGATGTAAAAGGGGAACTCTGCGGATTCAGATGTAAAAGGGGAACTCTGCGGATTCAGATGTAAAAGGGGAACTCTGCGGATTCAGATGTAAAAGGGGAACTCTGCGGATTCAGATGTAAAAGGGGAACTCTGCGGATTCAGATGTAAAAGGGGAACTCTGTGGATTCAGATGTAAAAGGTGAACTCTGCGGATTCAGATGTAAAAGGGGAACTCTGAGGATTCAGATGTAAAAGGGGAACTCTGTGGATTCAGATGTAAAAGGGGAACTCTGTGGATTCAGATGTAAAAGGTGAACTCTGCGGGTTCAGATGTAAAAGGGGAACTCTGCGGGTTCAGATGTAAAAGGGGAACTCTGCGGATTCAGATGTAAAAGGGGAACTCTGCGGGTTCAGATGTAAAAGGGGAACTCTGCGGGTTCAGATGTAAAAGGGGAACTCTGCGGATTCAGATGTAAAAGGGGAACTCTGTGGATTCAGATGTAAAAGGGGAACTCTGCGGATTCAGATGTAAAAGGGGAACTCTGTGGATTCAGATGTAAAAGGGGAACTCTGAGGATTCAGATGTAAAAGGGGAACTCTGTGGATTCAGATGTAAAAGGGGAACTCTGTGGATTCAGATGTAAAAGGTGAACTCTGCGGATTCAGATGTAAAAGGGGAACTCTGCGGATTCAGATGTAAAAGGGGAACTCTGCGGATTCAGATGTAAAAGGGGAACTCTGCAGGTTCAGATGTAAAAGGGGAACTCTGCGGATTCAGATGTAAAAGGGGAACTCTGCATATTCAGATGTAAAAGGGGAACTCTGCGGATTCAGATGTAAAAGGGGAACTCTGTGGATTCAGATGTAAAAGGGGAACTCTGCATATTCAGATGTAAAAGGTGAACTCTGCGGATTCAGATGTAAAAGGGGAACTCTGTGGATTCAGATGTAAAAGGGGAACTCTGCGGATTCAGATGTAAAAGGGGAACTCTGCGGATTCAGATGTAAAAAGAGAACTCTGCGGATTCAGATGTAAAAGGGGAACTCTGCGGGTTCAGATGTAAAAGGGGAACTCTGCGGATTCAGATGTAAAAAGAGAACTCTGCGGATTCAGATGTAAAAGGGGAACTCTGCGGGTTCAGATGTAAAAGGGGAACTCTGCGGATTCAGATGTAAAAGGGGAACTCTGTGGATTCAGATGTAAAAGGGGAACTCTGCATATTCAGATGTAAAAGGTGAACTCTGCGGATTCAGATGTAAAAGGGGAACTCTGCGGATTCAGATGTAAAAGGTGAACTCTGCGGGTTCAGATGTAAAAGGGGAACTCTGCGGATTCAGATGTAAAAGGGGAACTCTGCGGGTTCAGATGTAAAAGGTGAACTCTGTGGATTCATATGTAAAAGGGGAACTCTGCGGATTCAGATGTAAAAGGGGAACTCTGAGGATTCAGATGTAAAAGGGGAACTCTGTGGATTCAGATGTAAAAGGTGAACTCTGCGGATTCAGATGTAAAAGGGGAACTCTGCGGGTTCAGATGTAAAAGGGGAACTCTGTGGATTCAGATGTAAAAGGGGAACTCTGCATATTCAGATGTAAAAGGGGAACTCTGCGGATTCAGATGTAAAAGGGGAAATCTGCGGGTTCAGATGTAAAAGGGGAACTCTGCGGGTTCAGATGTAAAAGGGGAACTCTGTGGATTCAGATGTAAAGGGGAACTCTGCGGATTCAGATGTAAAAGGAGAACTCTGCGGATTCAGATGTAAAAGGGGAACTCTGCAGATTCAGATGTAAAAGGGGAACTCTGCATATTCAGATGTAAAAGGTGAACTCTGCGGATTCAGATGTAAAAGGGGAACTCTGCGGATTCAGATGTAAAAGGGGAACTCTGCGGATTCAGATGTAAAAGGGGAACTCTGCGGATTCAGATGTAAAAGGGGAACTCTGTGGATTCAGATGTAAAAGGGGAACTCTGTGGATTCAGATGTAAAAGGGGAACTCTGCAGATTCAGATGTAAAAGGTGAACTCTGCGGATTCAGATGTAAAAGGGGAACTCTGTGGATTCAGATGTAAAAGGGGATCTCTGCGGATTCAGATGTAAAAGGGGAACTCTGCGGATTCAGATGTAAAAGGGGAACTCTGCGGGTTCAGATGTAAAAGGGGAACTCTGTGGATTCAGATGTAAAAGGGGAACTCTGTGGATTCAGATGTAAAAGGGGAACTCTGTGGAGTCAGATGTAAAGGGGAACTCTGCGGATTCAGATGTAAAAGGGGAACTCTGCGGATTCAGATGTAAAAGGGGAACTCTGCGGATTCAGATGTAAAAGGGGAACTCTGTGGATTCAGATGTAAAAGGGGAAGTCTGCGGATTCAGATGTAAAAGGGGAACTCTGCGGATTCAGATGTAAAAGGGGAACTCTGCGGGTTCAGATGTAAAAGGGGAACTCTGTGGATTCAGATGTAAAAGGAGAACTCTGTGGATTCAGATGTAAAAGGGGAACTCTGTGGATTCAGATGTAAAAGGGGAACTCTGCGGGTTCAGATGTAAAAGGGGAACTCTGCGGGTTCAGATGTAAAAGGGGAACTCTGCGGATTCAGATGTAAAAGGGGAACTCTGCGGATTCATATGTAAAAGGGGAACTCTGCGGATTCATTTGTAAAAGGGGAACTCTGCGGATTCAGATGTAAAAGGGGAACTCTGCGGGTTCAGATGTAAAAGGGGAACTCTGCGGATTCATATGTAAAAGGGGAACTCTGCGGATTCAGATGTAAAAGGGGAACTCTGCGGGTTCAGATGTAAAAGGGGAACTCTGCGGGTTCAGATGTAAAAGGGGAACTCTGTGGATTCAGATGTAAAAGGGGAACTCTGCGGGTTCAGATGTAAAAGGGGAACTCTGCGGATTCAGATGTAAAAGGGGAACTCTGTGGAGTCAGATGTAAAGGGGAACGCTGCGGATTCAGATGTAAAAGGGGAACTCTGCGGATTCAGATGTAAAAGGGGAACTCTGCGGGTTCAGATGTAAAAGGGGAACTCTGTGGATTCAGATGTAAAAGGGGAACTCTGCGGGTTCAGATGTAAAAGGGGAACTCTGCGGATTCAGATGTAAAAGGGGAACTCTGTGGATTCAGATGTAAAAGGGGAACTCTGCGGGTTCAGATGTAAAAGGGGAACTCTGCGGATTCAGATGTAAAAGGGGAACTCTGTGGATTCAGATGTAAAAGGGGAACTCTGCGGGTTCAGATGTAAAAGGGGAACTCTGCGGATTCAGATGTAAAAGGGGAACTCTGTGGATTCAGATGTAAAAGGGGAACTCTGCGGGTTCAGATGTAAAAGGGGAACTCTGCGGATTCAGATGTAAAAGGGGAACTCTGCGGATTCAGATGTAAAAGGGGAACTCTGCGGATTCAGATGTAAAAGGGGAACTCTGCAGATTCAGATGTAAAAGGGGAACTCTGCGGATTCAGATGTAAAAGGGGAACTCTGCGGATTCAGATGTAAAAGGGGAACTCTGCGGATTCAGATGTAAAAGGGGAACTCTGCGGGTTCAGATGTAAAAGGGGAACTCTGCGGATTCAGATGTAAAAGGGGAACTCTGTGGATTCAGATGTAAAAGGGGAACTCTGCGGATTCAGATGTAAAAGGGGAACTCTGAGGATTCAGATGTAAAAGGGGAACTCTGCAGATTCAGATGTAAAAGGGGAACTCTGCGGGTTCAGATGTAAAAGGGGAACTCTGCGGATTCAGATGTAAAAGGGGAACTCTGCGGATTCAGATGTAAAAGGGGAACTCTGCGGGTTCAGATGTAAAAGGGGAACTCTGCGGATTCAGATGTAAAAGGGGAACTCTGTGGATTCAGATGTAAAAGGGGAACTCTGCGGATTCAGATGTAAAAGGGGAACTCTGCGGATTCAGATGTAAAAGGGGAACTCTGCGGGTTCAGATGTAAAAGGGGAACTCTGCGGATTCAGATGTAAAAGGGGAACTCTGCGGATTCAGATGTAAAAGGGGAACTCTGTGGAGTCAGATGTAAAGGGGGAACTCTGCGGGTTCAGATGTAAAAGGGGAACTCTGTGGATTCAGATGTAAAAGGGGAACTCTGCGGATTCAGATGTAAAAGGGGAACTCTGCGGATTCAGATGTAAAAGGGGAACTCTGCGGATTCAGATGTAAAAGGGGAACTCTGCGGATTCAGATGTAAAAGGGGAACTCTGCGGGTTCAGATGTAAAAGGGGAACTCTGTGGATTCAGATGTAAAAGGGGAACTCTGCGGGTTCAGATGTAAAAGGGGAACTCTGCGGATTCAGATGTAAAAGGGGAACTCTGTGGATTCAGATGTAAAAGGGGAACTCTGCGGGTTCAGATGTAAAAGGGGAACTCTGCGGATTCAGATGTAAAAGGGGAACTCTGTGGATTCAGATGTAAAAGGGGAACTCTGCGGGTTCAGATGTAAAAGGGGAACTCTGCGGATTCAGATGTAAAAGGGGAACTCTGTGGATTCAGATGTAAAAGGGGAACTCTGCGGGTTCAGATGTAAAAGGGGAACTCTGCGGATTCAGATGTAAAAGGGGAACTCTGCGGATTCAGATGTAAAAGGGGAACTCTGCGGGTTCAGATGTAAAAGGGGAACTCTGCGGATTCAGATGTAAAAGGGGAACTCTGCGGATTCAGATGTAAAAGGGGAACTCTGCGGATTCAGATGTAAAAGGGGAACTCTGTGGATTCAGATGTAAAAGGGGAACTCTGCGGGTTCAGATGTAAAAGGGGAACTCTGCGGATTCAGATGTAAAAGGGGAACTCTGTGGATTCAGATGTAAAAGGGGAACTCTGCGGATTCAGATGTAAAAGGGGAACTCTGAGGATTCAGATGTAAAAGGGGAACTCTGCAGATTCAGATGTAAAAGGGGAACTCTGCGGGTTCAGATGTAAAAGGGGAACTCTGCGGATTCAGATGTAAAAGGGGAACTCTGCGGATTCAGATGTAAAAGGGGAACTCTGCGGGTTCAGATGTAAAAGGGGAACTCTGCGGATTCAGATGTAAAAGGGGAACTCTGTGGATTCAGATGTAAAAGGGGAACTCTGCGGATTCAGATGTAAAAGGGGAACTCTGCGGATTCAGATGTAAAAGGGGAACTCTGCGGGTTCAGATGTAAAAGGGGAACTCTGCGGATTCAGATGTAAAAGGGGAACTCTGCGGGTTCAGATGTAAAAGGGGAACTCTGCGGGTTCAGATGTAAAAGGGGAACTCTGCGGATTCAGATGTAAAAGGGGAACTCTGTGGATTCAGATGCAAAAGGGGAACTCTGCGGATTCAGATGTAAAAGGGGAACTCTGCGGGTTCAGATGTAAAAGGGGAACTCTGCGGATTCAGATGTAAAAGGGGAACTCTGCATATTCAGATGTAAAAGGGGAACTCTGCGGGTTCAGATGTAAAAGAGGAACTCTGCAGATTCAGATGTAAAAGGTGAACTCTGCGGATTCAGATGTAAAAGGGGAACTCTGCGGGTTCAGATGTAAAAGGGGAACTCTGCGGATTCAGATGTAAAAGGGGAACTCTGCATATTCAGATGTAAAAGGGGAACTCTGCGGATTCAGATGTAAAAGGGGAACTCTGCGGATTCAGATGTAAAAGGGGAACTCTGCGGGTTCAGATGTAAAAGGGGAACTCTGCAGATTCAGATGTAAAAGGGGAACTCTGTGGATTCAGATGTAAAAGGGGAACTCTGCATATTCAGATGTAAAAGGGGAACTCTGTGGATTCAGATGTAAAAGGGGAACTCTGCGGGTTCAGATGTAAAAGGGGAACTCTGCGGATTCAGATGTAAAAGGGGAACTCTGCGGGTTCAGATGTAAAAGGGGAACTCTGCGGATTCAGATGTAAAAGGGGAACTCTGTGGATTCAGATGTAAAAGGGGAACTCTGTGGATTCAGATGTAAAAGGGGAACTCTGCGGATTCAGATGTAAAAGGGGAACTCTGCGGGTTCAGATATAAAAGGGGAACTCTGCGGATTCAGATGTAAAAGGGGAACTCTGCGGATTCATATGTAAAAGGGGGTGCTCTGTGGATTCAGATGTAAAAGGGGATCTCTGCGGATTCAGATGTAAAAGGTGAACTCTGCGGATTCAGATGTAAAAGGGGAACTCTGCGGATTCAGATGTAAAAGGGGAACTCTGCGGATTCAGATGTAAAAGGGGAAATCTGCGGATTCAGATGTAAAAGGGGAACTCTGTGGATTCAGATGTAAAAGGGGAACTCTGTGGATTCAGATGTAAAAGGGGAACTCTGCGGATTCAGATGTAAAAGGGGAACTCTGTGGATTCAGATGTAAAAGGGGATCTCTGCGGATTCAGATGTAAAAGGGGAACTCTGTGGATTCAGATGTAAAAGGGGAACTCTGCGGGTTCAGATGTAAAAGGGGAACTCTGCGGATTCAGATGTAAAAGGGGAACTCTGTGGATTCAGATGTAAAAGGGGAACTCTGTGGAGTCAGATGTAAAGGGGAACTCTGCGTATTCAGATGTAAAAGGGGAACTCTGCGGATTCAGATGTAAAAGGGGAACTCTGCGGGTTCAGATGTAAAAGGGGAACTCTGCGGATTCAGATGTAAAAGGGGAACTCTGCGGATTCATATGTAAAAGGGGAACTCTGCGGATTCATATGTAAAAGGGGAACTCTGCGGATTCAGATGTAAAAGGGGAACTCTGCGGGTTCAGATGTAAAAGGGGAACTCTGCGGATTCATATGTAAAAGGGGAACTCTGCGGATTCAGATGTAAAAGGGGAACTCTGCGGGTTCAGATGTAAAAGGGGAACTCTGCGGGTTCAGATGTAAAAGGGGAACTCTGTGGATTCAGATGTAAAAGGGGAACTCTGCGGATTCAGATGTAAAAGGGGAACTCTGCGGGTTCAGATGTAAAAGGGGAACTCTGCGGATTCAGATGTAAAAGGGGAACTCTGCGGATTCAGATGTAAAAGGGGAACTCTGCGGGTTCAGATGTAAAAGGGGAACTCTGCGGATTCAGATGTAAAAGGGGAACTCTGCGGATTCATATGTAAAAGGGGAACTCTGCGGATTCAGATGTAAAAGGGGAACTCTGTGGATTCATATGTAAAAGGGGAACTCTGAGGATTCAGATGTAAAAGGGGAACTCTGTGGATTCAGATGTAAAAGGGGAACTCTGTGGATTCAGATGTAAAAGGTGAACTCTGCGGATTCAGATGTAAAAGGGGAACTCTGCGGGTTCAGATGTAAAAGGGGAACTCTGCGGATTCAGATGTAAAAGGAGAACTCTGCGGATTCAGATGTAAAAGGGGAACTCTGCGGATTCAGATGTAAAAGGGGAACTCTGCGGATTCAGATGTAAAAGGGGAACTCTGCGGATTCAGATGTAAAAGGGGAACTCTGCGGATTCAGATGTAAAAGGGGAACTCTGCGGATTCAGATGTAAAAGGGGAACTCTGTGGATTCAGATGTAAAAGGGGAACTCTGTGGAGTCAGATGTAAAGGGGAACTCTGCGTATTCAGATGTAAAAGGGGAACTCTGCGGATTCAGATGTAAAAGGGGAACTCTGCGGGTTCAGATGTAAAAGGGGAACTCTGCAGATTCAGATGTAAAAGGGGAACTCTGCGGATTCATATGTAAAAGGGGAACTCTGCGGATTCATATGTAAAAGGGGAACTCTGCAGATTCAGATGTAAAAGGGGAACTCTGCGGGTTCAGATGTAAAAGGGGAACTCTGCGGATTCATATGTAAAAGGGGAACTCTGCGGATTCAGATGTAAAAGGGGAACTCTGCGGGTTCAGATGTAAAAGGGGAACTCTGCGGGTTCAGATGTAAAAGGGGAACTCTGTGGATTCAGATGTAAAAGGGGAACTCTGCGGATTCAGATGTAAAAGGTGAACTCTGCGGATTCAGATGTAAAAGGGGAACTATGTGGATTCAGATGTAAAAGGGGAACTCTGAGGATTCAGATGTAAAGGGGAACGCTGCGGATTCAGATGTAAAAGGGGAACTCTGCGGGTTCAGATGTAAAAGGGGAACTCTGCGGATTCAGATGTAAAAGGGGAACTCTGCGGATTCAGATGTAAAAGGGGAACTCTGCGGGTTCAGATGTAAAAGGGGAACTCTGCAGATTCAGATGTAAAAGGGGAACTCTGTGGATTCAGATGTAAAAGGGGAACTCTGCATATTCAGATGTAAAAGGGGAACTCTGTGGATTCAGATGTAAAAGGGGAACTCTGCGGGTTCAGATGTAAAAGGGGAACTCTGCGGATTCAGATGTAAAAGGGGAACTCTGCGGGTTCAGATGTAAAAGGGGAACTCTGCGGATTCAGATGTAAAAGGGGAACTCTGTGGATTCAGATGTAAAAGGGGAACTCTGTGGATTCAGATGTAAAAGGGGAACTCTGCGGATTCAGATGTAAAAGGGGAACTCTGCGGGTTCAGATATAAAAGGGGAACTCTGCGGATTCAGATGTAAAAGGGGAACTCTGCGGATTCATATGTAAAAGGGGGTGCTCTGTGGATTCAGATGTAAAAGGGGATCTCTGCGGATTCAGATGTAAAAGGTGAACTCTGCGGATTCAGATGTAAAAGGGGAACTCTGCGGATTCAGATGTAAAAGGGGAACTCTGCGGATTCAGATGTAAAAGGGGAAATCTGCGGATTCAGATGTAAAAGGGGAACTCTGTGGATTCAGATGTAAAAGGGGAACTCTGTGGATTCAGATGTAAAAGGGGAACTCTGCGGATTCAGATGTAAAAGGGGAACTCTGTGGATTCAGATGTAAAAGGGGATCTCTGCGGATTCAGATGTAAAAGGGGAACTCTGTGGATTCAGATGTAAAAGGGGAACTCTGCGGGTTCAGATGTAAAAGGGGAACTCTGCGGATTCAGATGTAAAAGGGGAACTCTGTGGATTCAGATGTAAAAGGGGAACTCTGTGGAGTCAGATGTAAAGGGGAACTCTGCGTATTCAGATGTAAAAGGGGAACTCTGCGGATTCAGATGTAAAAGGGGAACTCTGCGGGTTCAGATGTAAAAGGGGAACTCTGCGGATTCAGATGTAAAAGGGGAACTCTGCGGATTCATATGTAAAAGGGGAACTCTGCGGATTCATATGTAAAAGGGGAACTCTGCGGATTCAGATGTAAAAGGGGAACTCTGCGGGTTCAGATGTAAAAGGGGAACTCTGCGGATTCATATGTAAAAGGGGAACTCTGCGGATTCAGATGTAAAAGGGGAACTCTGCGGGTTCAGATGTAAAAGGGGAACTCTGCGGGTTCAGATGTAAAAGGGGAACTCTGTGGATTCAGATGTAAAAGGGGAACTCTGCGGATTCAGATGTAAAAGGGGAACTCTGCGGGTTCAGATGTAAAAGGGGAACTCTGCGGATTCAGATGTAAAAGGGGAACTCTGCGGATTCAGATGTAAAAGGGGAACTCTGCGGGTTCAGATGTAAAAGGGGAACTCTGCGGATTCAGATGTAAAAGGGGAACTCTGCGGATTCATATGTAAAAGGGGAACTCTGCGGATTCAGATGTAAAAGGGGAACTCTGTGGATTCATATGTAAAAGGGGAACTCTGAGGATTCAGATGTAAAAGGGGAACTCTGTGGATTCAGATGTAAAAGGGGAACTCTGTGGATTCAGATGTAAAAGGTGAACTCTGCGGATTCAGATGTAAAAGGGGAACTCTGCGGGTTCAGATGTAAAAGGGGAACTCTGCGGATTCAGATGTAAAAGGAGAACTCTGCGGATTCAGATGTAAAAGGGGAACTCTGCGGATTCAGATGTAAAAGGGGAACTCTGCGGATTCAGATGTAAAAG
Organism: Rana muscosa; assembly: GCA_029206835.1. NCBI lineage: Eukaryota > Metazoa > Chordata > Amphibia > Anura > Ranidae > Rana > Rana muscosa. Next base: position 394,491,236 of record CM055118.1, read on the forward strand.
GGGAACTCTGCGGATTCAGATGTAAAAGGGGAACTCTGCGGATTCAGATGTAAAAGGGGAACTCTGCGGATTCAGATGTAAAAGGGGAACTCTGTGGATTCAGATGTAAAAGGGGAACTCTGTGGAGTCAGATGTAAAGGGGAACTCTGCGTATTCAGATGTAAAAGGGGAACTCTGCGGATTCAGATGTAAAAGGGGAACTCTGCGGGTTCAGATGTAAAAGGGGAACTCTGCAGATTCAGATGTAAAAGGGGAACTCTGCGGATTCATATGTAAAAGGGGAACTCTGCGGATTCATATGTAAAAGGGGAACTCTGCAGATTCAGATGTAAAAGGGGAACTCTGCGGGTTCAGATGTAAAAGGGGAACTCTGCGGATTCATATGTAAAAGGGGAACTCTGCGGATTCAGATGTAAAAGGGGAACTCTGCGGGTTCAGATGTAAAAGGGGAACTCTGCGGGTTCAGATGTAAAAGGGGAACTCTGTGGATTCAGATGTAAAAGGGGAACTCTGCGGATTCAGATGTAAAAGGTGAACTCTGCGGATTCAGATGTAAAAGGGGAACTATGTGGATTCAGATGTAAAAGGGGAACTCTGAGGATTCAGATGTAAAGGGGAACGCTGCGGATTCAGATGTAAAAGGGGAACTCTGCGGGTTCAGATGTAAAAGGGGAACTCTGCGGATTCAGATGTAAAAGGGGAACTCTGCGGATTCATATGTAAAAGGGGAACTCTGCGGATTCAGATGTAAAAGGGGAACTCTGTGGATTCAGATGTAAAAGGTGAACTCTGCGGATTCAGATGTAAAAGGGGAACTCTGCGGATTCAGATGTAAAAGGGGAACTCTGCGGATTCAGATGTAAAAGGAGAACTCTGCGGATTCAGATGTAAAAGGGGAACTCTGCGGATTCATATGTAAAAGGGGAACTCTGTGGATTCAGATGTAAAAGGGGAACTCTGTGGATTCAGATGTAAAAGGTGAACTCTGCGGATTCAGATGTAAAAGGGGAACTCTGCGGGTTCAGATGTAAAAGGGGAACTCTGCGGATTCAGATGTAAAAGGAGAACTCTGCGGATTCAGATGTAAAAGGGGAACTCTGCGGATTCAGATGTAAAAGGGGAACTCTGCGGATTCAGATGTAAAAGGGGAACTCTGCGGATTCAGATGTAAAAGGGGAACTCTGCGGATTCAGATGTAAAAGGGGAACTCTGCAGATTCAGATGTAAAAGGGGAACTCTGTGGATTCAGATGTAAAAGGTGAACTCTGCGGATTCAGATGTAAAAGGGGAACTCTGAGGATTCAGATGTAAAAGGGGAACTCTGTGGATTCAGATGTAAAAGGGGAACTCTGTGGATTCAGATGTAAAAGGTGAACTCTGCGGGTTCAGATGTAAAAGGGGAACTCTGCGGGTTCAGATGTAAAAGGGGAACTCTGCGGATTCAGATGTAAAAGGGGAACTCTGCGGGTTCAGATGTAAAAGGGGAACTCTGCGGGTTCAGATGTAAAAGGGGAACTCTGCGGATTCAGATGTAAAAGGGGAACTCTGTGGATTCAGATGTAAAAGGGGAACTCTGCGGATTCAGATGTAAAAGGGGAACTCTGTGGATTCAGATGTAAAAGGGGAACTCTGAGGATTCAGATGTAAAAGGGGAACTCTGTGGATTCAGATGTAAAAGGGGAACTCTGTGGATTCAGATGTAAAAGGTGAACTCTGCGGATTCAGATGTAAAAGGGGAACTCTGCGGGTTCAGATGTAAAAGGGGAACTCTGCGGATTCAGATGTAAAAGGGGAACTCTGCATATTCAGATGTAAAAGGGGAACTCTGCGGATTCAGATGTAAAAGGGGAACTCTGCGGGTTCAGATGTAAAAGGGGAACTCTGCGGATTCAGATGTAAAAGGGGAACTCTGCGGGTTCAGATGTAAAAGGGGAACTCTGCGGGTTCAGATGTAAAAGGGGAACTCTGCGGATTCAGATGTAAAAGGGGAACTCTGCGGGTTCAGATGTAAAAGGGGAACTCTGCGGGTTCAGATGTAAAAGGGGAACTCTGCGGATTCAGATGTAAAAGGGGAACTCTGTGGATTCAGATGTAAAAGGGGAACTCTGCGGATTCAGATGTAAAAGGGGAACTCTGCGGGTTTAGATATAAAAGGGGAACTCTGCGGATTCAGATGTAAAAGGGGAACTCTGCGGATTCAGATGTAAAAAGAGAACTCTGCGGATTCAGATGTAAAAGGGGAACTCTGCGGGTTCAGATGTAAAAGGGGAACTCTGCGGATTCAGATGTAAAAGGGGAACTCTGTGGATTCAGATGTAAAAGGGGAACTCTGCATATTCAGATGTAAAAGGAGAACTCTGCGGATTCAGATGTAAAAGGGGAACTCTGCGGATTCAGATGTAAAAGGTGAACTCTGCGGGTTCAGATGTAAAAGGGGAACTCTGCGGGTTCAGATGTAAAAGGTGAACTCTGTGGATTCATATGTAAAAGGGGAACTCTGCGGATTCAGATGTAAAAGGGGAACTCTGAGGATTCAGATGTAAAAGGGGAACTCTGTGGATTCAGATGTAAAAGGTGAACTCTGCGGATTCAGATGTAAAAGGGGAACTCTGCGGGTTCAGATGTAAAAGGGGAACTCTGTGGATTCAGATGTAAAAGGGGAACTCTGCGGGTTCAGATGTAAAAGGGGAACTCTGCGGATTCAGATGTAAAAGGGGAACTCTGCGGGTTCAGATGTAAAAGGGGAACTCTGCGGGTTCAGATGTAAAAGGGGAACTCTGTGGATTCAGATGTAAAGGGGAACTCTGCGGATTCAGATGTAAAAGGAGAACTCTGCGGATTCAGATGTAAAAGGGGAACTCTGCAGATTCAGATGTAAAAAGGGAACTCTGCATATTCAGATGTAAAAGGTGAACTCTGCGGATTCAGATGTAAAAGGGGAACTCTGCGGATTCAGATGTAAAAGGGGAACTCTGCGGATTCAGATGTAAAAGGGGAACTCTGTGGATTCAGATGTAAAGGGGAACTCTGTGGATTCAGATGTAAAAGGGGAACTCTGTGGATTCAGATGTAAAAGGTGAACTCTGCAGATTCAGATGTAAAAGGGGAACTCTGCGGATTCAGATGTAAAAGGGGAACTCTGTGGATTCAGATGTAAAAGGGGAACTCTGCGGATTCAGATGTAAAAGGGGAACTCTGAGGATTCAGATGTAAAAGGGGAACTCTGTGGATTCAGATGTAAAGGGGAACTCTGTGGATTCAGATGTAAAAGGGGAACTCTGTGGATTCAGATGTAAAGGTGAACTCTGCAGATTCAGATGTAAAAGGGGAACTCTGCGGATTCAGATGTAAAAGGGGAACTCTGCGGATTCAGATGTAAAAGGAGAGCTCTGCGGATTCAGATGTAAAAGGGGAACTCTGCAGATTCAGATGTAAAAGGGGAACTCTGCGGATTCAGATGTAAAAGGGGAACTCTGCAGATTCATATGTAAAAGGTGAACTCTGCAGATTCAGATGTAAAAGGGGAACTCTGCGGATTCAGATGTAAAAGGGGAACTCTGTGGATTCAGATGTAAAAGGGGAACTCTGTGGATTCAGATGTAAAAGGTGAACTCTGCAGATTCAGATGTAAAAGGGGAACTCTGCGGATTCAGATGTAAAAGGGGAACTCTGCGGATTCAGATGTAAAGGGGAACGCTGCGGATTCATATGTAAAAGGGGAACTCTGTGGATTCAGATGTAAAAGGTGAACTCTGCATATTCAGATGTAAAAGGGGAACTCTGTGGATTCAGATGTAAAAGGAGAACTCTGCAGATTCAGATGTAAAAGGGGAACTCTGCGGATTCAGATGTAAAAAGAGAACTCTGCGGATTCAGATGTAAAAGGGGAACTCTGCGGATTCAGATGTAAAAGGAGAACTCTGCGGATTCAGATGTAAAAGGGGAACTCTGCAGATTCAGATGTAAAAGAGGAACTCTGCGGATTCATATGTAAAAGGGGAACTCTGCAGATTCAGATGTAAAGGGGCACTTTGCGGATTCAGATGTAAAAGGGGAACTCTGCGAATTCAGATGTAAAGGGGAACGCTGCGGATTCAGATGTAAAAGGTGAACTCTGCATATTCAGATGTAAAAGGGGAACTCTGTGGATTCAGATGTAAAAGGAGAACTCTGCAGATTCAGATGTAAAAGAGGAACTCTGTGGATTCAGATGTAAAAGGTGAACTCTGCGGATTCAGATGTAAAAGGGGAACTATGTGGATTCAGATGTAAAAGGGGGTGCTCTGTGGATTCAGATGTAAAAGGGGAACTCTGAGGATTCAGATGTAAAAGGGGAACTCTGTGGATTCAGATGTAAAGGGGAACTCTGTGGATTCAGATGTAAAAGGGGAACTCTGTGGATTCTGATGTAAAAGGAGAACTCTGCAGATTCAGATGTAAAAGGGGAACTCTGCGGATTCAGATGTAAAAGGGGAACTCTGTGGAGTCAGATGTAAAGGGGAACTCTGCGGATTCAGATGTAAAAGGGGAACTCTGCGGATTCAGATGTAAAAGGGGAACTCTGCGGGTTCAGATGTAAAAGGGGAACTCTGCGGATTCAGATGTAAAAGGGGAACTCTGTGGATTCAGATGTAAAAGGGGAACTCTGCGGATTCAGATGTAAAAGGGGAACTCTGTGGATTCAGATGTAAAAGGGGAACTCTGCGGATTCAGATGTAAAAGGGGAACTCTGCGGGTTCAGATGTAAAAGGGGAACTCTGTGGATTCAGATGTAAAAGGGGAACTCTGCGGATTCAGATGTAAAAAGAGAACTCTGCGGATTCAGATGTAAAAGGGGAACTCTGCGGGTTCAGATGTAAAAGGGGAACTCTGCGGATTCAGATGTAAAAGGGGAACTCTGTGGATTCAGATGTAAAAGGGGAACTCTGCATATTCAGATGTAAAAGGTGAACTCTGCGGATTCAGATGTAAAAGGGGAACTCTGCGGATTCAGATGTAAAAGGTGAACTCTGCGGGTTCAGATGTAAAAGGGGAACTCTGCGGATTCAGATGTAAAAGGGGAACTCTGCGGGTTCAGATGTAAAAGGTGAACTATGTGGATTCAGATGTAAAAGGGGAACTCTGCGGATTCAGATGTAAAAGGGGAACTCTGCGGGTTCAGATGTAAAAGGGGAACTCTGCGGGTTCAGATGTAAAAGGGGAACTCTGTGGATTCAGATGTAAAGGGGAACTCTGCGGATTCAGATGTAAAAGGAGAACTCTGCGGATTCAGATGTAAAAGGGGAACTCTGCAGATTCAGATGTAAAAGGGGAACTCTGCGGATTCAGATGTAAAGGGGAACTCTGTGGATTCAGATGTAAAAGGTGAACTCTGCGGATTCAGATGTAAAAGGGGAACTCTGCGAATTCAGATGTAAAAGGGGAACTCTGCGGATTCAGATGTAAAAGGGGAACTCTGTGGATTCAGATGTAAAGGGGAACTCTGTGGATTCAGATGTAAAAGGTGAACTCTGCGGATTCAGATGTAAAGGGGAACTCTGAGGATTCAGATGTAAAAGGTGAACTCTGCGGATTCAGATGTAAAGGGGAACGCTGCGGATTCAGATGTAAAAGGTGAACTCTGTGGATTCAGATGTAAAAGGGGAACTCTGTGGATTCAGATGTAAAAGGTGAACTCTGCAGATTCAGATGTAAAAGGGGAACTCTGCGGATTCAGATGTAAAAGGGGAACTCTGTGGATTCAGATGTAAAAGGGGAACTCTGCGGATTCAGATGTAAAAGGGGAACTCTGAGGATTCAGATGTAAAAGGGGAACTCTGTGGATTCAGATGTAAAGGGGAACTCTGTGGATTCAGATGTAAAAGGGGAACTCTGTGGATTCAGATGTAAAAGGGGAACTCTGCAGATTCAGATGTAAAAGGGGAACTCTGCGGATTCAGATGTAAAAGGGGAACTCTGCAGATTCATATGTAAAAGGTGAACTCTGCAGATTCAGATGTAAAAGGGGAACTCTGCGGATTCAGATGTAAAAGGGGAACTCTGTGGATTCAGATGTAAAAGGGGAACTCTGTGGATTCAGATGTAAAAGGTGAACTCTGCAGATTCAGATGTAAAAGGGGAACTCTGCGGATTCAGATGTAAAAGGGGAACTCTGCGGATTCAGATGTAAAAGGGGAACTCTGCGGATTCAGATGTAAAAGGGGAACTCTGTGGATTCAGATGTAAAGGGGAACGCTGCGGATTCATATGTAAAAGGGGAACTCTGTGGATTCAGATGTAAAAGGTGAACTCTGCATATTCAGATGTAAAAGGGGAACTCTGCGGATTCAGATGTAAAAGGGGAACTCTGTGGATTCAGATGTAAAAGGGGAACTCTGTGGATTCAGATGTAAAAGGGGAACTCTGCGGATTCAGATGTAAAAGGGGATCTCTGCGGATTCAGATGTAAAAGCGGAACTCTGCGGATTCAGATGTAAAAGGGGAACTCTGCGGATTCAGATGTAAAAAGAGAACTCTGCGGATTCAGATGTAAAAGCGGAACTCTGCGGATTCAGATGTAAAAGCGGAACTCTGCGGATTCAGATGTAAAAGGGGAACTCTGTGGATTCAGATGTAAAAGGGGAACTCTGCGGATTCAGATGTAAAAGGGGAACTCTGCGGATTCAGATGTAAAAGGGGAACTCTGCAGATTCAGATGTAAAAGAGGAACTCTGCGGATTCATATGTAAAAGGGGAACTCTGCAGATTCAGATGTAAAGGGGCACTTTGCGGATTCAGATGTAAAAGGGGAACTCTGCGAATTCAGATGTAAAGGGGAACTCTGAGGATTCAGATGTAAAAGGAGAACTCTGCAGATTCAGATGTAAAAGGGGAACTCTGTGGATTCAGATGTAAAAGGGGAACTATGTGGATTCAGATGTAAAAGGGGGTGCTCTGTGGATTCAGATGTAAAAGGGGAACTCTGAGGATTCAGATGTAAAAGGGGAACTCTGTGGATTCAGATGTAAAGGGGAACTCTGTGGATTCAGATATAAAAGGGGAACTCTGTGGATTCTGATGTAAAAGGAGAACTCTGCAGATTCAGATGTAAAAGGGGAACTCTGCGGATTCAGATGTAAAAGGGGAACTCTGTGGAGTCAGATGTAAAGGGGAACTCTGTGGATTCAGATGTAAAAGGGGAACTCTGTGGATTCAGATGTAAAAGGGGAACTCTGCGGATTCAGATGTAAAAGGGGAACTCTGTGGATTCAGATGTAAAAGGGGATCTCTGCGGATTCAGATGTAAAAGGGGAACTCTGCGGATTCAGATGTAAAAGGGGAACTCTGTGGATTCAGATGTAAAAGGGGAACTCTGCGGATTCAGATGTAAAAGGGGAACTCTGCGGATTCAGATGTAAAAGGGGAACTCTGCAGATTCAGATGTAAAAGAGGAACTCTGCGGATTCATATGTAAAAGGGGAACTCTGCAGATTCAGATGTAAAGGGGCACTTTGCGGATTCAGATGTAAAAGGGGAACTCTGCGAATTCAGATGTAAAGGGGAACTCTGAGGATTCAGATGTAAAAGGAGAACTCTGCAGATTCAGATGTAAAAGGGGAACTCTGTGGATTCAGATGTAAAAGGGGAACTATGTGGATTCAGATGTAAAAGGGGGTGCTCTGTGGATTCAGATGTAAAAGGGGAACTCCGAGGATTCAGATGTAAAAGGGGAACTCTGTGGATTCAGATGTAAAGGGGAACTCTGTGGATTCAGATATAAAAGGGGAACTCTGTGGATTCTGATGTAAAAGGAGAACTCTGCAGATTCAGATGTAAAAGGGGAACTCTGCGGATTCAGATGTAAAAGGGGAACTCTGTGGAGTCAGATGTAAAGGGGAACTCTGTGGATTCAGATGTAAAAGGGGAACTCTGTGGATTCAGATGTAAAAGGGGAACTCTGCGGATTCAGATGTAAAAGGGGAACTCTGTGGATTCAGATGTAAAAGGGGATCTCTGCGGATTCAGATGTAAAAGGGGAACTCTGCGGATTCAGATGTAAAAGGGGAACTCTGCGGGTTCAGATGTAAAAGGGGAACTCTGCGGATTCAGATGTAAAAGGGGAACTCTGTGGATTCAGATGTAAAAGGGGAACTCTGTGGAGTCAGATGTAAAAGGGGAACTCTGCGGATTCAGATGTAAAAGGGGAACTCTGCGGATTCATATGTAAAAGGGGAACTCTGCGGATTCATATGTAAAAGGGGAACTCTGCGGATTCAGATGTAAAAGGGGAACTCTGCGGGTTCAGATGTAAAAGGGGAACTCTGCGGATTCATATGTAAAAGGGGAACTCTGCGGATTCAGATGTAAAAGGGGAACTCTGCGGGTTCAGATGTAAAAGGGGAACTCTGCGGGTTCAGATGTAAAAGGGGAACTCTGTGGATTCAGATGTAAAAGGGGAACTCTGCGGGTTCAGATGTAAAAGGGGAACTCTGCGGATTCAGATGTAAAAGGGGAACTCTGTGGAGTCAGATGTAAAGGGGAACGCTGCGGATTCAGATGTAAAAGGGGAACTCTGCGGGTTCAGATGTAAAAGGGGAACTCTGCGGATTCAGATGTAAAAGGGGAACTCTGTGGATTCAGATGTAAAAGGGGAACTCTGCGGATTCAGATGTAAAAGGGGAACTCTGAGGATTCAGATGTAAAAGGGGAACTCTGCGGATTCAGATGTAAAAGGGGAACTCTGCGGGTTCAGATGTAAAAGGGGAACTCTGCGGATTCAGATGTAAAAGGGGAACTCTGTGGATTCAGATGTAAAAGGGGAACTCTGCGGATTCAGATGTAAAAGGGGAACTCTGCGGATTCAGATGTAAAAGGGGAACTCTGCGGGTTCAGATGTAAAAGTGGAACTCTGCGGATTCAGATGTAAAAGGGGAACTCTGTGGATTCAGATGTAAAAGGGGAACTCTGCGGGTTCAGATGTAAAAGGGGAACTCTGCGGATTCAGATGTAAAAGGGGAACTCGGCGGATTCAGATGTAAAAGGAGAACTCTGCGGATTCAGATGTAAAAGGGGAACTCTGTGGATTCAGATGTAAAAGGGGAACTCTGCAGATTCAGATGTAAAAGGGGAACTCTGCGGATTCAGATGTAAAAGGGGAACTCTGCGGGTTCAGATGTAAAAGGGGAACTCTGCGGATTCAGATGTAAAAGGGGAACTCTGTGGAGTCAGATGTAAAGGGGAACGCTGCGGATTCAGATGTAAAAGGGGAACTCTGCGGGTTCAGATGTAAAAGGGGAACTCTGCGGATTCAGATGTAAAAGGGGAACTCTGCAGATTCAGATGTAAAAGGGGAACTCTGCAGATTCATATGTAAAAGGGGAACTCTGTGGATTCAGATGTAAAAGGGGAACTCTGCGGATTCAGATGTAAAAGGGGAACTCTGCGGATTCAGATGTAAAAGGGGAACTCTGCATATTCAGATGTAAAAGGGGAACTCTGCGGGTTCAGATGTAAAAGGGGAACTCTGCGGATTCAGATGTAAAAGGGGAACTCTGCGGGTTCAGATGTACAAGGGGAACTCTGCGGGTTCAGATGTAAAAGGGGAACTCTGTGGATTCAGATGTAAAAGGGGAACTCTGCGGATTCAGATGTAAAAGGGGAACTCTGTGGATTCAGATGTAAAAGGGGAACTCTGAGGATTCAGATGTAAAAGGGGAACTCTGTGGATTCAGATGTAAAAGGGGAACTCTGTGGATTCAGATGTAAAAGGTGAACTCTGCGGATTCAGATGTAAAAGGGGAACTCTGCGGGTTCAGATGTAAAAGGGGAACTCTGTAGATTCAGATGTAAAAGGGGAACTCTGCGGATTCAGATGTAAAAGGGGAACTCTGCGGATTCAGATGTAAAAGGGGAACTCTGTGGATTCAGATGTAAAAGGGGAACTCTGCATATTCAGATGTAAAAGGGGAACTCTGCGGATTCAGATGTAAAAGGGGAACTCTGTGGATTCAGATGTAAAAGGGGAACTCTGTGGAGTCAGATGTAAAAGGGGAACTCTGCGGATTCAGATGTAAAAGGGGAACTCTGCGGATTCATATGTAAAAGGGGAACTCTGCGGATTCATATGTAAAAGGGGAACTCTGCGGATTCAGATGTAAAAGGGGAACTCTGCGGGTTCAGATGTAAAAGGGGAACTCTGCGGATTCATATGTAAAAGGGGAACTCTGCGGATTCAGATGTAAAAGGGGAACTCTGCGGGTTCAGATGTAAAAGGGGAACTCTGCGGGTTCAGATGTAAAAGGGGAACTCTGTGGATTCAGATGTAAAAGGGGAACTCTGCGGGTTCAGATGTAAAAGGGGAACTCTGCGGATTCAGATGTAAAAGGGGAACTCTGTGGAGTCAGATGTAAAGGGGAACGCTGCGGATTCAGATGTAAAAGGGGAACTCTGCGGGTTCAGATGTAAAAGGGGAACTCTGCGGATTCAGATGTAAAAGGGGAACTCTGTGGATTCAGATGTAAAAGGGGAACTCTGCGGATTCAGATGTAAAAGGGGAACTCTGAGGATTCAGATGTAAAAGGGGAACTCTGCGGATTCAGATGTAAAAGGGGAACTCTGCGGGTTCAGATGTAAAAGGGGAACTCTGCGGATTCAGATGTAAAAGGGGAACTCTGTGGATTCAGATGTAAAAGGGGAACTCTGCGGATTCAGATGTAAAAGGGGAACTCTGCGGATTCAGATGTAAAAGGGGAACTCTGCGGGTTCAGATGTAAAAGTGGAACTCTGCGGATTCAGATGTAAAAGGGGAACTCTGTGGATTCAGATGTAAAAGGGGAACTCTGCGGGTTCAGATGTAAAAGGGGAACTCTGCGGATTCAGATGTAAAAGGGGAACTCGGCGGATTCAGATGTAAAAGGAGAACTCTGCGGATTCAGATGTAAAAGGGGAACTCTGTGGATTCAGATGTAAAAGGGGAACTCTGCGGATTCAGATGTAAAAGGGGAACTCTGCGGATTCAGATGTAAAAGGGGAACTCTGCGGGTTCAGATGTAAAAGGGGAACTCTGCGGATTCAGATGTAAAAGGGGAACTCTGTGGAGTCAGATGTAAAGGGGAACGCTGCGGATTCAGATGTAAAAGGGGAACTCTGCGGGTTCAGATGTAAAAGGGGAACTCTGCGGATTCAGATGTAAAAGGGGAACTCTGCAGATTCAGATGTAAAAGGGGAACTCTGCAGATTCATATGTAAAAGGGGAACTCTGTGGATTCAGATGTAAAAGGGGAACTCTGCGGATTCAGATGTAAAAGGGGAACTCTGCGGATTCAGATGTAAAAGGGGAACTCTGCATATTCAGATGTAAAAGGGGAACTCTGCGGGTTCAGATGTAAAAGGGGAACTCTGCGGATTCAGATGTAAAAGGGGAACTCTGCGGGTTCAGATGTACAAGGGGAACTCTGCGGGTTCAGATGTAAAAGGGGAACTCTGCGGGTTCAGATGTAAAAGGGGAACTCTGTGGATTCAGATGTAAAAGGGGAACTCTGCATATTCAGATGTAAAAGGGGAACTCTGCGGATTCAGATGTAAAAGGGGAACTCTGTGGATTCAGATGTAAAAGGGGAACTCTGTGGAGTCAGATGTAAAAGGGGAACTCTGCGGATTCAGATGTAAAAGGGGAACTCTGCGGATTCATATGTAAAAGGGGAACTCTGCGGATTCATATGTAAAAGGGGAACTCTGCGGATTCAGATGTAAAAGGGGAACTCTGCGGGTTCAGATGTAAAAGGGGAACTCTGCGGATTCATATGTAAAAGGGGAACTCTGCGGATTCAGATGTAAAAGGGGAACTCTGCGGGTTCAGATGTAAAAGGGGAACTCTGCGGGTTCAGATGTAAAAGGGGAACTCTGTGGATTCAGATGTAAAAGGGGAACTCTGCGGGTTCAGATGTAAAAGGGGAACTCTGCGGATTCAGATGTAAAAGGGGAACTCTGTGGAGTCAGATGTAAAGGGGAACGCTGCGGATTCAGATGTAAAAGGGGAACTCTGCGGGTTCAGATGTAAAAGGGGAACTCTGCGGATTCAGATGTAAAAGGGGAACTCTGTGGATTCAGATGTAAAAGGGGAACTCTGCGGATTCAGATGTAAAAGGGGAACTCTGAGGATTCAGATGTAAAAGGGGAACTCTGCGGATTCAGATGTAAAAGGGGAACTCTGCGGGTTCAGATGTAAAAGGGGAACTCTGCGGATTCAGATGTAAAAGGGGAACTCTGTGGATTCAGATGTAAAAGGGGAACTCTGCGGATTCAGATGTAAAAGGGGAACTCTGCGGATTCAGATGTAAAAGGGGAACTCTGCGGGTTCAGATGTAAAAGTGGAACTCTGCGGATTCAGATGTAAAAGGGGAACTCTGTGGATTCAGATGTAAAAGGGGAACTCTGCGGGTTCAGATGTAAAAGGGGAACTCTGCGGATTCAGATGTAAAAGGGGAACTCGGCGGATTCAGATGTAAAAGGAGAACTCTGCGGATTCAGATGTAAAAGGGGAACTCTGTGGATTCAGATGTAAAAGGGGAACTCTGCGGATTCAGATGTAAAAGGGGAACTCTGCGGATTCAGATGTAAAAGGGGAACTCTGCGGGTTCAGATGTAAAAGGGGAACTCTGCGGATTCAGATGTAAAAGGGGAACTCTGTGGAGTCAGATGTAAAGGGGAACGCTGCGGATTCAGATGTAAAAGGGGAACTCTGCGGGTTCAGATGTAAAAGGGGAACTCTGCGGATTCAGATGTAAAAGGGGAACTCTGCAGATTCAGATGTAAAAGGGGAACTCTGCAGATTCATATGTAAAAGGGGAACTCTGTGGATTCAGATGTAAAAGGGGAACTCTGCGGATTCAGATGTAAAAGGGGAACTCTGCGGATTCAGATGTAAAAGGGGAACTCTGCATATTCAGATGTAAAAGGGGAACTCTGCGGGTTCAGATGTAAAAGGGGAACTCTGCGGATTCAGATGTAAAAGGGGAACTCTGCGGGTTCAGATGTACAAGGGGAACTCTGCGGGTTCAGATGTAAAAGGGGAACTCTGTGGATTCAGATGTAAAAGGGGAACTCTGCGGATTCAGATGTAAAAGGGGAACTCTGTGGATTCAGATGTAAAAGGGGAACTCTGAGGATTCAGATGTAAAAGGGGAACTCTGTGGATTCAGATGTAAAAGGGGAACTCTGTGGATTCAGATGTAAAAGGTGAACTCTGCGGATTCAGATGTAAAAGGGGAACTCTGCGGGTTCAGATGTAAAAGGGGAACTCTGTAGATTCAGATGTAAAAGGGGAACTCTGCGGATTCAGATGTAAAAGGGGAACTCTGCGGATTCAGATGTAAAAGGGGAACTCTGTGGATTCAGATGTAAAAGGGGAACTCTGCATATTCAGATGTAAAAGGGGAACTCTGCGGGTTCAGATGTAAAAGGGGAACTCTGCGGATTCAGATGTAAAAGGGGAACTCTGCGGGTTCAGATGTACAAGGGGAACTCTGCGGGTTCAGATGTAAAAGGGGAACTCTGCGGATTCAGATGTAAAAGGGGAACTCTGTGGATTCAGATGTAAAAGGGGAACTCTGCGGATTCAGATGTTAAAGGGGAACTCTGCGGATTCAGATGTAAAAGGGGAACTCTGCGGGTTCAGATGTAAAAGGGGAACTCTGCGGATTCAGATGTAAAAGGGGAACTCTGTGGATTCAGATGTAAAAGGGGAACTCTGCATATTCAGATGTAAAAGGTGAACTCTGCGGATTCAGATGTAAAAGGGGAACTCTGCGGATTCAGATGTAAAAGGTGAACTCTGCGGGTTCAGATGTAAAAGGGGAACTCTGCGGGTTCAGATGTAAAAGGGGAACTCTGCGGATTCAGATGTAAAAGGGGAACTCTGCGGGTTCAGATGTACAAGGGGAACTCTGCGGGTTCAGATGTAAAAGGGGAACTCTGCGGATTCAGATGTAAAAGGGGAACTCTGTGGATTCAGATGTAAAAGGGGAACTCTGCGGATTCAGATGTTAAAGGGGAACTCTGCGGATTCAGATGTAAAAGGGGAACTCTGCGGGTTCAGATGTAAAAGGGGAACTCTGCGGATTCAGATGTAAAAGGGGAACTCTGTGGATTCAGATGTAAAAGGGGAACTCTGCATATTCAGATGTAAAAGGTGAACTCTGCGGATTCAGATGTAAAAGGGGAACTCTGCGGATTCAGATGTAAAAGGTGAACTCTGCGGGTTCAGATGTAAAAGGGGAACTCTGCGGGTTCAGATGTAAAAGGGGAACTCTGCGGATTCAGATGTAAAAGGGGAACTCTGTGGATTCAGATGTAAAAGGTGAACTCTGCGGATTCAGATGTAAAAGGGGAACTCTGTGGATTCAGATGTAAAAGGGGAACTCTGCGGGTTCAGATGTAAAAGGGGAACTCTGCGGATTCAGATGTAAAAGGGGAACTCTGCGGGTTCAGATGTAAAAGGGGAACTCTGCGGGTTCAGATGTAAAAGGGGAACTCTGTGGATTCAGATGTAAAGGGGAACTCTGCGGATTCAGATGTAAAAGGAGAACTCTGCGGATTCAGATGTAAAAGGGGAACTCTGCAGATTCAGATGTAAAAGGGGAACTCTGCATATTCAGATGTAAAAGGGGAACTCTGCGGATTCAGATGTAAAAGGGGAACTCTGCGGATTCAGATGTAAAAGGGGAACTCTGCGGATTCAGATGTAAAAGGGGAACTCTGTGGATTCAGATGTAAAGGGGAACTCTGTGGATTCAGATGTAAAAGGGGAACTCTGTGGATTCAGATGTAAAAGGTGAACTCTGCAGATTCAGATGTAAAAGGGGAACTCTGCGGATTCAGATGTAAAAGGGGAACTCTGTGGATTCAGATGTAAAAGGGGAACTCTGCGGATTCAGATGTAAAAGGGGAACTCTGAGGATTCAGATGTAAAAGGGGAACTCTGTGGATTCAGATGTAAAGGGGAACTCTGTGGATTCAGATGTAAAAGGGGAACTCTGTGGATTCAGATGTAAAGGTGAACTCTGCAGATTCAGATGTAAAAGGGGAACTCTGCGGATTCAGATGTAAAAGGGGAACTCTGCGGATTCAGATGTAAAAGGAGAACTCTGCGGATTCAGATGTAAAAGGGGAACTCTGCAGATTCAGATGTAAAAGGGGAACTCTGCGGATTCAGATGTAAAAGGGGAACTCTGCAGATTCATATGTAAAAGGTGAACTCTGCAGATTCAGATGTAAAAGGGGAACTCTGCGGATTCAGATGTAAAAGGGGAACTCTGTGGATTCAGATGTAAAAGGGGAACTCTGTGGATTCAGATGTAAAAGGGGAACTCTGAGGATTCAGATGTAAAAGGGGAACTCTGAGGATTCAGATGTAAAAGGGGAACTCTGTGGATTCAGATGTAAAAGGTGAACTCTGCGGATTCAGATGTAAAAGGGGAACTCTGCGGATTCAGATGTAAAAGGGGAACTCTGCGGGTTCAGATGTAAAAGGGGAACTCTGCGGGTTCAGATGTAAAAGGGGAACTCTGCGGATTCAGATGTAAAAGGGGAACTCTGCGGATTCAGATGTAAAAGGGGAACTCTGCGGGTTCAGATGTAAAAGGGGAACTCTGCGGGTTCAGATGTAAAAGGGGAACTCTGCAGATTCAGATGTAAAAGGGGAACTCTGCGGATTCAGATGTAAAAGGGGAACTCTGAGGATTCAGATGTAAAAGGGGAACTCTGTGGATTCAGATGTAAAGGTGAACTCTGCAGATTCAGATGTAAAAGGGGAACTCTGCGGATTCAGATGTAAAAGGGGAACTCTGTGGATTCAGATGTAAAAGGGGAACTCTGAGGATTCAGATGTAAAAGGGGAACTCTGTGGATTCAGATGTAAAGGTGAACTCTGCAGATTCAGATGTAAAAGGGGAACTCTGCGGATTCAGATGTAAAAGGGGAACTCTGTGGATTCAGATGTAAAGGGGGAACTCTGCGGATTCAGATATAAAAGGGGAACTCTGCAGATTCATATGTAAAAGGGGAACTCTGCGGATCCAGATATAAAAGGGGAACTCTGCAGATTCATATGTAAAAGGGGAACTCTGCAGATTCATATGTAAAAGGGGAACTCTGCGGATTCAGATATAAAAGGGGAACTCTGCGGATTCAGA
Organism: Rana muscosa; assembly: GCA_029206835.1. Lineage (NCBI taxonomy): Eukaryota > Metazoa > Chordata > Amphibia > Anura > Ranidae > Rana > Rana muscosa. Next base: position 394,507,405 of record CM055118.1, read on the forward strand.
TGTAAAAGGGGAACTCTGTGGATTCAGATGTAAAAGGAGAACTCTGCGGATTCAGATGTAAAAGGGGAACTCTGCGGATTCAGATGTAAAAGGGGAACTCTGCGGATTCAGATGTAAAAGGGGAACTCTGTGGATTCAGATGTAAAAGGTGAACTCTGCATATTCAGATGTAAAAGGGGAACTCTGTGGATTCAGATGTAAAAGGAGAACTCTGCGGATTCAGATGTAAAAGGGGAACTCTGCGGATTCAGATGTAAAAGGGGAACTCTGCGGATTCAGATGTAAAAGGGGAACTCTGAGGATTCAGATGTAAAAGGGGAACGCTGCGGATTCATATGTAAAAGGGGAACTCTGTGGATTCAGATGTAAAAGGTGAACTCTGCATATTCAGATGTAAAAGGGGAACTCTGTGGATTCAGATGTAAAAGGAGAACTCTGCGGATTCAGATATAAAAGGGGAACTCTGCGGATTCAGATGTAAAAGGGGAACTCTGCGGATTCAGATATAAAAGGGGAACTCTGCGGATTCAGATGTAAAAGGGGAACTCTGCGGATTCAGATGTAAAAGGGGAACTCTGCGGATTCAGATGTAAAAAGAGAACTCTGCGGATTCAGATGTAAAAGCGGAACTCTGCGGATTCAGATGTAAAAGGAGAACTCTGCGGATTCATATGTAAAAGGGGAACTCTGCGGATTCAGATGTAAAAGGGGAACTCTGTGGATTCAGATGTAAAAGAGGAACTCTGCGGATTCATATGTAAAAGGGGAACTCTGCAGATTCAGATGTAAAAGGTGAACTCTGCGGATTCAGATGTAAAAGGAGAACTCTGCAGATTCAGATGTAAAAGGGGAACTCTGTGGATTCAGATGTAAAAGGTGAACTCTGCGGATTCAGATGTAAAAGGGGAACTATGTGGATTCAGATGTAAAAGGGGAACTCTGTGGATTCAGATGTAAAAGGGGAACTCTGAGGATTCAGATGTAAAAGGGGAACTCTGTGGATTCAGATGTAAAGGGGAACTCTGTGGATTCAGATGTAAAAGGGGAACTCTGTGGATTCTGATGTAAAAGGAGAACTCTGCAGATTCAGATGTAAAAGGGGAACTCTGCAGATTCAGATGTAAAAGGGGAACTCTGCGGATTCAGATGTAAAAGGGGAACTCTGCGGATTCAGATGTAAAAGGAGAACTCTGCGGATTCAGATGTAAAGGGGAACTCTGTGGATTCAGATAAAAAAGGGGAACTCTGAGGATTCAGATGTAAAAGGGGAACTCTGTGGATTCAGATGTAAAGGGGAACTCTGTGGATTCAGATGTAAAAGGGGAACTCTGTGGATTCAGATGTAAAGGTGAACTCTGCAGATTCAGATGTAAAAGGGGAACTCTGCGGATTCAGATGTAAAAGGGGAACTCTGCGGATTCAGATGTAAAAGGAGAACTCTGCGGATTCAGATGTAAAAGGGGAACTCTGCAGATTCAGATGTAAAAGGGGAACTCTGCGGATTCAGATGTAAAAGGGGAACTCTGCAGATTCATATGTAAAAGGGGAACTCTGCGGATTCAGATGTAAAAGGTGAACTCTGCGGATTCAGATGTAAAAGGAGAACTCTGCAGATTCAGATGTAAAAGGGGAACTCTGTGGATTCAGATGTAAAAGGTGAACTCTGCGGATTCAGATGTAAAAGGGGAACTATGTGGATTCAGATGTAAAAGGGGAACTCTGTGGATTCAGATGTAAAAGGGGAACTCTGTGGATTCATATGTAAAAGGGGAACTCTGTAGATTCAGATGTAAAAGGGGAACTCTGCGGGTTCAGATGTAAAAGGGGAACTCTGCGGATTCAGATGTAAAAGGGGAACTCTGTAGATTCAGATGTAAAAGGGGAACTCTGCGGATTCAGATGTAAAAGGGGAACTCTGCGGGTTCAGATGTAAAAGGGGAACTCTGTGGATTCAGATGTAAAAGGGGAACTCTGTGGATTCAGATGTAAAAGGTGAACTCTGCGGATTCAGATGTAAAAGGGGAACTCTGTGGATTCAGATGTAAAAGGGGAACTCTGTGGATTCAGATGTAAAAGGGGATCTCTGCGGATTCAGATGTAAAAGGGGAACTCTGCGGATTCAGATGTAAAAGGGGAACTCTGCGGGTTCAGATGTAAAAGGGGAACTCTGTGGATTCAGATGTAAAAGGGGAACTCTGCGGATTCAGATGTAAAAGGGGAACTCTGAGGATTCAGATGTAAAAGGGGAACTCTGCGGATTCAGATGTAAAAGGGGAACTCTGCGGATTCAGATGTAAAAGGGGAACTCTGCGGATTCAGATGTAAAAGGGGAACTCTGCGGATTCAGATGTAAAAGGGGAACTCTGCGGATTCAGATGTAAAGGGGAACTCTGCGGATTCAGATGTAAAAGGGGAACTCTGCGGATTCAGATGTAAAAGGGGAACTCTGCGGATTCAGATGTAAAAGGGGAACTCTGCGGGTTCAGATGTAAAAGGGGAACTCTGCGGATTCAGATGTAAAAGGGGAACTCTGCGGGTTCAGATGTAAAAGGGGAACTCTGCGGGTTCAGATGTAAAAGGGGAACTCTGCGGGTTCAGATGTAAAAGGGGAACTCTGTGGATTCAGATGTAAAAGGGGAACTCTGCGGGTTCAGATGTAAAAGGGGAACTCTGCGGAATCAGATGTAAAAGGGGAACTCTGTGGAGTCAGATGTAAAGGGGAACGCTGCGGATTCAGATGTAAAAGGGGAACTCTGCGGGTTCAGATGTAAAAGGGGAACTCTGCGGATTCAGATGTAAAAGGGGAACTCTGTGGATTCAGATGTAAAAGGGGAACTATGTGGAGTCAGATGTAAAGGGGAACGCTGCGGATTCAGATGTAAAAGGGGAACTCTGCGGGTTCAGATGTAAAAGGGGAACTCTGCGGATTCAGATGTAAAAGGGGAACTCTGCGGATTCAGATGTAAAAGGGGAACTCTGCGGGTTCAGATGTAAAAGGGGAACTCTGCGGATTCAGATGTAAAAGGGGAACTCTGTGGATTCAGATGTAAAAGGGGAACTCTGTGGATTCAGATGTAAAAGGTGAACTCTGCGGATTCAGATGTAAAAGGGGAACTCTGCGGGTTCAGATGTAAAAGGGGAACTCTGTGGATTCAGATGTAAAGGGGAACTCTGCGGGTTCAGATGTAAAAGGGGAACTCTGCGGGTTCAGATGTAAAAGGGGAACTCTGCGGATTCAGATGTAAAAGGGGAACTCTGAGGATTCAGATGTAAAAGGGGAACTCTGCGGATTCAGATGTAAAAGGGGAACTCTGCGGATTCAGATGTAAAAGGTGAACTCTGCGAATTCAGATGTAAAAGGGGAACTCTGCGGATTCAGATGTAAAAGGGGAACTCTGCGGATTCAGATGTAAAAAGAGAACTCTGCAGGTTCAGATGTAAAAGGGGAACTCTGTGGATTCAGATGTAAAAGGTGAACTCTGCGGGTTCAGATGTAAAAGGGGAACTCTGCGGATTCAGATGTAAAAGGGGAACTCTGCATATTCAGATGTAAAAGGGGAACTCTGCGGGTTCAGATGTAAAAGGGGAACTCTGCGGATTCAGATGTAAAAGGGGAACTCTGCGGGTTCAGATGTAAAAGGGGAACTCTGCGGGTTCAGATGTAAAAGGGGAACTCTGTGGATTCAGATGTAAAAGGGGAACTCTGCGGATTCAGATGTAAAAAGAGAACTCTGCGGATTCAGATGTAAAAGGTGAACTCTGCGAATTCAGATGTAAAAGGGGAACTCTGCGGATTCAGATGTAAAAGGGGAACTCTGTGGATTCAGATGTAAAAGGGGAACTCTGCGGATTCAGATGTAAAAAGAGAACTCTGCAGGTTCAGATGTAAAAGGTGAACTCTGCGGATTCAGATGTAAAAGGGGAACTCTGCGGATTCAGATGTAAAAGGGGAACTCTGTGGATTCAGATGTAAAAGGGGAACTCTGCGGGTTCAGATGTAAAAGGTGAACTCTGCGGATTCAGATGTAAAAGGTGAACTCTGCGGATTCAGATGTAAAAGGGGAACTCTGCGGATTCAGATGTAAAAGGGGAACTCTGTGGATTCAGATGTAAAAGGGAAACTCTGCGGATTCAGATGTAAAAAGAGAACTCTGCGGATTCAGATGTAAAAGGTGAACTCTGCGGATTCAGATGTAAAAAGAGAACTCTGCGGATTCAGATGTAAAAGGGGAACTCTGTGGGTTCAGATGTAAAAGGTGAACTCTGCGGATTCAGATGTAAAAAGAGAACTCTGCGGATTCAGATGTAAAAGGGGAACTCTGTGGATTCAGATGTAAAAGGGGAACTCTGCGGATTCAGATGTAAAAGGGGAACTCTGTGGATTCAGATGTAAAAGGGGAACTCTGCGGATTCAGATGTAAAAGGGGAACTCTGCGGGTTCAGATGTAAAAGGTGAACTCTGCGGATTCAGATGTAAAAGGGGAACTCTGCGGATTCAGATGTAAAAGGGGAACTCTGTGGATTCAGATGTAAAAGGGGAACTCTGCATATTCAGATGTAAAAGGTGAACTCTGCGGATTCAGATGTAAAAGGGGAACTCTGCAGATTCAGATGTAAAAGGGGATCTCTGCGGATTCAGATGTAAAAGGGGAACTCTGCGGATTCAGATGTAAAAGGTGAACTCTGTGGATTCATATGTAAAAGGGGAACTCTGCGGATTCAGATGTAAAAGGGGAACTCTGAGGATTCAGATGTAAAAGGGGAACTCTGTGGATTCAGATGTAAAAGGGGAACTCTGCGGATTCAGATGTAAAAGGGGAACTCTGCAGATTCAGATGTAAAAGGGGATCTCTGCGGATTCAGATGTAAAAGGGGAACTCTGCGGATTCAGATGTAAAAGGTGAACTCTGTGGATTCATATGTAAAATGGGAACTCTGCGGGTTCAGATGTAAAAGGGGAACTCTGCGGGTTCAGATGTAAAAGGGGAACTCTGTGGATTCAGATGTAAAGGGGAACTCTGCGGATTCAGATGTAAAAGGAGAACTCTGCAGATTCAGATGTAAAAGGGGAACTCTGCATATTCAGATGTAAAAGCTGAACTCTGCGGATTCAGATGTAAAAGGGGAACTCTGCGGATTCAGATGTAAAAGGGGAACTCTGTGGATTCAGATGTAAAAGGGGAACTCTGCGGATTCAGATGTAAAAGGGGAACTCTGAGGATTCAGATGTAAAAGGGGAACTCTGTGGATTCAGATGTAAAGGGGAACTCTGCGGATTCAGATGTAAAAGGGGAACTCTGCGGATTCAGATGTAAAAGGGGAACTCTGTGGATTCAGATGTAAAGGGGAACTCTGTGGATTCAGATGTAAAAGGGGAACTCTGTGGATTCAGATGTAAAAGGTGAACTCTGCAGATTCAGATGTAAAAGGGGAACTCTGCGGATTCAGATGTAAAAGGAGAACTCTGCGGATTCAGATGTAAAGGGGAACTCTGTGGATTCAGATAAAAAAGGGGAACTCTGAGGATTCAGATGTAAAAGGGGAACTCTGTGGATTCAGATGTAAAGGGGAACTCTGTGGATTCAGATGTAAAAGGGGAACTCTGTGGATTCAGATGTAAAGGTGAACTCTGCAGATTCAGATGTAAAAGGGGAACTCTGCGGATTCAGATGTAAAAGGGGAACTCTGCGGATTCAGATGTAAAAGGAGAACTCTGCGGATTCAGATGTAAAAGGGGAACTCTGCAGATTCAGATGTAAAAGGGGAACTCTGCGGATTCAGATGTAAAAGGGGAACTCTGCAGATTCATATGTAAAAGGGGAACTCTGCGGATTCAGATGTAAAAGGTGAACTCTGCGGATTCAGATGTAAAAGGAGAACTCTGCAGATTCAGATGTAAAAGGGGAACTCTGTGGATTCAGATGTAAAAGGTGAACTCTGCGGATTCAGATGTAAAAGGGGAACTATGTGGATTCAGATGTAAAAGGGGAACTCTGTGGATTCAGATGTAAAAGGGGAACTCTGTGGATTCATATGTAAAAGGGGAACTCTGTAGATTCAGATGTAAAAGGGGAACTCTGCGGGTTCAGATGTAAAAGGGGAACTCTGCGGATTCAGATGTAAAAGGGGAACTCTGTAGATTCAGATGTAAAAGGGGAACTCTGCGGATTCAGATGTAAAAGGGGAACTCTGCGGGTTCAGATGTAAAAGGGGAACTCTGTGGATTCAGATGTAAAAGGGGAACTCTGTGGATTCAGATGTAAAAGGTGAACTCTGCGGATTCAGATGTAAAAGGGGAACTCTGTGGATTCAGATGTAAAAGGGGAACTCTGTGGATTCAGATGTAAAAGGGGATCTCTGCGGATTCAGATGTAAAAGGGGAACTCTGCGGATTCAGATGTAAAAGGGGAACTCTGCGGGTTCAGATGTAAAAGGGGAACTCTGTGGATTCAGATGTAAAAGGGGAACTCTGCGGATTCAGATGTAAAAGGGGAACTCTGAGGATTCAGATGTAAAAGGGGAACTCTGCGGATTCAGATGTAAAAGGGGAACTCTGCGGATTCAGATGTAAAAGGGGAACTCTGCGGATTCAGATGTAAAAGGGGAACTCTGCGGATTCAGATGTAAAAGGGGAACTCTGCGGATTCAGATGTAAAGGGGAACTCTGCGGATTCAGATGTAAAAGGGGAACTCTGCGGATTCAGATGTAAAAGGGGAACTCTGCGGATTCAGATGTAAAAGGGGAACTCTGCGGGTTCAGATGTAAAAGGGGAACTCTGCGGATTCAGATGTAAAAGGGGAACTCTGCGGGTTCAGATGTAAAAGGGGAACTCTGCGGGTTCAGATGTAAAAGGGGAACTCTGCGGGTTCAGATGTAAAAGGGGAACTCTGTGGATTCAGATGTAAAAGGGGAACTCTGCGGGTTCAGATGTAAAAGGGGAACTCTGCGGAATCAGATGTAAAAGGGGAACTCTGTGGAGTCAGATGTAAAGGGGAACGCTGCGGATTCAGATGTAAAAGGGGAACTCTGCGGGTTCAGATGTAAAAGGGGAACTCTGCGGATTCAGATGTAAAAGGGGAACTCTGTGGATTCAGATGTAAAAGGGGAACTATGTGGAGTCAGATGTAAAGGGGAACGCTGCGGATTCAGATGTAAAAGGGGAACTCTGCGGGTTCAGATGTAAAAGGGGAACTCTGCGGATTCAGATGTAAAAGGGGAACTCTGCGGATTCAGATGTAAAAGGGGAACTCTGCGGGTTCAGATGTAAAAGGGGAACTCTGCGGATTCAGATGTAAAAGGGGAACTCTGTGGATTCAGATGTAAAAGGGGAACTCTGTGGATTCAGATGTAAAAGGTGAACTCTGCGGATTCAGATGTAAAAGGGGAACTCTGCGGGTTCAGATGTAAAAGGGGAACTCTGTGGATTCAGATGTAAAGGGGAACTCTGCGGGTTCAGATGTAAAAGGGGAACTCTGCGGGTTCAGATGTAAAAGGGGAACTCTGCGGATTCAGATGTAAAAGGGGAACTCTGAGGATTCAGATGTAAAAGGGGAACTCTGCGGATTCAGATGTAAAAGGGGAACTCTGCGGATTCAGATGTAAAAGGTGAACTCTGCGAATTCAGATGTAAAAGGGGAACTCTGCGGATTCAGATGTAAAAGGGGAACTCTGCGGATTCAGATGTAAAAAGAGAACTCTGCAGGTTCAGATGTAAAAGGGGAACTCTGTGGATTCAGATGTAAAAGGTGAACTCTGCGGGTTCAGATGTAAAAGGGGAACTCTGCGGATTCAGATGTAAAAGGGGAACTCTGCATATTCAGATGTAAAAGGGGAACTCTGCGGGTTCAGATGTAAAAGGGGAACTCTGCGGATTCAGATGTAAAAGGGGAACTCTGCGGGTTCAGATGTAAAAGGGGAACTCTGCGGGTTCAGATGTAAAAGGGGAACTCTGTGGATTCAGATGTAAAAGGGGAACTCTGCGGATTCAGATGTAAAAAGAGAACTCTGCGGATTCAGATGTAAAAGGTGAACTCTGCGAATTCAGATGTAAAAGGGGAACTCTGCGGATTCAGATGTAAAAGGGGAACTCTGTGGATTCAGATGTAAAAGGGGAACTCTGCGGATTCAGATGTAAAAAGAGAACTCTGCAGGTTCAGATGTAAAAGGTGAACTCTGCGGATTCAGATGTAAAAGGGGAACTCTGCGGATTCAGATGTAAAAGGGGAACTCTGTGGATTCAGATGTAAAAGGGGAACTCTGCGGGTTCAGATGTAAAAGGTGAACTCTGCGGATTCAGATGTAAAAGGTGAACTCTGCGGATTCAGATGTAAAAGGGGAACTCTGCGGATTCAGATGTAAAAGGGGAACTCTGTGGATTCAGATGTAAAAGGGAAACTCTGCGGATTCAGATGTAAAAAGAGAACTCTGCGGATTCAGATGTAAAAGGTGAACTCTGCGGATTCAGATGTAAAAAGAGAACTCTGCGGATTCAGATGTAAAAGGGGAACTCTGTGGGTTCAGATGTAAAAGGTGAACTCTGCGGATTCAGATGTAAAAAGAGAACTCTGCGGATTCAGATGTAAAAGGGGAACTCTGTGGATTCAGATGTAAAAGGGGAACTCTGCGGATTCAGATGTAAAAGGGGAACTCTGTGGATTCAGATGTAAAAGGGGAACTCTGCGGATTCAGATGTAAAAGGGGAACTCTGCGGGTTCAGATGTAAAAGGTGAACTCTGCGGATTCAGATGTAAAAGGGGAACTCTGCGGATTCAGATGTAAAAGGGGAACTCTGTGGATTCAGATGTAAAAGGGGAACTCTGCATATTCAGATGTAAAAGGTGAACTCTGCGGATTCAGATGTAAAAGGGGAACTCTGCAGATTCAGATGTAAAAGGGGATCTCTGCGGATTCAGATGTAAAAGGGGAACTCTGCGGATTCAGATGTAAAAGGTGAACTCTGTGGATTCATATGTAAAAGGGGAACTCTGCGGATTCAGATGTAAAAGGGGAACTCTGAGGATTCAGATGTAAAAGGGGAACTCTGTGGATTCAGATGTAAAAGGGGAACTCTGCGGATTCAGATGTAAAAGGGGAACTCTGCAGATTCAGATGTAAAAGGGGATCTCTGCGGATTCAGATGTAAAAGGGGAACTCTGCGGATTCAGATGTAAAAGGTGAACTCTGTGGATTCATATGTAAAATGGGAACTCTGCGGGTTCAGATGTAAAAGGGGAACTCTGCGGGTTCAGATGTAAAAGGGGAACTCTGTGGATTCAGATGTAAAGGGGAACTCTGCGGATTCAGATGTAAAAGGAGAACTCTGCAGATTCAGATGTAAAAGGGGAACTCTGCATATTCAGATGTAAAAGCTGAACTCTGCGGATTCAGATGTAAAAGGGGAACTCTGCGGATTCAGATGTAAAAGGGGAACTCTGTGGATTCAGATGTAAAAGGGGAACTCTGCGGATTCAGATGTAAAAGGGGAACTCTGAGGATTCAGATGTAAAAGGGGAACTCTGTGGATTCAGATGTAAAGGGGAACTCTGCGGATTCAGATGTAAAAGGGGAACTCTGCGGATTCAGATGTAAAAGGGGAACTCTGTGGATTCAGATGTAAAGGGGAACTCTGTGGATTCAGATGTAAAAGGGGAACTCTGTGGATTCAGATGTAAAAGGTGAACTCTGCAGATTCAGATGTAAAAGGGGAACTCTGCGGATTCAGATGTAAAAGGGGAACTCTGTGGATTCAGATGTAAAAGGGGAACTCTGCGGATTCAGATGTAAAAGGGGAACTCTGAGGATTCAGATGTAAAAGGGGAACTCTGTGGATTCAGATGTAAAGGGGAACTCTGTGGATTCAGATGTAAAAGGGGAACACTGTGGATTCAGATGTAAAGGTGAACTCTGCAGATTCAGATGTAAAAGGGGAACTCTGCGGATTCAGATGTAAAAGGGGAACTCTGCGGATTCAGATGTAAAAGGAGAACTCTGCGGATTCAGATGTAAAAGGGGAACTCTGCAGATTCAGATGTAAAAGGGGAACTCTGCGGATTCAGATGTAAAAGGGGAACTCTGCAGATTCATATGTAAAAGGTGAACTCTGCAGATTCAGATGTAAAAGGGGAACTCTGCGGATTCAGATGTAAAAGGGGAACTCTGCGGATTCAGATGTAAAGGGGAACGCTGCGGATTCATATGTAAAAGGGGAACTCTGTGGACTCAGATGTAAAAGGTGAACTCTGCATATTCAGATGTAAAAGGGGAACTCTGTGGATTCAGGTGTAAAAGGAGAACTCTGCAGATTCAGATGTAAAAGGGGAACTCTGCGGATTCAGATGTAAAAAGAGAACTCTGCGGATTCAGATGTAAAAGCGGAACTCTGCGGATTCAGATGTAAAAGGAGAACTCTGCGGATTCATATGTAAAAGGGGAACTCTGCGGATTCAGATGTAAAAGGGGAACTCTGCAGATTCAGATGTAAAAGAGGAACTCTGCGGATTCATATGTAAAAGGGGAACTCTGCAGATTCAGATGTAAAGGGGCACTTTGCGGATTCAGATGTAAAAGGGGAACTCTGCGGATTCAGATGTAAAAGGGGAACTCTGCGGATTCAGATGTAAAGGGGAACGCTGCGGATTCAGATGTAAAAGGTGAACTCTGCATATTCAGATGTAAAAGGGGAACTCTGTGGATTCAGATGTAAAAGGTGAACTCTGCGGATTCAGATGTAAAAGGAGAACTCTGCAGATTCAGATGTAAAAGGGGAACTCTGCGGGTTCAGATGTAAAAGGGGAACTCTGTGGATTCAGATGTAAAAGGTGAACTCTGCGGATTCAGATGTAAAAGGGGAACTATGTGGATTCAGATGTAAAAGGGGGTGCTCTGTGGATTCAGATGTAAAAGGGGAACTCTGAGGATTCAGATGTAAAAGGGGAACTCTGTGGATTCAGATGTAAAGGGGAACTCTGTGGATTCAGATGTAAAAGGGGAACTCTGTGGATTCTGATGTAAAAGGAGAACTCTGCAGATTCAGATGTAAAAGGGGAACTCTGCGGATTCAGATGTAAAAGGGGAACTCTGTGGAGTCAGATGTAAAGGGGAACTCTGCGGATTCAGATGTAAAAGGGGAACTCTGCGGATTCAGATGTAAAAGGGGAACTCTGCGGATTCAGATGTAAAAGGGGAACTCTGTGGATTCAGATGTAAAAGGGGAACTCTGCGGATTCAGATGTAAAAGGGGAACTCTGTGGATTCAGATGTAAAAGGGGAACTCTGAGGATTCAGATGTAAAAGGGGAACTCTGTGGATTCAGATGTAAAAGGTGAACTCTGCGGATTCAGATGTAAAAGGGGAACTCTGCGGGTTCAGATGTAAAAGGGGAACTCTGCGGATTCAGATGTAAAAGGGGAACTCTGCATATTCAGATGTAAAAGGGGAACTCTGCGGGTTCAGATGTAAAAGGGGAACTCTGCGGATTCAGATGTAAAAGGGGAACTCTGCGGGTTCAGATGTAAAAGGGGAACTCTGCGGATTCAGATGTAAAAGGGGAACTCTGCGGATTCAGATGTAAAAAGAGAACTCTGCGGATTCAGATGTAAAAGGGGAACTCTGCGGATTCAGATGTAAAAGGGGAACTCTGCGGGTTCAGATGTAAAAGGGGAACTCTGCGGGTTCAGATGTAAAAGGGGAACTCTGCGGATTCAGATGTAAAAGGGGAACTCTGTGGATTCAGATGTAAAAGGGGAACTCTGCATATTCAGATGTAAAAGGTGAACTCTGCGGATTCAGATGTAAAAGGGGAACTCTGCGGATTCAGATGTAAAAGGTGAACTCTGCGGGTTCAGATGTAAAAGGGGAACTCTGCGGATTCAGATGTAAAAGGGGAACTCTGCGGGTTCAGATGTAAAAGGTGAACTCTGTGGATTCATATGTAAAAGGGGAACTCTGCGGATTCAGATGTAAAAGGGGAACTCTGAGGATTCAGATGTAAAAGGGGAACTCTGTGGATTCAGATGTAAAAGGTGAACTCTGCGGATTCAGATGTAAAAGGGGAACTCTGCGGGTTCAGATGTAAAAGGGGAACTCTGTGGATTCAGATGTAAAAGGGGAACTCTGCGGGTTCAGATGTAAAAGGGGAACTCTGCGGATTCAGATGTAAAAGGGGAACTCTGCGGGTTCAGATGTAAAAGGGGAACTCTGTGGATTCAGATGTAAAGGGGAACTCTGCGGATTCAGATGTAAAAGGAGAACTCTGCGGATTCAGATGTAAAAGGGGAACTCTGCAGATTCAGATGTAAAAGGGGAACTCTGCATATTCAGATGTAAAAGGTGAACTCCGCGGATTCAGATGTAAAAGGGGAACTCTGCGGATTCAGATGTAAAAGGGGAACTCTGTGGATTCAGATGTAAAGGGGAACTCTGTGGATTCAGATGTAAAAGGGGAACTCTGTGGATTCAGATGTAAAAGGGGAACTCTGCGGGTTCAGATGTAAAAGGGGAACTCTGCGGATTCAGATGTAAAGGGGAACTCTGAGGATTCAGATGTAAAAGGTGAACTCTGCAGATTCAGATGTAAAAGGGGAACTCTGCGGATTCAGATGTAAAAGGGGAACTCTGTGGATTCAGATGTAAAAGGGGAACTCTGCGGATTCAGATGTAAAAGGGGAACTCTGAGGATTCAGATGTAAAAGGGGAACTCTGTGGATTCAGATGTAAAGGGGAACTCTGTGGATTCAGATGTAAAAGGGGAACTCTGTGGATTCAGATGTAAAAGGGGAACTCTGCGGATTCAGATGTAAAAGGGGAACTCTGCGGATTCAGATGTAAAAGGAGAACTCTGCGGATTCAGATGTAAAAGGGGAACTCTGCAGATTCAGATGTAAAAGGGGAACTCTGCGGATTCAGATGTAAAAGGGGAACTCTGCAGATTCATATGTAAAAGGTGAACTCTGCAGATTCAGATGTAAAAGGGGAACTCTGCGCATTCAGATGTAAAAGGGGAACTCTGTGGATTCAGATGTAAAAGGGGAACTCTGCGGATTCAGATGTAAAAGGGGAACTCTGCGGATTCAGATGTAAAAGGGGAACTCTGCGGATTCAGATGTAAAAGGGGAACTCTGCGGATTCAGATGTAAAAGGAGAACTCTGCAGATTCAGATGTAAAAGGGGAACTCTGCGGATTCAGATGTAAAAGGGGAACTCTGCAGATTCATATGTAAAAGGTGAACTCTGCAGATTCAGATGTAAAAGGGGAACTCTGCGGATTCAGATGTAAAAGGGGAACTCTGTGGATTCAGATGTAAAAGGGGAACTCTGTGGATTCAGATGTAAAAGGGGAACTCTGTGGATTCAGATGTAAAAGGTGAACTCTGCAGATTCAGATGTAAAAGGGGAACTCTGCGGATTCAGATGTAAAAGGGGAACTCTGCGGATTCAGATGTAAAGGGGAACGCTGTGGATTCATATGTAAAAGGGGAACTCTGTGGATTCAGATGTAAAAGGTGAACTCTGCATATTCAGATGTAAAAGGGGAACTCTGTGGATTCAGATGTAAAAGGAGAACTCTGCAGATTCAGATGTAAAAGGGGAACTCTGCGGATTCAGATGTAAAAGGGGATCTCTGCGGATTCAGATGTAAAAGGGGAACTCTGCGGATTCAGATGTAAAAAGAGAACTCTGCGGATTCAGATGTAAAAGCGGAACTCTGCGGATTCAGATGTAAAAGGAGAACTCTGCGGATTCATATGTAAAAGGGGAACTCTGCGGATTCAGATGTAAAAGGGGAACTCTGCAGATTCAGATGTAAAAGAGGAACTCTGCGGATTCATATGTAAAAGGGGAACTCTGCAGATTCAGATGTAAAGGGGCACTTTGCGGATTCAGATGTAAAAGGGGAACTCTGCGAATTCAGATGTAAAGGGGAACGCTGCGGATTCAGATGTAAAAGGTGAACTCTGTATATTCAGATGTAAAAGGGGAACTCTGTGGATTCAGATGTAAAAGGTGAACTCTGCGGATTCAGATGTAAAAGGAGAACTCTGCAGATTCAGATGTAAAAGGGGAACTCTGTGGATTCAGATGTAAAAGGTGAACTCTGCGGATTCAGATGTAAAAGGGGAACTATGTGGATTCAGATGTAAAAGGGGGTGCTCTGTGGATTCAGATGTAAAAGGGGAACTCTGAGGATTCAGATGTAAAAGGGGAACTCTGTGGATTCAGATGTAAAGGGGAACTCTGTGGATTCAGATGTAAAAGGGGAACTCTGTGGATTCTGATGTAAAGGGGAACTCTGTGGATTCAGATGTAAAAGGGGAACTCTGCGGATTCAGATGTAAAAGGGGAACTCTGTGGATTCAGATGTAAAGGGGAACTCTGTGGATTCAGATGTAAAAGGGGAACTCTGAGGATTCAGATGTAAAAGGGGAACTCTGTGGATTCAGATGTAAAGGGGAACTCTGTGGATTCAGATGTAAAAGGGGAACTCTGTGGATTCTGATGTAAAAGGAGAACTCTGCAGATTCAGATGTAAAAGGGGAACTCTGCGGATTCAGATGTAAAAGGGGAACTCTGTGGAGTCAGATGTAAAGGGGAACTCTGCGGATTCAGATGTAAAAGGGGAACTCTGCGGATTCAGATGTAAAAGGGGAACTCTGCGGGTTCAGATGTAAAAGGGGAACTCTGCGGATTCAGATGTAAAAGGGGGTGCTCTGTGGATTCAGATGTAAAAGGGGATCTCTGCGGATTCAGATGTAAAAGGTGAACTCTGCGGATTCAGATGTAAAAGGGGAACTCTGCGGATTCAGATGTAAAAGGGGAACTCTGCGGGTTCAGATGTAAAAGGGGAACTCTGCGGATTCAGATGTAAAAGGGGAACTCTGTGGATTCAGATGTAAAAGGGGAACTCTGCAGATTCAGATGTAAAAGGGGAACTCTGAGGATTCAGATGTAAAAGGGGAACTCTGCGGATTCATATGTAAAAGGGGAACTCTGCGGATTCAGATGTAAAAGGTGAACTCTGCGGGTTCAGATGTAAAAGGGGAACTCTGCGGATTCAGATGTAAAAGGGGAACTCTGCGGGTTCAGACGTAAAAGGTGAACTCTGTGGATTCATATGTAAAAGGGGAACTCTGCGGATTCAGATGTAAAAGGGGAACTCTGAGGATTCAGATGTAAAAGGGGAACTCTGTGGATTCAGATGTAAAAGGTGAACTCTGCAGATTCAGATGTAAAAGGGGAACTCTGTGGATTCAGATGTAAAAGGGGAACTCTGCGGGTTCAGATGTAAAAGGGGAACTCTGCGGATTCAGATGTAAAAGGGGAACTCTGCGGGTTCAGATGTAAAAGGGGAACTCTGCGGGTTCAGATGTAAAAGGGGAACTCTGTGGATTCAGATGTAAAGGGGAACTCTGCGGATTCAGATGTAAAAGGAGAACTCTGCGGATTCAGATGTAAAAGGGGAACTCTGCAGATTCAGATGTAAAAGGGGAACTCTGTGGATTCAGATGTAAAAGGGGAACTCTGTGGATTCAGATGTAAAAGGGGATCTCTGCGGATTCAGATGTAAAAGGGGAACTCTGCGGATTCAGATGTAAAAGGGGAACTCTGCGGATTCAGATGTAAAAGGGGAACTCTGCGGATTCAGATGTAAAAGGGGAACTCTGCGGATTCAGATGTAAAAGGGGAACTCTGTGGATTCAGATGTAAAGGGGAACTCTGTGGATTCAGATGTAAAAGGGGAACTCTGTGGATTCAGATGTAAAAGGTGAACTCTGCAGATTCAGATGTAAAAGGGGAACTCTGCGGATTCAGATGTAAAAGGGGAACTCTGCGGATTCAGATGTAAAAGGAGAACTCTGCGGATTCAGATGTAAAAGGGGAACTCTGCAGATTCAGATGTAAAAGGGGAACTCTGCGGATTCAGATGTAAAAGGGGAACTCTGCAGATTCATATGTAAAAGGTGAACTCTGCAGATTCAGATGTAAAAGGGGAACTCTGCGGATTCAGATGTAAAAGGGGAACTCTGTGGATTCAGATGTAAAAGGGGAACTCTGTGGATTCAGATGTAAAAGGGGAACTCTGAGGATTCAGATGTAAAAGGGGAACTCTGAGGATTCAGATGTAAAAGGGGAACTCTGTGGATACAGATGTAAAAGGGGAACTCTGTGGATTCAGATGTAAAAGGGGAACTCTGTGGATTCAGATGTAAAAGGGGAACTCTGTGGATTCAGATGTAAAAGGGGAAATCTGCGGATTCAGATGTAAAAGGGGAACTCTGCGGATACAGATGTAAAAGGGGAACTCTGTGGATTCAGATGTAAAAAGGGAACTCTGTGGATTCAGATGTAAAAGGTGAACTCTGCAGATTCAGATGTAAAAGGGGAACTCTGCGGATTCAGATGTAAAAGGGGAACTCTGTGGATTCAGATGTAAAAGGGGAACTCTGCGGATTCAGATGTAAAAGGGGAACTCTGAGGATTCAGATGTAAAAGGGGAACTCTGTGGATTCAGATGTAAAGGGGAACTCTGTGGATTCAGATGTAAAAGGGGAACTCTGCGGGTTCAGATGTAAAAGGGGAACTCTGCGGATTCAGATGTAAAAGGGGAACTCTGCGGGTTCAGATGTAAAAGGGGAACTCTGCGGATTCAGATGTAAAAGGGGAACTCTGCGGATTCAGATGTAAAAAGAGAACTCTGCGGATTCAGATGTAAAAGGGGAACTCTGCGGATTCAGATGTAAAAGGGGAACTCTGCGGGTTCAGATGTAAAAGGGGAACTCTGCGGGTTCAGATGTAAAAGGGGAACTCTGCGGATTCAGATGTAAAAGGGGAACTCTGTGGATTCAGATGTAAAAGGGGAACTCTGTGGATTCAGATGTAAAAGGTGAACTCTGCGGATTCAGATGTAAAAGGGGAACTCTGCGGATTCAGATGTAAAAGGTGAACTCTGCGGGTTCAGATGTAAAAGGGGAACTCTGCGGATTCAGATGTAAAAGGGGAACTCTGCGGGTTCAGATGTAAAAGGTGAACTCTGTGGATTCATATGTAAAAGGGGAACTCTGCGGATTCAGATGTAAAAGGGGAACTCTGAGGATTCAGATGTAAAAGGGGAACTCTGTGGATTCAGATGTAAAAGGTGAACTCTGCGGATTCAGATGTAAAAGGGGAACTCTGCGGGTTCAGATGTAAAAGGGGAACTCTGTGGATTCAGATGTAAAAGGGGAACTCTGCGGGTTCAGATGTAAAAGGGGAACTCTGCGGATTCAGATGTAAAAGGGGAACTCTGCGGGTTCAGATGTAAAAGGGGAACTCTGTGGATTCAGATGTAAAGGGGAACTCTGCGGATTCAGATGTAAAAGGAGAACTCTGCGGATTCAGATGTAAAAGGGGAACTCTGCAGATTCAGATGTAAAAGGGGAACTCTGCATATTCAGATGTAAAAGGTGAACTCCGCGGATTCAGATGTAAAAGGGGAACTCTGCGGATTCAGATGTAAAAGGGGAACTCTGCGGATTCAGATGTAAAAGGGGAACTCTGCGGATTCAGATGTAAAAGGGGAACTCTGAGGATTCAGATGTAAAAGGGGAACTCTGTGGATTCAGATGTAAAAAGAGAACTCTGCGGATTCAGATGTAAAAGGGGAACTCTGCGGATTCAGATGTAAAAGGGGAACTCTGCGGGTTCAGATGTAAAAGGGGAACTCTGCGGGTTCAGATGTAAAAGGGGAACTCTGCGGATTCAGATGTAAAAGGGGAACTCTGTGGATTCAGATGTAAAAGGGGAACTCTGTGGATTCAGATGTAAAAGGTGAACTCTGCGGATTCAGATGTAAAAGGGGAACTCTGCGGATTCAGATGTAAAAGGTGAACTCTGCGGGTTCAGATGTAAAAGGGGAACTCTGCGGATTCAGATGTAAAAGGGGAACTCTGCGGGTTCAGATGTAAAAGGTGAACTCTGTGGATTCATATGTAAAAGGGGAACTCTGCGGATTCAGATGTAAAAGGGGAACTCTGAGGATTCAGATGTAAAAGGGGAACTCTGTGGATTCAGATGTAAAAGGTGAACTCTGCGGATTCAGATGTAAAAGGGGAACTCTGCGGGTTCAGATGTAAAAGGGGAACTCTGTGGATTCAGATGTAAAAGGGGAACTCTGCGGGTTCAGATGTAAAAGGGGAACTCTGCGGATTCAGATGTAAAAGGGGAACTCTGCGGGTTCAGATGTAAAAGGGGAACTCTGTGGATTCAGATGTAAAGGGGAACTCTGCGGATTCAGATGTAAAAGGAGAACTCTGCGGATTCAGATGTAAAAGGGGAACTCTGCAGATTCAGATGTAAAAGGGGAACTCTGCATATTCAGATGTAAAAGGTGAACTCCGCGGATTCAGATGTAAAAGGGGAACTCTGCGGATTCAGATGTAAAAGGGGAACTCTGCGGATTCAGATGTAAAAGGGGAACTCTGCGGATTCAGATGTAAAAGGGGAACTCTGAGGATTCAGATGTAAAAGGGGAACTCTGTGGATTCAGATGTAAAAGGGGAACTCTGCGGATTCAGATGTAAAAGGGGAACTCTGCGGGTTCAGATGTAAAAGGGGAACTCTGCGGATTCAGATGTAAAAGGGGAACTCTGCGGATTCAGATGTAAAAGGAGAACTCTGCGGATTCAGATGTAAAAGGGGAACTCTGCGGATTCAGATGTAAAAGGAGAACTCTGCGGATTCAGATGTAAAAGGGGAACTCTGAGGATTCAGATGTAAAAGGGGAACTCTGTGGATTCAGATGTAAAGGTGAACTCTGCAGATTCAGATGTAAAAGGGGAACTCTGCGGATTCAGATGTAAAAGGGGAACTCTGTGGATTCAGATGTAAAGGGGGAACTCTGCGGATTCAGATATAAAAGGGGAACTCTGCAGATTCATATGTAAAAGGGGAACTCTGCGGATCCAGATATAAAAGGGGAACTCTGCAGATTCATATGTAAAAGGGGAACTCTGCAGATTCATATGTAAAAGGGGAACTCTGCGGATTCAGATATAAAAGGGGAACTCTGCAGATTCATATGTAAAAGGGGAACTCTGCGGATTCAGATGTAAAAGGGGATCTCTGCGGATTCAGATGTAAAAGGGGAACTCTGCGGATTCAGATGTAAAAGGGGAACTCTGAGGATTCAGATGTAAAAGGGGAACTCTGCGGATTCAGATGTAAAAGGGGAACGCTGTGGATTCAGATGTAAAGGGGGAACTTTTGTGGATTCAGATGTAAAAGGGGAACTCTGAGGATTCAGATGTAAAAGGGGAACTCTGCGGATTCAGATGTAAAAGGGGAACTCTGCGGATTCAGATGTAAAAGGGGAACTCTGTGGGTTCAGATATAAAAGGGGAACTCTGAGGATTCAGATGTAAAAGGGGAACTCTGTGGATTCAGATGTAAAAGGTGAACTCTGCGGATTCAGATGTAAAAGGGGAACTCTGCGGGTTCAGATGTAAAAGGGGAACTCTGCGGATTCAGATGTAAAAGGGGAACTCTGCATATTCAGATGTAAAAGGGGAACTCTGCGGGTTCAGATGTAAAAGGGGAACTCTGCGGATTCAGATGTAAAAGGGGAACTCTGCGGGTTCAGATGTAAAAGGGGAACTCTGCGGATTCAGATGTAAAAGGGGAACTCTGCGGATTCAGATGTAAAAAGAGAACTCTGCGGATTCAGATGTAAAAGGGGAACTCTGCGGATTCAGATGTAAAAGGGGAACTCTGCGGGTTCAGATGTAAAAGGGGAACTCTGCGGGTTCAGATGTAAAAGGGGAACTCTGCGGATTCAGATGTAAAAGGGGAACTCTGTGGATTCAGATGTAAAAGGGGAACTCTGCATATTCAGATGTAAAAGGTGAACTCTGCGGATTCAGATGTAAAAGGGGAACTCTGCGGATTCAGATGTAAAAGGTGAACTCTGCGGGTTCAGATGTAAAAGGGGAACTCTGCGGATTCAGATGTAAAAGGGGAACTCTGCGGGTTCAGATGTAAAAGGTGAACTCTGTGGATTCATATGTAAAAGGGGAACTCTGCGGATTCAGATGTAAAAGGGGAACTCTGAGGATTCAGATGTAAAAGGGGAACTCTGTGGATTCAGATGTAAAAGGTGAACTCTGCGGATTCAGATGTAAAAGGGGAACTCTGCGGGTTCAGATGTAAAAGGGGAACTCTGTGGATTCAGATGTAAAAGGGGAACTCTGCGGGTTCAGATGTAAAAGGGGAACTCTGCGGATTCAGATGTAAAAGGGGAACTCTGCGGGTTCAGATGTAAAAGGGGAACTCTGTGGATTCAGATGTAAAGGGGAACTCTGCGGATTCAGATGTAAAAGGAGAACTCTGCGGATTCAGATGTAAAAGGGGAACTCTGCAGATTCAGATGTAAAAGGGGAACTCTGCATATTCAGATGTAAAAGGTGAACTCCGCGGATTCAGATGTAAAAGGGGAACTCTGCGGATTCAGATGTAAAAGGGGAACTCTGTGGATTCAGATGTAAAGGGGAACTCTGTGGATTCAGATGTAAAAGGGGAACTCTGTGGATTCAGATGTAAAAGGGGAACTCTGCGGGTT
Organism: Rana muscosa; assembly: GCA_029206835.1. NCBI lineage: Eukaryota > Metazoa > Chordata > Amphibia > Anura > Ranidae > Rana > Rana muscosa. The sequence continues at coordinate 394,527,993 of CM055118.1, forward strand.
CAGATGTAAAAGGGGAACTCTGCGGATTCAGATGTAAAGGGGAACTCTGAGGATTCAGATGTAAAAGGTGAACTCTGCAGATTCAGATGTAAAAGGGGAACTCTGCGGATTCAGATGTAAAAGGGGAACTCTGCGGATTCAGATGTAAAAGGGGAACTCTGCGGGTTCAGATGTAAAAGGGGAACTCTGCGGATTCAGATGTAAAAGGGGAACTCTGCGGATTCAGATGTAAAAGGAGAACTCTGCGGATTCAGATGTAAAAGGGGAACTCTGCGGATTCAGATGTAAAAGGAGAACTCTGCGGATTCAGATGTAAAAGGGGAACTCTGAGGATTCAGATGTAAAAGGGGAACTCTGTGGATTCAGATGTAAAGGTGAACTCTGCAGATTCAGATGTAAAAGGGGAACTCTGCGGATTCAGATGTAAAAGGGGAACTCTGTGGATTCAGATGTAAAGGGGGAACTCTGCGGATTCAGATATAAAAGGGGAACTCTGCAGATTCATATGTAAAAGGGGAACTCTGCGGATCCAGATATAAAAGGGGAACTCTGCAGATTCATATGTAAAAGGGGAACTCTGCAGATTCATATGTAAAAGGGGAACTCTGCGGATTCAGATATAAAAGGGGAACTCTGCAGATTCATATGTAAAAGGGGAACTCTGCGGATTCAGATGTAAAAGGGGATCTCTGCGGATTCAGATGTAAAAGGGGAACTCTGCGGATTCAGATGTAAAAGGGGAACTCTGAGGATTCAGATGTAAAAGGGGAACTCTGCGGATTCAGATGTAAAAGGGGAACGCTGTGGATTCAGATGTAAAGGGGGAACTTTTGTGGATTCAGATGTAAAAGGGGAACTCTGAGGATTCAGATGTAAAAGGGGAACTCTGCGGATTCAGATGTAAAAGGGGAACTCTGCGGATTCAGATGTAAAAGGGGAACTCTGTGGATTCAGATGTAAAAGGGGAACTCTGAGGATTCAGATGTAAAAGGGGAACTCTGTGGATTCAGATGTAAAAGGTGAACTCTGCGGATTCAGATGTAAAAGGGGAACTCTGAGGATTCAGATGTAAAAGGGGAACTCTGCGGATTCAGATGTAAAAGGGGAACTCTGCATATTCAGATGTAAAAGGGGAACTCTGCGGGTTCAGATGTAAAAGGGGAACTCTGCGGATTCAGATGTAAAAGGGGAACTCTGCGGGTTCAGATGTAAAAGGGGAACTCTGCGGATTCAGATGTAAAAGGGGAACTCTGCGGATTCAGATGTAAAAAGAGAACTCTGCGGATTCAGATGTAAAAGGGGAACTCTGCGGATTCAGATGTAAAAGGGGAACTCTGCGGGTTCAGATGTAAAAGGGGAACTCTGCGGGTTCAGATGTAAAAGGGGAACTCTGCGGATTCAGATGTAAAAGGGGAACTCTGTGGATTCAGATGTAAAAGGGGAACTCTGTGGATTCAGATGTAAAAGGTGAACTCTGCGGATTCAGATGTAAAAGGGGAACTCTGCGGATTCAGATGTAAAAGGTGAACTCTGCGGGTTCAGATGTAAAAGGGGAACTCTGCGGATTCAGATGTAAAAGGGGAACTCTGCGGGTTCAGATGTAAAAGGTGAACTCTGTGGATTCATATGTAAAAGGGGAACTCTGCGGATTCAGATGTAAAAGGGGAACTCTGAGGATTCAGATGTAAAAGGGGAACTCTGTGGATTCAGATGTAAAAGGTGAACTCTGCGGATTCAGATGTAAAAGGGGAACTCTGCGGGTTCAGATGTAAAAGGGGAACTCTGTGGATTCAGATGTAAAAGGGGAACTCTGCGGGTTCAGATGTAAAAGGGGAACTCTGCGGATTCAGATGTAAAAGGGGAACTCTGCGGGTTCAGATGTAAAAGGGGAACTCTGTGGATTCAGATGTAAAGGGGAACTCTGCGGATTCAGATGTAAAAGGAGAACTCTGCGGATTCAGATGTAAAAGGGGAACTCTGCAGATTCAGATGTAAAAGGGGAACTCTGCATATTCAGATGTAAAAGGTGAACTCCGCGGATTCAGATGTAAAAGGGGAACTCTGCGGATTCAGATGTAAAAGGGGAACTCTGCGGATTCAGATGTAAAAGGGGAACTCTGCGGATTCAGATGTAAAAGGGGAACTCTGAGGATTCAGATGTAAAAGGGGAACTCTGTGGATTCAGATGTAAAAGGGGAACTCTGCGGATTCAGATGTAAAAGGGGAACTCTGCGGGTTCAGATGTAAAAGGGGAACTCTGCGGATTCAGATGTAAAAGGGGAACTCTGCGGATTCAGATGTAAAAGGAGAACTCTGCGGATTCAGATGTAAAAGGGGAACTCTGCGGATTCAGATGTAAAAGGAGAACTCTGCGGATTCAGATGTAAAAGGGGAACTCTGAGGATTCAGATGTAAAAGGGGAACTCTGTGGATTCAGATGTAAAGGTGAACTCTGCAGATTCAGATGTAAAAGGGGAACTCTGCGGATTCAGATGTAAAAGGGGAACTCTGTGGATTCAGATGTAAAGGGGGAACTCTGCGGATTCAGATATAAAAGGGGAACTCTGCAGATTCATATGTAAAAGGGGAACTCTGCGGATCCAGATATAAAAGGGGAACTCTGCAGATTCATATGTAAAAGGGGAACTCTGCAGATTCATATGTAAAAGGGGAACTCTGCGGATTCAGATATAAAAGGGGAACTCTGCAGATTCATATGTAAAAGGGGAACTCTGCGGATTCAGATGTAAAAGGGGATCTCTGCGGATTCAGATGTAAAAGGGGAACTCTGCGGATTCAGATGTAAAAGGGGAACTCTGAGGATTCAGATGTAAAAGGGGAACTCTGCGGATTCAGATGTAAAAGGGGAACGCTGTGGATTCAGATGTAAAGGGGGAACTTTTGTGGATTCAGATGTAAAAGGGGAACTCTGAGGATTCAGATGTAAAAGGGGAACTCTGCGGATTCAGATGTAAAAGGGGAACTCTGCGGATTCAGATGTAAAAGGGGAACTCTGTGGGTTCAGATATAAAAGGGGAACTCTGAGGATTCAGATGTAAAAGGGGAACTCTGTGGATTCAGATGTAAAAGGTGAACTCTGCGGATTCAGATGTAAAAGGGGAACTCTGAGGATTCAGATGTAAAAGGGGAACTCTGCGGATTCAGATGTAAAAGGGGAACTCTGCATATTCAGATGTAAAAGGGGAACTCTGCGGGTTCAGATGTAAAAGGGGAACTCTGCGGATTCAGATGTAAAAGGGGAACTCTGCGGGTTCAGATGTAAAAGGGGAACTCTGCGGATTCAGATGTAAAAGGGGAACTCTGCGGATTCAGATGTAAAAAGAGAACTCTGCGGATTCAGATGTAAAAGGGGAACTCTGCGGATTCAGATGTAAAAGGGGAACTCTGCGGGTTCAGATGTAAAAGGGGAACTCTGCGGGTTCAGATGTAAAAGGGGAACTCTGCGGATTCATATGTAAAAGGGGAACTCTGCGGATTCAGATGTAAAAGGGGAACTCTGCGGATTCAGATGTAAAAGGGGAACTCTGCGGGTTCAGATGTAAAAGGGGAACTCTGCGGATTCAGATGTAAAAGGGGAACTCTGTGGATTCAGATGTAAAAGGGGAACTCTGTGGATTCAGATGTAAAAGGTGAACTCTGCGGATTCAGATGTAAAAGGGGAACTCTGCGGATTCAGATGTAAAAGGTGAACTCTGCGGGTTCAGATGTAAAAGGGGAACTCTGCGGATTCAGATGTAAAAGGGGAACTCTGCGGGTTCAGATGTAAAAGGTGAACTCTGTGGATTCATATGTAAAAGGGGAACTCTGCGGATTCAGATGTAAAAGGGGAACTCTGAGGATTCAGATGTAAAAGGGGAACTCTGTGGATTCAGATGTAAAAGGTGAACTCTGCGGATTCAGATGTAAAAGGGGAACTCTGCGGGTTCAGATGTAAAAGGGGAACTCTGTGGATTCAGATGTAAAAGGGGAACTCTGCGGGTTCAGATGTAAAAGGGGAACTCTGCGGATTCAGATGTAAAAGGGGAACTCTGCGGGTTCAGATGTAAAAGGGGAACTCTGTGGATTCAGATGTAAAGGGGAACTCTGCGGATTCAGATGTAAAAGGAGAACTCTGCGGATTCAGATGTAAAAGGGGAACTCTGCAGATTCAGATGTAAAAGGGGAACTCTGCATATTCAGATGTAAAAGGTGAACTCCGCGGATTCAGATGTAAAAGGGGAACTCTGCGGATTCAGATGTAAAAGGGGAACTCTGCGGATTCAGATGTAAAAGGGGAACTCTGCGGATTCAGATGTAAAAGGGGAACTCTGAGGATTCAGATGTAAAAGGGGAACTCTGTGGATTCAGATGTAAAAGGGGAACTCTGCGGATTCAGATGTAAAAGGGGAACTCTGCGGGTTCAGATGTAAAAGGGGAACTCTGCGGATTCAGATGTAAAAGGGGAACTCTGCGGATTCAGATGTAAAAGGAGAACTCTGCGGATTCAGATGTAAAAGGGGAACTCTGCGGATTCAGATGTAAAAGGAGAACTCTGCGGATTCAGATGTAAAAGGGGAACTCTGAGGATTCAGATGTAAAAGGGGAACTCTGTGGATTCAGATGTAAAGGTGAACTCTGCAGATTCAGATGTAAAAGGGGAACTCTGCGGATTCAGATGTAAAAGGGGAACTCTGTGGATTCAGATGTAAAGGGGGAACTCTGCGGATTCAGATATAAAAGGGGAACTCTGCAGATTCATATGTAAAAGGGGAACTCTGCGGATCCAGATATAAAAGGGGAGCTCTGCAGATTCATATGTAAATGGGGAACTCTGCAGATTCATATGTAAAAGGGGAACTCTGCGGATTCAGATATAAAAGGGGAACTCTGCAGATTCATATGTAAAAGGGGAACTCTGCGGATTCAGATGTAAAAGGGGATCTCTGCGGATTCAGATGTAAAAGGGGAACTCTGCGGATTCAGATGTAAAAGGGGAACTCTGAGGATTCAGATGTAAAAGGGGAACTCTGCGGATTCAGATGTAAAAGGGGAACGCTGTGGATTCAGATGTAAAGGGGGAACTTTTGTGGATTCAGATGTAAAAGGGGAACTCTGAGGATTCAGATGTAAAAGGGGAACTCTGCGGATTCAGATGTAAAAGGGGAACTCTGCGGATTCAGATGTAAAAGGGGAACTCTGTGGGTTCAGATATAAAAGGGGAACTCTGAGGATTCAGATGTAAAAGGGGAACTCTGTGGATTCAGATGTAAAAGGTGAACTCTGCGGATTCAGATGTAAAAGGGGAACTCTGCGGGTTCAGATGTAAAAGGGGAACTCTGCGGATTCAGATGTAAAAGGGGAACTCTGCATATTCAGATGTAAAAGGGGAACTCTGCGGGTTCAGATGTAAAAGGGGAACTCTGCGGATTCAGATGTAAAAGGGGAACTCTGCGGGTTCAGATGTAAAAGGGGAACTCTGCGGATTCAGATGTAAAAGGGGAACTCTGCGGATTCAGATGTAAAAAGAGAACTCTGCGGATTCAGATGTAAAAGGGGAACTCTGCGGATTCAGATGTAAAAGGGGAACTCTGCGGGTTCAGATGTAAAAGGGGAACTCTGCGGGTTCAGATGTAAAAGGGGAACTCTGCGGATTCAGATGTAAAAGGGGAACTCTGTGGATTCAGATGTAAAAGGGGAACTCTGCATATTCAGATGTAAAAGGTGAACTCTGCGGATTCAGATGTAAAAGGGGAACTCTGCGGATTCAGATGTAAAAGGTGAACTCTGCGGGTTCAGATGTAAAAGGGGAACTCTGCGGATTCAGATGTAAAAGGGGAACTCTGCGGGTTCAGATGTAAAAGGTGAACTCTGTGGATTCATATGTAAAAGGGGAACTCTGCGGATTCAGATGTAAAAGGGGAACTCTGAGGATTCAGATGTAAAAGGGGAACTCTGTGGATTCAGATGTAAAAGGTGAACTCTGCGGATTCAGATGTAAAAGGGGAACTCTGCGGGTTCAGATGTAAAAGGGGAACTCTGTGGATTCAGATGTAAAAGGGGAACTCTGCGGGTTCAGATGTAAAAGGGGAACTCTGCGGATTCAGATGTAAAAGGGGAACTCTGCGGGTTCAGATGTAAAAGGGGAACTCTGTGGATTCAGATGTAAAGGGGAACTCTGCGGATTCAGATGTAAAAGGAGAACTCTGCGGATTCAGATGTAAAAGGGGAACTCTGCAGATTCAGATGTAAAAGGGGAACTCTGCATATTCAGATGTAAAAGGTGAACTCCGCGGATTCAGATGTAAAAGGGGAACTCTGCGGATTCAGATGTAAAAGGGGAACTCTGTGGATTCAGATGTAAAGGGGAACTCTGTGGATTCAGATGTAAAAGGGGAACTCTGTGGATTCAGATGTAAAAGGGGAACTCTGCGGGTTCAGATGTAAAAGGGGAACTCTGCGGATTCAGATGTAAAGGGGAACTCTGAGGATTCAGATGTAAAAGGTGAACTCTGCAGATTCAGATGTAAAAGGGGAACTCTGTGGATTCAGATGTAAAAGGGGAACTCTGCGGATTCAGATGTAAAAGGGGAACTCTGCGGGTTCAGATGTAAAAGGGGAACTCTGCGGATTCAGATGTAAAAGGGGAACTCTGCGGATTCAGATGTAAAAGGAGAACTCTGCGGATTCAGATGTAAAAGGGGAACTCTGCGGATTCAGATGTAAAAGGAGAACTCTGCGGATTCAGATGTAAAAGGGGAACTCTGAGGATTCAGATGTAAAAGGGGAACTCTGTGGATTCAGATGTAAAGGTGAACTCTGCAGATTCAGATGTAAAAGGGGAACTCTGCGGATTCAGATATAAAAGGGGAACTCTGCAGATTCATATGTAAAAGGGGAACTCTGCGGATCCAGATATAAAAGGGGAACTCTGCAGATTCATATGTAAAAGGGGAACTCTGCAGATTCATATGTAAAAGGGGAACTCTGCGGATTCAGATATAAAAGGGGAACTCTGCAGATTCATATGTAAAAGGGGAACTCTGCGGATTCAGATGTAAAAGGGGATCTCTGCGGATTCAGATGTAAAAGGGGAACTCTGCGGATTCAGATGTAAAAGGGGAACTCTGAGGATTCAGATGTAAAAGGGGAACTCTGCGGATTCAGATGTAAAAGGGGAACGCTGTGGATTCAGATGTAAAGGGGGAACTTTTGTGGATTCAGATGTAAAGGGGGAACTTTTGTGGATTCAGATGTAAAAGGGGAACTCTGAGGATTCAGATGTAAAAGGGGAACTCTGCGGATTCAGATGTAAAAGGGGAACTCTGCGGATTCAGATGTAAAAGGGGAACTCTGTGGATTCAGATGTAAAAGGGGAACTCTGAGGATTCAGATGTAAAAGGGGAACTCTGTGGATTCAGATGTAAAAGGTGAACTCTGCGGATTCAGATGTAAAAGGGGAACTCTGAGGATTCAGATGTAAAAGGGGAACTCTGCGGATTCAGATGTAAAAGGGGAACTCTGCATATTCAGATGTAAAAGGGGAACTCTGCGGGTTCAGATGTAAAAGGGGAACTCTGCGGATTCAGATGTAAAAGGGGAACTCTGCGGGTTCAGATGTAAAAGGGGAACTCTGCGGATTCAGATGTAAAAGGGGAACTCTGCGGATTCAGATGTAAAAAGAGAACTCTGCGGATTCAGATGTAAAAGGGGAACTCTGCGGATTCAGATGTAAAAGGGGAACTCTGCGGGTTCAGATGTAAAAGGGGAACTCTGCGGGTTCAGATGTAAAAGGGGAACTCTGCGGATTCAGATGTAAAAGGGGAACTCTGTGGATTCAGATGTAAAAGGGGAACTCTGTGGATTCAGATGTAAAAGGTGAACTCTGCGGATTCAGATGTAAAAGGGGAACTCTGCGGATTCAGATGTAAAAGGTGAACTCTGCGGGTTCAGATGTAAAAGGGGAACTCTGCGGATTCAGATGTAAAAGGGGAACTCTGCGGGTTCAGATGTAAAAGGTGAACTCTGTGGATTCATATGTAAAAGGGGAACTCTGCGGATTCAGATGTAAAAGGGGAACTCTGAGGATTCAGATGTAAAAGGGGAACTCTGTGGATTCAGATGTAAAAGGTGAACTCTGCGGATTCAGATGTAAAAGGGGAACTCTGCGGGTTCAGATGTAAAAGGGGAACTCTGTGGATTCAGATGTAAAAGGGGAACTCTGCGGGTTCAGATGTAAAAGGGGAACTCTGCGGATTCAGATGTAAAAGGGGAACTCTGCGGGTTCAGATGTAAAAGGGGAACTCTGTGGATTCAGATGTAAAGGGGAACTCTGCGGATTCAGATGTAAAAGGAGAACTCTGCGGATTCAGATGTAAAAGGGGAACTCTGCAGATTCAGATGTAAAAGGGGAACTCTGCATATTCAGATGTAAAAGGTGAACTCCGCGGATTCAGATGTAAAAGGGGAACTCTGCGGATTCAGATGTAAAAGGGGAACTCTGCGGATTCAGATGTAAAAGGGGAACTCTGCGGATTCAGATGTAAAAGGGGAACTCTGAGGATTCAGATGTAAAAGGGGAACTCTGTGGATTCAGATGTAAAAGGGGAACTCTGCGGATTCAGATGTAAAAGGGGAACTCTGCGGGTTCAGATGTAAAAGGGGAACTCTGCGGATTCAGATGTAAAAGGGGAACTCTGCGGATTCAGATGTAAAAGGAGAACTCTGCGGATTCAGATGTAAAAGGGGAACTCTGCGGATTCAGATGTAAAAGGAGAACTCTGCGGATTCAGATGTAAAAGGGGAACTCTGAGGATTCAGATGTAAAAGGGGAACTCTGTGGATTCAGATGTAAAGGTGAACTCTGCAGATTCAGATGTAAAAGGGGAACTCTGCGGATTCAGATGTAAAAGGGGAACTCTGTGGATTCAGATGTAAAGGGGGAACTCTGCGGATTCAGATATAAAAGGGGAACTCTGCAGATTCATATGTAAAAGGGGAACTCTGCGGATCCAGATATAAAAGGGGAACTCTGCAGATTCATATGTAAAAGGGGAACTCTGCAGATTCATATGTAAAAGGGGAACTCTGCGGATTCAGATATAAAAGGGGAACTCTGCAGATTCATATGTAAAAGGGGAACTCTGCGGATTCAGATGTAAAAGGGGATCTCTGCGGATTCAGATGTAAAAGGGGAACTCTGCGGATTCAGATGTAAAAGGGGAACTCTGAGGATTCAGATGTAAAAGGGGAACTCTGCGGATTCAGATGTAAAAGGGGAACGCTGTGGATTCAGATGTAAAGGGGGAACTTTTGTGGATTCAGATGTAAAAGGGGAACTCTGAGGATTCAGATGTAAAAGGGGAACTCTGCGGATTCAGATGTAAAAGGGGAACTCTGCGGATTCAGATGTAAAAGGGGAACTCTGTGGGTTCAGATATAAAAGGGGAACTCTGAGGATTCAGATGTAAAAGGGGAACTCTGTGGATTCAGATGTAAAAGGTGAACTCTGCGGATTCAGATGTAAAAGGGGAACTCTGCGGGTTCAGATGTAAAAGGGGAACTCTGCGGATTCAGATGTAAAAGGGGAACTCTGCATATTCAGATGTAAAAGGGGAACTCTGCGGGTTCAGATGTAAAAGGGGAACTCTGCGGATTCAGATGTAAAAGGGGAACTCTGCGGGTTCAGATGTAAAAGGGGAACTCTGCGGATTCAGATGTAAAAGGGGAACTCTGCGGATTCAGATGTAAAAAGAGAACTCTGCGGATTCAGATGTAAAAGGGGAACTCTGCGGATTCAGATGTAAAAGGGGAACTCTGCGGGTTCAGATGTAAAAGGGGAACTCTGCGGGTTCAGATGTAAAAGGGGAACTCTGCGGATTCAGATGTAAAAGGGGAACTCTGTGGATTCAGATGTAAAAGGGGAACTCTGCATATTCAGATGTAAAAGGTGAACTCTGCGGATTCAGATGTAAAAGGGGAACTCTGCGGATTCAGATGTAAAAGGTGAACTCTGCGGGTTCAGATGTAAAAGGGGAACTCTGCGGATTCAGATGTAAAAGGGGAACTCTGCGGGTTCAGATGTAAAAGGTGAACTCTGTGGATTCATATGTAAAAGGGGAACTCTGCGGATTCAGATGTAAAAGGGGAACTCTGAGGATTCAGATGTAAAAGGGGAACTCTGTGGATTCAGATGTAAAAGGTGAACTCTGCGGATTCAGATGTAAAAGGGGAACTCTGCGGGTTCAGATGTAAAAGGGGAACTCTGTGGATTCAGATGTAAAAGGGGAACTCTGCGGGTTCAGATGTAAAAGGGGAACTCTGCGGATTCAGATGTAAAAGGGGAACTCTGCGGGTTCAGATGTAAAAGGGGAACTCTGTGGATTCAGATGTAAAGGGGAACTCTGCGGATTCAGATGTAAAAGGAGAACTCTGCGGATTCAGATGTAAAAGGGGAACTCTGCAGATTCAGATGTAAAAGGGGAACTCTGCATATTCAGATGTAAAAGGTGAACTCCGCGGATTCAGATGTAAAAGGGGAACTCTGCGGATTCAGATGTAAAAGGGGAACTCTGTGGATTCAGATGTAAAGGGGAACTCTGTGGATTCAGATGTAAAAGGGGAACTCTGTGGATTCAGATGTAAAAGGGGAACTCTGCGGGTTCAGATGTAAAAGGGGAACTCTGCGGATTCAGATGTAAAGGGGAACTCTGAGGATTCAGATGTAAAAGGTGAACTCTGCAGATTCAGATGTAAAAGGGGAACTCTGCGGATTCAGATGTAAAAGGGGAACTCTGTGGATTCAGATGTAAAAGGGGAACTCTGCGGATTCAGATGTAAAAGGGGAACTCTGAGGATTCAGATGTAAAAGGGGAACTCTGTGGATTCAGATGTAAAGGGGAACTCTGTGGATTCAGATGTAAAAGGGGAACTCTGTGGATTCAGATGTAAAAGGGGAACTCTGCGGATTCAGATGTAAAAGGGGAACTCTGCGGATTCAGATGTAAAAGGAGAACTCTGCGGATTCAGATGTAAAAGGGGAACTCTGCAGATTCAGATGTAAAAGGGGAACTCTGCGGATTCAGATGTAAAAGGGGAACTCTGCAGATTCATATGTAAAAGGTGAACTCTGCAGATTCAGATGTAAAAGGGGAACTCTGCGCATTCAGATGTAAAAGGGGAACTCTGTGGATTCAGATGTAAAAGGGGAACTCTGCGGATTCAGATGTAAAAGGGGAACTCTGCGGATTCAGATGTAAAAGGGGAACTCTGCGGATTCAGATGTAAAAGGGGAACTCTGCGGATTCAGATGTAAAAGGAGAACTCTGCAGATTCAGATGTAAAAGGGGAACTCTGCGGATTCAGATGTAAAAGGGGAACTCTGCAGATTCATATGTAAAAGGTGAACTCTGCAGATTCAGATGTAAAAGGGGAACTCTGCGGATTCAGATGTAAAAGGGGAACTCTGTGGATTCAGATGTAAAAGGGGAACTCTGTGGATTCAGATGTAAAAGGGGAACTCTGTGGATTCAGATGTAAAAGGTGAACTCTGCAGATTCAGATGTAAAAGGGGAACTCTGCGGGTTCAGACGTAAAAGGTGAACTCTGTGGATTCATATGTAAAAGGGGAACTCTGCGGATTCAGATGTAAAAGGGGAACTCTGAGGATTCAGATGTAAAAGGGGAACTCTGTGGATTCAGATGTAAAAGGGGAACTCTGCAGATTCAGATGTAAAAGGGGAACTCTGAGGATTCAGATGTAAAAGGGGAACTCTGCGGATTCATATGTAAAAGGGGAACTCTGCGGATTCAGATGTAAAAGGTGAACTCTGCGGGTTCAGATGTAAAAGGGGAACTCTGCGGATTCAGATGTAAAAGGGGAACTCTGCGGGTTCAGACGTAAAAGGTGAACTCTGTGGATTCATATGTAAAAGGGGAACTCTGCGGATTCAGATGTAAAAGGGGAACTCTGAGGATTCAGATGTAAAAGGGGAACTCTGTGGATTCAGATGTAAAAGGTGAACTCTGCAGATTCAGATGTAAAAGGGGAACTCTGTGGATTCAGATGTAAAAGGGGAACTCTGCGGGTTCAGATGTAAAAGGGGAACTCTGCGGATTCAGATGTAAAAGGGGAACTCTGCGGATTCAGATGTAAAAGGGGAACTCTGTGGATTCAGATGTAAAAGGGGAACTCTGCGGATTCAGATGTAAAAGGGGAACTCTGCGGGTTCAGATGTAAAAGGGGAACTCTGCGGATTCAGATGTAAAAGGGGAACTCTGCGGATTCAGATGTAAAAGGAGAACTCTGCGGATTCAGATGTAAAAGGGGAACTCTGCGGATTCAGATGTAAAAGGAGAACTCTGCGGATTCAGATGTAAAAGGGGAACTCTGAGGATTCAGATGTAAAAGGGGAACTCTGTGGATTCAGATGTAAAGGTGAACTCTGCAGATTCAGATGTAAAAGGGGAACTCTGCGGATTCAGATGTAAAAGGGGAACTCTGTGGATTCAGATGTAAAGGGGGAACTCTGCGGATTCAGATATAAAAGGGGAACTCTGCAGATTCATATGTAAAAGGGGAACTCTGCGGATCCAGATATAAAAGGGGAACTCTGCAGATTCATATGTAAAAGGGGAACTCTGCAGATTCATATGTAAAAGGGGAACTCTGCGGATTCAGATATAAAAGGGGAACTCTGCAGATTCATATGTAAAAGGGGAACTCTGCGGATTCAGATGTAAAAGGGGATCTCTGCGGATTCAGATGTAAAAGGGGAACTCTGCGGATTCAGATGTAAAAGGGGAACTCTGAGGATTCAGATGTAAAAGGGGAACTCTGCGGATTCAGATGTAAAAGGGGAACGCTGTGGATTCAGATGTAAAGGGGGAACTTTTGTGGATTCAGATGTAAAAGGGGAACTCTGAGGATTCAGATGTAAAAGGGGAACTCTGCGGATTCAGATGTAAAAGGGGAACTCTGCGGATTCAGATGTAAAAGGGGAACTCTGTGGGTTCAGATATAAAAGGGGAACTCTGAGGATTCAGATGTAAAAGGGGAACTCTGTGGATTCAGATGTAAAAGGTGAACTCTGCGGATTCAGATGTAAAAGGGGAACTCTGCGGGTTCAGATGTAAAAGGGGAACTCTGCGGATTCAGATGTAAAAGGGGAACTCTGCATATTCAGATGTAAAAGGGGAACTCTGCGGGTTCAGATGTAAAAGGGGAACTCTGCGGATTCAGATGTAAAAGGGGAACTCTGCGGGTTCAGATGTAAAAGGGGAACTCTGCGGATTCAGATGTAAAAGGGGAACTCTGCGGATTCAGATGTAAAAAGAGAACTCTGCGGATTCAGATGTAAAAGGGGAACTCTGCGGATTCAGATGTAAAAGGGGAACTCTGCGGGTTCAGATGTAAAAGGGGAACTCTGCGGGTTCAGATGTAAAAGGGGAACTCTGCGGATTCAGATGTAAAAGGGGAACTCTGTGGATTCAGATGTAAAAGGGGAACTCTGCATATTCAGATGTAAAAGGTGAACTCTGCGGATTCAGATGTAAAAGGGGAACTCTGCGGATTCAGATGTAAAAGGTGAACTCTGCGGGTTCAGATGTAAAAGGGGAACTCTGCGGATTCAGATGTAAAAGGGGAACTCTGCGGGTTCAGATGTAAAAGGTGAACTCTGTGGATTCATATGTAAAAGGGGAACTCTGCGGATTCAGATGTAAAAGGGGAACTCTGAGGATTCAGATGTAAAAGGGGAACTCTGTGGATTCAGATGTAAAAGGTGAACTCTGCGGATTCAGATGTAAAAGGGGAACTCTGCGGGTTCAGATGTAAAAGGGGAACTCTGTGGATTCAGATGTAAAAGGGGAACTCTGCGGGTTCAGATGTAAAAGGGGAACTCTGCGGATTCAGATGTAAAAGGGGAACTCTGCGGGTTCAGATGTAAAAGGGGAACTCTGTGGATTCAGATGTAAAGGGGAACTCTGCGGATTCAGATGTAAAAGGAGAACTCTGCGGATTCAGATGTAAAAGGGGAACTCTGCAGATTCAGATGTAAAAGGGGAACTCTGCATATTCAGATGTAAAAGGTGAACTCCGCGGATTCAGATGTAAAAGGGGAACTCTGCGGATTCAGATGTAAAAGGGGAACTCTGTGGATTCAGATGTAAAGGGGAACTCTGTGGATTCAGATGTAAAAGGGGAACTCTGTGGATTCAGATGTAAAAGGGGAACTCTGCGGGTTCAGATGTAAAAGGGGAACTCTGCGGATTCAGATGTAAAGGGGAACTCTGAGGATTCAGATGTAAAAGGTGAACTCTGCAGATTCAGATGTAAAAGGGGAACTCTGCGGATTCAGATGTAAAAGGGGAACTCTGTGGATTCAGATGTAAAAGGGGAACTCTGCGGATTCAGATGTAAAAGGGGAACTCTGAGGATTCAGATGTAAAAGGGGAACTCTGTGGATTCAGATGTAAAGGGGAACTCTGTGGATTCAGATGTAAAAGGGGAACTCTGTGGATTCAGATGTAAAAGGGGAACTCTGCGGATTCAGATGTAAAAGGGGAACTCTGCGGATTCAGATGTAAAAGGAGAACTCTGCGGATTCAGATGTAAAAGGGGAACTCTGCAGATTCAGATGTAAAAGGGGAACTCTGCGGATTCAGATGTAAAAGGGGAACTCTGCAGATTCATATGTAAAAGGTGAACTCTGCAGATTCAGATGTAAAAGGGGAACTCTGCGCATTCAGATGTAAAAGGGGAACTCTGTGGATTCAGATGTAAAAGGGGAACTCTGCGGATTCAGATGTAAAAGGGGAACTCTGCGGATTCAGATGTAAAAGGGGAACTCTGCGGATTCAGATGTAAAAGGGGAACTCTGCGGATTCAGATGTAAAAGGAGAACTCTGCAGATTCAGATGTAAAAGGGGAACTCTGCGGATTCAGATGTAAAAGGGGAACTCTGCAGATTCATATGTAAAAGGTGAACTCTGCAGATTCAGATGTAAAAGGGGAACTCTGCGGATTCAGATGTAAAAGGGGAACTCTGTGGATTCAGATGTAAAAGGGGAACTCTGTGGATTCAGATGTAAAAGGGGAACTCTGTGGATTCAGATGTAAAAGGTGAACTCTGCAGATTCAGATGTAAAAGGGGAACTCTGCGGGTTCAGACGTAAAAGGTGAACTCTGTGGATTCATATGTAAAAGGGGAACTCTGCGGATTCAGATGTAAAAGGGGAACTCTGAGGATTCAGATGTAAAAGGGGAACTCTGTGGATTCAGATGTAAAAGGGGAACTCTGCAGATTCAGATGTAAAAGGGGAACTCTGAGGATTCAGATGTAAAAGGGGAACTCTGCGGATTCATATGTAAAAGGGGAACTCTGCGGATTCAGATGTAAAAGGGGAACTCTGCGGATACAGATGTAAAAGGGGAACTCTGTGGATTCAGATGTAAAAAGGGAACTCTGTGGATTCAGATGTAAAAGGTGAACTCTGCAGATTCAGATGTAAAAGGGGAACTCTGCGGATTCAGATGTAAAAGGGGAACTCTGTGGATTCAGATGTAAAAGGGGAACTCTGCGGATTCAGATGTAAAAGGGGAACTCTGAGGATTCAGATGTAAAAGGGGAACTCTGTGGATTCAGATGTAAAGGGGAACTCTGTGGATTCAGATGTAAAAGGGGAACTCTGTGGATTCAGATGTAAAAGGGGAACTCTGCGGATTCAGATGTAAAAGGGGAACTCTGTGGATTCAGATGTAAAAGGGGAACTCTGCGGATTCAGATGTAAAAGGGGAACTCTGCGGGTTCAGATGTAAAAGGGGAACTCTGCGGATTCAGATGTAAAAGGGGAACTCTGCGGATTCAGATGTAAAAGGAGAACTCTGCGGATTCAGATGTAAAAGGGGAACTCTGCGGATTCAGATGTAAAAGGAGAACTCTGCGGATTCAGATGTAAAAGGGGAACTCTGAGGATTCAGATGTAAAAGGGGAACTCTGTGGATTCAGATGTAAAGGTGAACTCTGCAGATTCAGATGTAAAAGGGGAACTCTGCGGATTCAGATGTAAAAGGGGAACTCTGTGAATTCAGATGTAAAGGGGGAACTCTGCGGATTCAGATATAAAAGGGGAACTCTGCAGATTCATATGTAAAAGGGGAACTCTGCGGATCCAGATATAAAAGGGGAACTCTGCAGATTCATATGTAAAAGGGGAACTCTGCAGATTCATATGTAAAAGGGGAACTCTGCGGATTCAGATATAAAAGGGGAACTCTGCAGATTCATATGTAAAAGGGGAACTCTGCGGATTCAGATGTAAAAGGGGATCTCTGCGGATTCAGATGTAAAAGGGGAACTCTGCGGATTCAGATGTAAAAGGGGAACTCTGAGGATTCAGATGTAAAAGGGGAACTCTGCGGATTCAGATGTAAAAGGGGAACGCTGTGGATTCAGATGTAAAGGGGGAACTTTTGTGGATTCAGATGTAAAAGGGGAACTCTGAGGATTCAGATGTAAAAGGGGAACTCTGCGGATTCAGATGTAAAAGGGGAACTCTGCGGATTCAGATGTAAAAGGGGAACTCTGTGGATTCAGATGTAAAAGGGGAACTCTGAGGATTCAGATGTAAAAGGGGAACTCTGTGGATTCAGATGTAAAAGGTGAACTCTGCGGATTCAGATGTAAAAGGGGAACTCTGAGGATTCAGATGTAAAAGGGGAACTCTGCGGATTCAGATGTAAAAGGGGAACTCTGCATATTCAGATGTAAAAGGGGAACTCTGCGGGTTCAGATGTAAAAGGGGAACTCTGCGGATTCAGATGTAAAAGGGGAACTCTGCGGGTTCAGATGTAAAAGGGGAACTCTGCGGATTCAGATGTAAAAGGGGAACTCTGCGGATTCAGATGTAAAAAGAGAACTCTGCGGATTCAGATGTAAAAGGGGAACTCTGCGGATTCAGATGTAAAAGGGGAACTCTGCGGGTTCAGATGTAAAAGGGGAACTCTGCGGGTTCAGATGTAAAAGGGGAACTCTGCGGATTCAGATGTAAAAGGGGAACTCTGTGGATTCAGATGTAAAAGGGGAACTCTGTGGATTCAGATGTAAAAGGTGAACTCTGCGGATTCAGATGTAAAAGGGGAACTCTGCGGATTCAGATGTAAAAGGTGAACTCTGCGGGTTCAGATGTAAAAGGGGAACTCTGCGGATTCAGATGTAAAAGGGGAACTCTGCGGGTTCAGATGTAAAAGGTGAACTCTGTGGATTCATATGTAAAAGGGGAACTCTGCGGATTCAGATGTAAAAGGGGAACTCTGAGGATTCAGATGTAAAAGGGGAACTCTGTGGATTCAGATGTAAAAGGTGAACTCTGCGGATTCAGATGTAAAAGGGGAACTCTGCGGGTTCAGATGTAAAAGGGGAACTCTGTGGATTCAGATGTAAAAGGGGAACTCTGCGGGTTCAGATGTAAAAGGGGAACTCTGCGGATTCAGATGTAAAAGGGGAACTCTGCGGGTTCAGATGTAAAAGGGGAACTCTGTGGATTCAGATGTAAAGGGGAACTCTGCGGATTCAGATGTAAAAGGAGAACTCTGCGGATTCAGATGTAAAAGGGGAACTCTGCAGATTCAGATGTAAAAGGGGAACTCTGCATATTCAGATGTAAAAGGTGAACTCCGCGGATTCAGATGTAAAAGGGGAACTCTGCGGATTCAGATGTAAAAGGGGAACTCTGCGGATTCAGATGTAAAAGGGGAACTCTGCGGATTCAGATGTAAAAGGGGAACTCTGAGGATTCAGATGTAAAAGGGGAACTCTGTGGATTCAGATGTAAAAGGGGAACTCTGCGGATTCAGATGTAAAAGGGGAACTCTGCGGGTTCAGATGTAAAAGGGGAACTCTGCGGATTCAGATGTAAAAGGGGAACTCTGCGGATTCAGATGTAAAAGGAGAACTCTGCGGATTCAGATGTAAAAGGGGAACTCTGCGGATTCAGATGTAAAAGGAGAACTCTGCGGATTCAGATGTAAAAGGGGAACTCTGAGGATTCAGATGTAAAAGGGGAACTCTGTGGATTCAGATGTAAAGGTGAACTCTGCAGATTCAGATGTAAAAGGGGAACTCTGCGGATTCAGATGTAAAAGGGGAACTCTGTGGATTCAGATGTAAAGGGGGAACTCTGCGGATTCAGATATAAAAGGGGAACTCTGCAGATTCATATGTAAAAGGGGAACTCTGCGGATCCAGATATAAAAGGGGAACTCTGCAGATTCATATGTAAAAGGGGAACTCTGCAGATTCATATGTAAAAGGGGAACTCTGCGGATTCAGATATAAAAGGGGAACTCTGCAGATTCATATGTAAAAGGGGAACTCTGCGGATTCAGATGTAAAAGGGGATCTCTGCGGATTCAGATGTAAAAGGGGAACTCTGCGGATTCAGATGTAAAAGGGGAACTCTGAGGATTCAGATGTAAAAGGGGAACTCTGCGGATTCAGATGTAAAAGGGGAACGCTGTGGATTCAGATGTAAAGGGGGAACTTTTGTGGATTCAGATGTAAAAGGGGAACTCTGAGGATTCAGATGTAAAAGGGGAACTCTGCGGATTCAGATGTAAAAGGGGAACTCTGCGGATTCAGATGTAAAAGGGGAACTCTGTGGGTTCAGATATAAAAGGGGAACTCTGAGGATTCAGATGTAAAAGGGGAACTCTGTGGATTCAGATGTAAAAGGTGAACTCTGCGGATTCAGATGTAAAAGGGGAACTCTGCGGGTTCAGATGTAAAAGGGGAACTCTGCGGATTCAGATGTAAAAGGGGAACTCTGCATATTCAGATGTAAAAGGGGAACTCTGCGGGTTCAGATGTAAAAGGGGAACTCTGCGGATTCAGATGTAAAAGGGGAACTCTGCGGGTTCAGATGTAAAAGGGGAACTCTGCGGATTCAGATGTAAAAGGGGAACTCTGCGGATTCAGATGTAAAAAGAGAACTCTGCGGATTCAGATGTAAAAGGGGAACTCTGCGGATTCAGATGTAAAAGGGGAACTCTGCGGGTTCAGATGTAAAAGGGGAACTCTGCGGGTTCAGATGTAAAAGGGGAACTCTGCGGATTCAGATGTAAAAGGGGAACTCTGTGGATTCAGATGTAAAAGGGGAACTCTGCATATTCAGATGTAAAAGGTGAACTCTGCGGATTCAGATGTAAAAGGGGAACTCTGCGGATTCAGATGTAAAAGGTGAACTCTGCGGGTTCAGATGTAAAAGGGGAACTCTGCGGATTCAGATGTAAAAGGGGAACTCTGCGGGTTCAGATGTAAAAGGTGAACTCTGTGGATTCATATGTAAAAGGGGAACTCTGCGGATTCAGATGTAAAAGGGGAACTCTGAGGATTCAGATGTAAAAGGGGAACTCTGTGGATTCAGATGTAAAAGGTGAACTCTGCGGATTCAGATGTAAAAGGGGAACTCTGCGGGTTCAGATGTAAAAGGGGAACTCTGTGGATTCAGATGTAAAAGGGGAACTCTGCGGGTTCAGATGTAAAAGGGGAACTCTGCGGATTCAGATGTAAAAGGGGAACTCTGCGGGTTCAGATGTAAAAGGGGAACTCTGTGGATTCAGATGTAAAGGGGAACTCTGCGGATTCAGATGTAAAAGGAGAACTCTGCGGATTCAGATGTAAAAGGGGAACTCTGCAGATTCAGATGTAAAAGGGGAACTCTGCATATTCAGATGTAAAAGGTGAACTCCGCGGATTCAGATGTAAAAGGGGAACTCTGCGGATTCAGATGTAAAAGGGGAACTCTGTGGATTCAGATGTAAAGGGGAACTCTGTGGATTCAGATGTAAAAGGGGAACTCTGTGGATTCAGATGTAAAAGGGGAACTCTGCGGGTTCAGATGTAAAAGGGGAACTCTGCGGATTCAGATGTAAAGGGGAACTCTGAGGATTCAGATGTAAAAGGTGAACTCTGCAGATTCAGATGTAAAAGGGGAACTCTGCGGATTCAGATGTAAAAGGGGAACTCTGCGGATTCAGATGTAAAAGGGGAACTCTGCGGGTTCAGATGTAAAAGGGGAACTCTGCGGATTCAGATGTAAAAGGGGAACTCTGCGGATTCAGATGTAAAAGGAGAACTCTGCGGATTCAGATGTAAAAGGGGAACTCTGCGGATTCAGATGTAAAAGGAGAACTCTGCGGATTCAGATGTAAAAGGGGAACTCTGAGGATTCAGATGTAAAAGGGGAACTCTGTGGATTCAGATGTAAAAGGGGAACTCTGCAGATTCAGATGTAAAAGGGGAACTCTGCGGATTCAGATGTAAAAGGGGAACTCTGCAGATTCATATGTAAAAGGTGAACTCTGCAGATTCAGATGTAAAAGGGGAACTCTGCGCATTCAGATGTAAAAGGGGAACTCTGTGGATTCAGATGTAAAAGGGGAACTCTGCGGATTCAGATGTAAAAGGGGAACTCTGCGGATTCAGATGTAAAAGGGGAACTCTGCGGATTCAGATGTAAAAGGGGAACTCTGCGGATTCAGATGTAAAAGGAGAACTCTGCAGATTCAGATGTAAAAGGGGAACTCTGCGGATTCAGATGTAAAAGGGGAACTCTGCAGATTCATATGTAAAAGGTGAACTCTGCAGATTCAGATGTAAAAGGGGAACTCTGCGGATTCAGATGTAAAAGGGGAACTCTGTGGATTCAGATGTAAAAGGGGAACTCTGTGGATTCAGATGTAAAAGGGGAACTCTGTGGATTCAGATGTAAAAGGTGAACTCTGCAGATTCAGATGTAAAAGGGGAACTCTGCGGGTTCAGACGTAAAAGGTGAACTCTGTGGATTCATATGTAAAAGGGGAACTCTGCGGATTCAGATGTAAAAGGGGAACTCTGAGGATTCAGATGTAAAAGGGGAACTCTGTGGATTCAGATGTAAAAGGGGAACTCTGCAGATTCAGATGTAAAAGGGGAACTCTGAGGATTCAGATGTAAAAGGGGAACTCTGCGGATTCATATGTAAAAGGGGAACTCTGCGGATTCAGATGTAAAAGGTGAACTCTGCGGGTTCAGATGTAAAAGGGGAACTCTGCGGATTCAGATGTAAAAGGGGAACTCTGCGGGTTCAGACGTAAAAGGTGAACTCTGTGGATTCATATGTAAAAGGGGAACTCTGCGGATTCAGATGTAAAAGGGGAACTCTGAGGATTCAGATGTAAAAGGGGAACTCTGTGGATTCAGATGTAAAAGGTGAACTCTGCAGATTCAGATGTAAAAGGGGAACTCTGTGGATTCAGATGTAAAAGGGGAACTCTGCGGGTTCAGATGTAAAAGGGGAACTCTGCGGATTCAGATGTAAAAGGGGAACTCTGCGGGTTCAGATGTAAAAGGGGAACTCTGCGGGTTCAGATGTAAAAGGGGAACTCTGTGGATTCAGATGTAAAGGGGAACTCTGCGGATTCAGATGTAAAAGGAGAACTCTGCGGATTCAGATGTAAAAGGGGAACTCTGCAGATTCAGATGTAAAAGGGGAACTCTGTGGATTCAGATGTAAAAGGGGAACTCTGTGGATTCAGATGTAAAAGGGGATCTCTGCGGATTCAGATGTAAAAGGGGAACTCTGCGGATTCAGATGTAAAAGGGGAACTCTGCGGATTCAGATGTAAAAGGGGAACTCTGCGGATTCAGATGTAAAAGGGGAACTCTGCGGATTCAGATGTAAAAGGGGAACTCTGTGGATTCAGATGTAAAGGGGAACTCTGTGGATTCAGATGTAAAAGGGGAACTCTGTGGATTCAGATGTAAAAGGTGAACTCTGCAGATTCAGATGTAAAAGGGGAACTCTGCGGATTCAGATGTAAAAGGGGAACTCTGCGGATTCAGATGTAAAAGGAGAACTCTGCGGATTCAGATGTAAAAGGGGAACTCTGCAGATTCAGATGTAAAAGGGGAACTCTGCGGATTCAGATGTAAAAGGGGAACTCTGCAGATTCATATGTAAAAGGTGAACTCTGCAGATTCAGATGTAAAAGGGGAACTCTGCGGATTCAGATGTAAAAGGGGAACTCTGTGGATTCAGATGTAAAAGGGGAACTCTGTGGATTCAGATGTAAAAGGGGAACTCTGAGGATTCAGATGTAAAAGGGGAACTCTGAGGATTCAGATGTAAAAGGGGAACTCTGTGGATACAGATGTAAAAGGGGAACTCTGTGGATTCAGATGTAAAAGGGGAACTCTGTGGATTCAGATGTAAAAGGGGAACTCTGTGGATTCAGATGTAAAAGGGGAAATCTGCGGATTCAGATGTAAAAGGGGAACTCTGCGGATACAGATGTAAAAGGGGAACTCTGTGGATTCAGATGTAAAAAGGGAACTCTGTGGATTCAGATGTAAAAGGTGAACTCTGCAGATTCAGATGTAAAAGGGGAACTCTGCGGATTCAGATGTAAAAGGGGAACTCTGTGGATTCAGATGTAAAAGGGGAACTCTGCGGATTCAGATGTAAAAGGGGAACTCTGAGGATTCAGATGTAAAAGGGGAACTCTGTGGATTCAGATGTAAAGGGGAACTCTGTGGATTCAGATGTAAAAGGGGAACTCTGTGGATTCAGATGTAAAAGGGGAACTCTGCGGATTCAGATGTAAAAGGGGAACTCTGTGGATTCAGATGTAAAAGGGGAACTCTGCGGATTCAGATGTAAAAGGGGAACTCTGCGGGTTCAGATGTAAAAGGGGAACTCTGCGGATTCAGATGTAAAAGGGGAACTCTGCGGATTCAGATGTAAAAGGAGAACTCTGCGGATTCAGATGTAAAAGGGGAACTCTGCGGATTCAGATGTAAAAGGAGAACTCTGCGGATTCAGATGTAAAAGGGGAACTCTGAGGATTCAGATGTAAAAGGGGAACTCTGTGGATTCAGATGTAAAGGTGAACTCTGCAGATTCAGATGTAAAAGGGGAACTCTGCGGATTCAGATGTAAAAGGGGAACTCTGTGGATTCAGATGTAAAGGGGGAACTCTGCGGATTCAGATATAAAAGGGGAACTCTGCAGATTCATATGTAAAAGGGGAACTCTGCGGATCCAGATATAAAAGGGGAACTCTGCAGATTCATATGTAAAAGGGGAACTCTGCAGATTCATATGTAAAAGGGGAACTCTGCGGATTCAGATATAAAAGGGGAACTCTGCAGATTCATATGTAAAAGGGGAACTCTGCGGATTCAGATGTAAAAGGGGATCTCTGCGGATTCAGATGTAAAAGGGGAACTCTGCGGATTCAGATGTAAAAGGGGAACTCTGAGGATTCAGATGTAAAAGGGGAACTCTGCGGATTCAGATGTAAAAGGGGAACGCTGTGGATTCAGATGTAAAGGGGGAACTTTTGTGGATTCAGATGTAAAAGGGGAACTCTGAGGATTCAGATGTAAAAGGGGAACTCTGCGGATTCAGATGTAAAAGGGGAACTCTGCGGATTCAGATGTAAAAGGGGAACTCTGTGGATTCAGATGTAAAAGGGGAACTCTGAGGATTCAGATGTAAAAGGGGAACTCTGTGGATTCAGATGTAAAAGGTGAACTCTGCGGATTCAGATGTAAAAGGGGAACTCTGCGGGTTCAGATGTAAAAGGGGAACTCTGCGGATTCAGATGTAAAAGGGGAACTCTGCATATTCAGATGTAAAAGGGGAACTCTGCGGGTTCAGATGTAAAAGGGGAACTCTGCGGATTCAGATGTAAAAGGGGAACTCTGCGGGTTCAGATGTAAAAGGGGAACTCTGCGGATTCAGATGTAAAAGGGGAACTCTGCGGATTCAGATGTAAAAAGAGAACTCTGCGGATTCAGATGTAAAAGGGGAACTCTGCGGATTCAGATGTAAAAGGGGAACTCTGCGGGTTCAGATGTAAAAGGGGAACTCTGCGGGTTCAGATGTAAAAGGGGAACTCTGCGGATTCAGATGTAAAAGGGGAACTCTGTGGATTCAGATGTAAAAGGGGAACTCTGCATATTCAGATGTAAAAGGTGAACTCTGCGGATTCAGATGTAAAAGGGGAACTCTGCGGATTCAGATGTAAAAGGTGAACTCTGCGGGTTCAGATGTAAAAGGGGAACTCTGCGGATTCAGATGTAAAAGGGGAACTCTGCGGGTTCAGATGTAAAAGGTGAACTCTGTGGATTCATATGTAAAAGGGGAACTCTGCGGATTCAGATGTAAAAGGGGAACTCTGAGGATTCAGATGTAAAAGGGGAACTCTGTGGATTCAGATGTAAAAGGTGAACTCTGCGGATTCAGATGTAAAAGGGGAACTCTGCGGGTTCAGATGTAAAAGGGGAACTCTGTGGATTCAGATGTAAAAGGGGAACTCTGCGGGTTCAGATGTAAAAGGGGAACTCTGCGGATTCAGATGTAAAAGGGGAACTCTGCGGGTTCAGATGTAAAAGGGGAACTCTGTGGATTCAGATGTAAAGGGGAACTCTGCGGATTCAGATGTAAAAGGGGAACTCTGCGGATTCAGATGTAAAAGGGGAACTCTGAGGATTCAGATGTAAAAGGGGAACTCTGTGGATTCAGATGTAAAGGGGAACTCTGTGGATTCAGATGTAAAAGGGGAACTCTGTGGATTCAGATGTAAAAGGGGAACTCTGCGGATTCAGATGTAAAAGGGGAACTCTGCGGATTCAGATGTAAAAGGAGAACTCTGCGGATTCAGATGTAAAAGGGGAACTCTGCAGATTCAGATGTAAAAGGGGAACTCTGCGGATTCAGATGTAAAAGGGGAACTCTGCAGATTCATATGTAAAAGGTGAACTCTGCAGATTCAGATGTAAAAGGGGAACTCTGCGCATTCAGATGTAAAAGGGGAACTCTGTGGATTCAGATGTAAAAGGGGAACTCTGCGGATTCAGATGTAAAAGGGGAACTCTGCGGATTCAGATGTAAAAGGGGAACTCTGCGGATTCAGATGTAAAAGGGGAACTCTGCGGATTCAGATGTAAAAGGAGAACTCTGCAGATTCAGATGTAAAAGGGGAACTCTGCGGATTCAGATGTAAAAGGGGAACTCTGCAGATTCATATGTAAAAGGTGAACTCTGCAGATTCAGATGTAAAAGGGGAACTCTGCGGATTCAGATGTAAAAGGGGAACTCTGTGGATTCAGATGTAAAAGGGGAACTCTGTGGATTCAGATGTAAAAGGGGAACTCTGTGGATTCAGATGTAAAAGGTGAACTCTGCAGATTCAGATGTAAAAGGGGAACTCTGCGGATTCAGATGTAAAAGGGGAACTCTGCGGATTCAGATGTAAAAGGGGAACTCTGCGGATTCAGATGTAAAGGGGAACGCTGTGGATTCATATGTAAAAGGGGAACTCTGTGGATTCAGATGTAAAAGGTGAACTCTGCATATTCAGATGTAAAAGGGGAACTCTGTGGATTCAGATGTAAAAGGAGAACTCTGCAGATTCAGATGTAAAAGGGGAACTCTGCGGATTCAGATGTAAAAGGGGATCTCTGCGGATTCAGATGTAAAAGGGGAACTCTGCGGATTCAGATGTAAAAAGAGAACTCTGCGGATTCAGATGTAAAAGCGGAACTCTGCGGATTCAGATGTAAAAGGAGAACTCTGCGGATTCATATGTAAAAGGGGAACTCTGCGGATTCAGATGTAAAAGGGGAACTCTGCAGATTCAGATGTAAAAGAGGAACTCTGCGGATTCATATGTAAAAGGGGAACTCTGCAGATTCAGATGTAAAGGGGCACTTTGCGGATTCAGATGTAAAAGGGGAACTCTGCGAATTCAGATGTAAAGGGGAACGCTGCGGATTCAGATGTAAAAGGTGAACTCTGTATATTCAGATGTAAAAGGGGAACTCTGTGGATTCAGATGTAAAAGGTGAACTCTGCGGATTCAGATGTAAAAGGAGAACTCTGCAGATTCAGATGTAAAAGGGGAACTCTGTGGATTCAGATGTAAAAGGTGAACTCTGCGGATTCAGATGTAAAAGGGGAACTATGTGGATTCAGATGTAAAAGGGGGTGCTCTGTGGATTCAGATGTAAAAGGGGAACTCTGAGGATTCAGATGTAAAAGGGGAACTCTGTGGATTCAGATGTAAAGGGGAACTCTGTGGATTCAGATGTAAAAGGGGAACTCTGTGGATTCTGATGTAAAGGGGAACTCTGTGGATTCAGATGTAAAAGGGGAACTCTGCGGATTCAGATGTAAAAGGGGAACTCTGTGGATTCAGATGTAAAGGGGAACTCTGTGGATTCAGATGTAAAAGGGGAACTCTGAGGATTCAGATGTAAAAGGGGAACTCTGTGGATTCAGATGTAAAGGGGAACTCTGTGGATTCAGATGTAAAAGGGGAACTCTGTGGATTCTGATGTAAAAGGAGAACTCTGCAGATTCAGATGTAAAAGGGGAACTCTGCGGATTCAGATGTAAAAGGGGAACTCTGTGGAGTCAGATGTAAAGGGGAACTCTGCGGATTCAGATGTAAAAGGGGAACTCTGCGGATTCAGATGTAAAAGGGGAACTCTGCGGGTTCAGATGTAAAAGGGGAACTCTGCGGATTCAGATGTAAAAGGGGGTGCTCTGTGGATTCAGATGTAAAAGGGGATCTCTGCGGATTCAGATGTAAAAGGTGAACTCTGCGGATTCAGATGTAAAAGGGGAACTCTGCGGATTCAGATGTAAAAGGGGAACTCTGCGGGTTCAGATGTAAAAGGGGAACTCTGCGGATTCAGATGTAAAAGGGGAACTCTGTGGATTCAGATGTAAAAGGGGAACTCTGCAGATTCAGATGTAAAAGGGGAACTCTGAGGATTCAGATGTAAAAGGGGAACTCTGCGGATTCATATGTAAAAGGGGAACTCTGCGGATTCAGATGTAAAAGGTGAACTCTGCGGGTTCAGATGTAAAAGGGGAACTCTGCGGATTCAGATGTAAAAGGGGAACTCTGCGGGTTCAGACGTAAAAGGTGAACTCTGTGGATTCATATGTAAAAGGGGAACTCTGCGGATTCAGATGTAAAAGGGGAACTCTGAGGATTCAGATGTAAAAGGGGAACTCTGTGGATTCAGATGTAAAAGGTGAACTCTGCAGATTCAGATGTAAAAGGGGAACTCTGTGGATTCAGATGTAAAAGGGGAACTCTGCGGGTTCAGATGTAAAAGGGGAACTCTGCGGATTCAGATGTAAAAGGGGAACTCTGCGGGTTCAGATGTAAAAGGGGAACTCTGCGGGTTCAGATGTAAAAGGGGAACTCTGTGGATTCAGATGTAAAGGGGAACTCTGCGGATTCAGATGTAAAAGGAGAACTCTGCGGATTCAGATGTAAAAGGGGAACTCTGCAGATTCAGATGTAAAAGGGGAACTCTGTGGATTCAGATGTAAAAGGGGAACTCTGTGGATTCAGATGTAAAAGGGGATCTCTGCGGATTCAGATGTAAAAGGGGAACTCTGCGGATTCAGATGTAAAAGGGGAACTCTGCGGATTCAGATGTAAAAGGGGAACTCTGCGGATTCAGATGTAAAAGGGGAACTCTGCGGATTCAGATGTAAAAGGGGAACTCTGTGGATTCAGATGTAAAGGGGAACTCTGTGGATTCAGATGTAAAAGGGGAACTCTGTGGATTCAGATGTAAAAGGTGAACTCTGCAGATTCAGATGTAAAAGGGGAACTCTGCGGATTCAGATGTAAAAGGGGAACTCTGCGGATTCAGATGTAAAAGGAGAACTCTGCGGATTCAGATGTAAAAGGGGAACTCTGCAGATTCAGATGTAAAAGGGGAACTCTGCGGATTCAGATGTAAAAGGGGAACTCTGCAGATTCATATGTAAAAGGTGAACTCTGCAGATTCAGATGTAAAAGGGGAACTCTGCGGATTCAGATGTAAAAGGGGAACTCTGTGGATTCAGATGTAAAAGGGGAACTCTGTGGATTCAGATGTAAAAGGGGAACTCTGAGGATTCAGATGTAAAAGGGGAACTCTGAGGATTCAGATGTAAAAGGGGAACTCTGTGGATACAGATGTAAAAGGGGAACTCTGTGGATTCAGATGTAAAAGGGGAACTCTGTGGATTCAGATGTAAAAGGGGAACTCTGTGGATTCAGATGTAAAAGGGGAAATCTGCGGATTCAGATGTAAAAGGGGAACTCTGCGGATACAGATGTAAAAGGGGAACTCTGTGGATTCAGATGTAAAAAGGGAACTCTGTGGATTCAGATGTAAAAGGTGAACTCTGCAGATTCATATGTAAAAGGGGAACTCTGCGGATTCAGATGTAAAAGGGGAACTCTGTGGATTCAGATGTAAAAGGGGAACTCTGCGGATTCAGATGTAAAAGGGGAACTCTGAGGATTCAGA
Source organism: Rana muscosa (assembly GCA_029206835.1). Lineage (NCBI taxonomy): Eukaryota > Metazoa > Chordata > Amphibia > Anura > Ranidae > Rana > Rana muscosa. The sequence continues at coordinate 394,556,357 of CM055118.1, forward strand.
TGTAAAAGGGGAACTCTGTGGATTCAGATGTAAAGGGGAACTCTGTGGATTCAGATGTAAAAGGGGAACTCTGTGGATTCAGATGTAAAAGGGGAACTCTGCGGATTCAGATGTAAAAGGGGAACTCTGTGGATTCAGATGTAAAAGGGGAACTCTGCGGATTCAGATGTAAAAGGGGAACTCTGCGGGTTCAGATGTAAAAGGGGAACTCTGCGGATTCAGATGTAAAAGGGGAACTCTGCGGATTCAGATGTAAAAGGAGAACTCTGCGGATTCAGATGTAAAAGGGGAACTCTGCGGATTCAGATGTAAAAGGAGAACTCTGCGGATTCAGATGTAAAAGGGGAACTCTGAGGATTCAGATGTAAAAGGGGAACTCTGTGGATTCAGATGTAAAGGTGAACTCTGCAGATTCAGATGTAAAAGGGGAACTCTGCGGATTCAGATGTAAAAGGGGAACTCTGTGGATTCAGATGTAAAGGGGGAACTCTGCGGATTCAGATATAAAAGGGGAACTCTGCAGATTCATATGTAAAAGGGGAACTCTGCGGATCCAGATATAAAAGGGGAACTCTGCAGATTCATATGTAAAAGGGGAACTCTGCAGATTCATATGTAAAAGGGGAACTCTGCGGATTCAGATATAAAAGGGGAACTCTGCAGATTCATATGTAAAAGGGGAACTCTGCGGATTCAGATGTAAAAGGGGATCTCTGCGGATTCAGATGTAAAAGGGGAACTCTGCGGATTCAGATGTAAAAGGGGAACTCTGAGGATTCAGATGTAAAAGGGGAACTCTGCGGATTCAGATGTAAAAGGGGAACGCTGTGGATTCAGATGTAAAGGGGGAACTTTTGTGGATTCAGATGTAAAAGGGGAACTCTGAGGATTCAGATGTAAAAGGGGAACTCTGCGGATTCAGATGTAAAAGGGGAACTCTGCGGATTCAGATGTAAAAGGGGAACTCTGTGGGTTCAGATATAAAAGGGGAACTCTGCGGGTTCAGATGTAAAAGGTGAACTCTGCGGATTCAGATGTAAAAGGAGAACTCTGTGGATTCAGATGTAAAAGGGGAACGCTGTGGATTCAGATGTAAAAGGGGAACTCTGCGGATTCAGATATAAAAGGGGAACTCTGCGGATTCAGATATAAAAGGGGAACTCTGTGGATTCAGATATAAAAGGGGAACTCTGTGGATTCAGATGTAAAAGGGGAACTCTGGGAATTCAGATGTAAAAGGGGAACTCTGCGGATTCAGATGTAAAAGGGGAACTCTGCGGATTCAGATATAAAAGGGGAACTCTGTGGATTCAGATGTAAAAGGGGAACTCTGCGGGTTCAGATGTAAAAGGGGAACTCTGTGGATTCATATGTAAAAGGGGAACTCTGCAGATTCAGATGTAAAAGGGGATCTCTGAGGATTCAGATGTAAAAGGGGATCTCTGCGGATTCAGATGTAAAAGGGGAACTCTGCGGATTCAGATGTAAAAGGGGAACTCTGCGGATTCAGATGTAAAAGGGGAACTCTGCGGATTCAGATGTAAAAGGGGAACTCTGTGGATTCAGATGTAAAAGGGGAACTCTGCGGATTCAGATGTAAAAGGGGAACTCTGTGGATTCAGATGTAAAAGGGGAACTCTGTGGATTCAGATGTAAAAGGGGAACTCTGCGGGTTCAGATGTAAAAGGGGAACTCTGCGGGTTCAGATGTAAAAGGGGAACTCTGTGGATTCAGATGTAAAAGGGGAACTCTGCGGGTTCAGATGTAAAAGGGGAACTCTGTGGATTCAGATGTAAAAGGGGAACTCTGCGGGTTCAGATGTAAAAAAGGGATTTTTATAACAGCTTACCTGTAAAATCCTTTTCTTGGAGTACATCACGGGACACAGAGCGACTTAGTCATTACTAATGGGTTATATAGATTACCTTCAGGTGTTGGCACTGGCCAATTCCAAACCGGAAGTACCCTCCCCTATATAAGCCCCTCCCACCCGGGAGCACCTCAGTTTTGTAGCCAAGCAATAAGTGTCCCAAAAAGAGGGGTGGGAGCTCTGTGTCCCGTGATGTACTCCAAGAAAAGGATTTTACAGGTAAGCTGTTATAAAAATCCCTTTTTCTTTTTCGTACATCACGGGACACAGAGCGACTTAGTCATTACTAATGGGACGTCCCAAAGCAATGCCAAATGAGGGGAGGGATACATAAGCTGGGCGCCATCAGGCATGAGGCTCTTTTGCGGCCTGCAACACACTGCGCCCAAAGGCGACATCCTCCTGACTTCTAACGTCTACCTGGTAGAATCTAGTAAACGTGTGTACTAAGGACCATGTTGTGGCCTTACAGTACTTGAGCCAGGGAGGCTTGGTGATGCACTGCCCATGAAGTTCCAACTGCTCTTGTGGAGTGCGCCCTAACTTTGAACGGAGGCGGTCCCCTTTTCAAGCCATAGGCTTGTATTATGACCTGTCGAATCCACTTGGCTAAAGTAGATTTTTGATGCTGCCTGACCCTTTCTGGGGCCTTCCGGCAGAACAAACAAGTATCCGTTCTACGAATCTGAGCAGTGGCTTTAAGATAAGCTTTAACTGCTCTTACTACATCCAAAGAATGCAATAACTTTTCCTCTACCGAACTAGGTTTGGGGAAAAAGGAAGGAAGAACCACATCTTGGTTCAAATGGAACCTCGATACCACCTTAGGAAGAAAGGCTGGATGAGGACGTAATACTACTCTATCCTTATGGATAACCAGATATGGCTCCTTACAGGACAAGGCGGCTAATTCCGATACTCTTTTAGCCGAACAAATGGCTACAAAGAAAATCAATTTCCTGGTGAAAAGAACCAAGAAAATGTGCCGCAATGGTTCAAATGGTTGTTTCTGTAGAACCGACAGAACCAGGTTTAAGTCCCATGGACATATGGGAATACTAACCGGAGGGCTAATACGCATCACTCCTTGTATGAAAGCTTTGATTAATGAATGCAAAGCCAAGGGCCTTTGAAAAAAAAAATATTGACAAGGCCGTCTGACCCTTGATAGTACTCAAGGCAAGCTTCCTATGTACAGCCCACTGTAGGAAGTCCAGAATCCTACCTATTACGTACTTACGTGGATGCCATTTCCTGGCCTCACCCCACGTGATGTACGCCTTCTAGATCCTATAATAGATCTGCCTGGATACCGGCTTCCTGGCATTGATCATGGTAGATACCACAGGATTAGAGAGCCCTCTCTTTTTTAGAATGTGGGCTTCTATAGCCAGGCCGTCAACCTAGGGCTGGTAAGGAAGGGTAGTATATCGGTCCTTGCGAAAGCAGGTCCGGACGATGTGGGAGGGTCCAAGGACTTCCCACTGACATTTTTACAAACTCCGCGTACCATGCCCTTCGGGGCCACGCTGGAGCCACCAGAATCACTGGTTTCTTTTCTACCCTGATTCTGCGGATTAATCGCGGTGGGAATGCATATATCAGCTTGAACTGATCCCAAGGGAACACTAGGGCATCCGAACCGCAAGCTAGAGGATCCTTTGTGCGAGACACAAATCTGTCCATCTTTGCGTTGAATCTGGATGCTAGCAGATCTACATCCGGTGTTCCCCACCGCTGGCATATTGCCTGGAAAACCTCGGGGTGAAGAGACCATTCCCCCGGGCATAATTGCTGGCGACTTAAAAAAGTCCGCTCTCCAATTTTCCACTCCTGGGATGAAAACCGCGGATATGGCTGTGACAAACCTTTCTGCCCATTCCAGGATGCATTTCGCTTCCCTCTGGGCTGCACGACTCCTGGTGCCACCCTGGAGATTGATATATGCCACTGCTGTGGCATTGTCTGATTGAATTCTGACAGGTGACCCTTGGAGTTTGGATGTCCATGCTACTAGGGAATACCGGGCTGCTCGTATCTCTAAGAGATTGGTGGGCAGGGCCTTCTCTGCTTCTGACCACTTGCCCTGGAGAGACCATTGCTCCAGTACTGCCCCCCAGCCTATGAGGCTGGCAACTGTAGTGACCACCTTCCAAGAAACCGGACTGAAGGGGACAGGGACATTGGTAAGTCTAAAGCCTGAACTTTTTTGTTCCAGGCTGACAGTATGGCCCTCTGCAAGTTCCTTGAATGGAATTGACCGTAGGGTACCGCTTCGAATGAAGCCACCATTTTTCCCAGCAGCCTTATACACAGGCGTATGGATGGTTTTTCTTTTTTGTACCCACTAAGTGGGTCAAATCTTTCAAAGACGACACCTTCTCTGGAGGTAAGAAAATCTTTCTCTGATTTGAATCCAGTCTTAGCCCCCAAGTATTCCAGGCTTTTGACTGGTTTTAGGGCTGACTTGTCTCGGTTGATAATGCAACCGTGAGATTCCAGATACTTGATTATCTTGTGAACGACCACTTCTAGTTTTTTTCACCGAGTGGTCTATCAGCAACAAGTCGTCTAGATATGCCATTATCGTTACACCTTGTGTCCCTAGTTTGGCCAATCGTAGGGCCAGAATTTTTGTGAACACTCGTGGTGCCGTGGCCAGACCGAAAGGTAAGGCTCTGAACTGAAAATGGCGCCCTTCTACTGCAAGGCGTAGAAATTTCTGGTGGGCCGGACAGATGGGAATATGCAAATAAGCATCCCTTATGTCGATCGAGGCTAACCATTCCTGCCCTTGTAGGGCGGTGGCCACCGATCGGATCGACTCCATCCGAAAAAAGTCCTGATATGTAGGAACTTGTTTAGCCCTTTTATATTCAATATGGGCCTCATGTCCCCATTTGGTTTGGGGACTGTGACAAGGTTCGAGTAAAACCCGAACCCGTTTTCTTTCAAGGGAACCTTCATGATTACCCTTGGGGCAATAGTTGCTCTAGTGCCAGAAGGAGGGATCCACTCTTCTGGGGATCGCTTGGCACGTTTGACCTTATAAAATGGGCAGGAGGAATGTCTTTTAACTCCAGCTTGTATCCCAGACTTACTGCGGAGATCACCCATCTGTCTCTGATGGTGTCCCGCCAGGTCTCTGTGAACAACTGAAGTCTTCCCCTCACCCGACTGAGTGGGGGCAACCCTTTATGACTTAGGGGGAGGTCTTGTACCTCTCTTGACCCAGGGTTTCTTGATACCCTGTGATTGTCCCTGATTTCTGCCCCCTGGATTTGACCGCGGAGGCCGTCGGAACTGTTTCACAGCCGATGTGCCAGGGACTGGAGAAGTAGGCCTCTTAAAAGAAGGACTCCTACCCTTGTTCTTAACCGGTAAGAGTGAACTTTTACCGGCAGAAATTTTCTGGATATATTTGTCCAGATCTTCTCCAAATAAGCGTTCTCCATGAAATGGGAAGCTAACCAGCAGTTTTTTACAGGGAGCTTCAGCAGACCAGTTTTTGAGCCATAGAAGCCTACGCATATGTACTACAGACAGCGTAAAGCGGGAGGCCTGTTGGATTGTATCCTTTATGGCGTCCACCGCAAAACACAAGGCTCTAGGCAGGTCAGCTAGGGCAAGAGCCTGCTGATCTGGTAAGTCCCTTAAGACTTGTTTCAACTGATCTTTCACTGCTTGGCAGACTCCAATCGCTGCTACCGCAGGTTGTGTCACCATGCTTGCTGTAGAGAAAGCAGATTTTAGTAAAGACTCCAATTTTTTATCTATTGGGTCTTTGACATTGGAACATTATCTACTGGACATGTCAGTGATTTGTTAACAGAAGAGATGGCTGCGTCCACTGTAGGGACCCTCCATTTTTTTATGAACTTATCCTCCATGGGATAGATCACCGGAAATCTCTTGGGGGGAGCAAATATTTTATCAGGATGCTCCCAATCCTGGTAAATAAGCCCTTCTAATAAAGGGTGGATTGGGAAGGAACAGACAGCCTGGGGAGCTTTTAGCGACCCCAGCGAGGAAACCGTAGTGGATGGTGGTTCCGCCAGAGGCATTTTAAATGCTGATCGGACCATATTAGTCAGAGACTGAACCCATAATCTTTCAGCCTGAGATGCTGAGAAAGGTTCTTCCACTGTTGATTCCTCCATAACTGAATCAACCTCATCCTGATCCCCTTCAGGTAGGTCGATCTCTGTGTGGGGCTGTTCCTTCACTAACAGGCACTCTGAAGGAGGAGACGGAGATCGGACGCGCTTTTCCTGAGACAGGGAAGCAGCGATCAATGCTGTTAATCTCTCTTCCAATCCTCCCAGAGTTGAGGATAAAACCTCCTCTGTTATATATACAGGAGCTGGTGGACTGGGGACAGCCGCAGCACCAGGCATTCCTGCGGGGTTTCTACGGCTACTGACCTCTGCATTCTCAGGGGAGATTGGTGCAGTACAAGCATGCCCAATATCCTCAGAGCCCGATGGAGACCCCTTTGGCTTCCTGGAAGATCTATTTCCGGAGCGTCTGGACGACATATCCTTTAAGCACAAAGCTGAGGTATTCCCGTCGTCATACACCAATTTTGCTGGTAATAATCTAACACAGGTGCTGCTATATACCAGCTGGTGTCCACTAAAGTGCCTTTCTATGGGGATGCCTGCATCAACCGCCTCTGTGTGCCACTGTTTGTTGCTAGCTCTGTTTGCATCCAGCTGACACTTGTACTGTGTCTTTTAACTATGCTGGGACGCCCGCACATGCGCAGAAGCGCCGCGGCGCGCATCGAGCGTCATCCACCCGCCCCGCCCCTTTTTTTCATAGGAGGCGCGTGCACGCGCCCGCGCGCGCGCCCGTGCGCCATTGGCGCCCTTTTCGAAATCAAACAGGGGACTAGGAGCCAGGGCCCTTTTTGCCGGAGGGCCTGTGCGGTGGATGAGCGCAGCAACAGGGCAGAGGAAGTGGATTCCCACAGAGAAACTTACCAGCTGCCTGGATCTTTTGACTTGAGAAAACCAAAGATCCACATGACAAGAAAAATGGACTACAGCGGCCTCTAGTGGTTTAACACAGGTACCGCGGTCCCTTTTTTTTTTTTTTTTTTTTTCTTGACTACTATTAAAATTTTACATTTTCAGTAGTTACAGGCAAACACAGATATTTAGCGGGAATACCGTTAGGTAACAGACAGAAAGACAAATTAGGCTTGGGGGTCCCCCAATAGAACCAAGTTCCTGGGGGCCCCCACTTACCTGATCCCCGCCGCAGGACTCTGTTTGGTCCACAGAAGTCCAAACTTCACCTATCACGGCAGGCATTGTAATTAAACCTTCAGGGACCGGGTTCCCAAGGATTCCACTCCCCTGGACCTGTATAGCACCCTGCACAGAAAACATCTTGGTCGTGGGTATGACCAGAGCTCTGGATCCCAGGGTCCAGCCCTCCTAAGAGAAGCATTACAGGCAAAACCTTGCTCTTCTGCTGCAAGGCCCGGGTACCGACCGTTTAGCTATGAAGCTTTTTTGGTGGGATCCGGAACAGCTTACTAAGGCCCAAAAGAACCTGTACGCAAGCCCAGTGAAAACACATGTTACTCTTTGGCCAACACCTTAGACACTGGCAAAAAACTGAGGTGCTCCCGGGTGGGAGGGGCTTATATAGGGGAGGGTACTTCCGGTTTGGAATTGGCCAGTGCCAACACCTGAAGGTAATCTATATAACCCATTAGTAATGACTAAGTCGCTCTGTGTCCCGTGATGTACGAAAAAGAAAGGGGAACTCTGTGGATTCAGATGTAAAGGGGAACTCTGAGGATTCAGATGTAAAAGGTGAACTCTGCAGATTCAGATGTAAAAGGGGAACTCTGCGGATTCAGATGTAAAAGGGGAACTCTGTGGATTCAGATGTAAAAGGGGAACTCTGCGGATTCAGATGTAAAAGGGGAACTCTGAGGATTCAGATGTAAAAGGGGAACTCTGTGGATTCAGATGTAAAGGGGAACTCTGTGGATTCAGATGTAAAAGGGGAACTCTGTGGATTCAGATGTAAAAGGGGAACTCTGCGGATTCAGATGTAAAAGGGGAACTCTGCGGATTCAGATGTAAAAGGAGAACTCTGCGGATTCAGATGTAAAAGGGGAACTCTGCAGATTCAGATGTAAAAGGGGAACTCTGCGGATTCAGATGTAAAAGGGGAACTCTGCAGATTCATATGTAAAAGGTGAACTCTGCAGATTCAGATGTAAAAGGGGAACTCTGCGCATTCAGATGTAAAAGGGGAACTCTGTGGATTCAGATGTAAAAGGGGAACTCTGCGGATTCAGATGTAAAAGGGGAACTCTGCGGATTCAGATGTAAAAGGGGAACTCTGCGGATTCAGATGTAAAAGGGGAACTCTGCGGATTCAGATGTAAAGGGGAACGCTGCGGATTCATATGTAAAAGGGGAACTCTGTGGATTCAGATGTAAAAGGTGAACTCTGCATATTCAGATGTAAAAGGGGAACTCTGTGGATTCAGATGTAAAAGGAGAACTCTGCAGATTCAGATGTAAAAGGGGAACTCTGCGGATTCAGATGTAAAAGGGGATCTCTGCGGATTCAGATGTAAAAGGGGAACTCTGCGGATTCAGATGTAAAAAGAGAACTCTGCGGATTCAGATGTAAAAGCGGAACTCTGCGGATTCAGATGTAAAAGGAGAACTCTGCGGATTCATATGTAAAAGGGGAACTCTGCGGATTCAGATGTAAAAGGGGAACTCTGCAGATTCAGATGTAAAAGAGGAACTCTGCGGATTCATATGTAAAAGGGGAACTCTGCAGATTCAGATGTAAAGGGGCACTTTGCGGATTCAGATGTAAAAGGGGAACTCTGCGAATTCAGATGTAAAGGGGAACGCTGCGGATTCAGATGTAAAAGGTGAACTCTGTATATTCAGATGTAAAAGGGGAACTCTGTGGATTCAGATGTAAAAGGTGAACTCTGCGGATTCAGATGTAAAAGGAGAACTCTGCAGATTCAGATGTAAAAGGGGAACTCTGTGGATTCAGATGTAAAAGGTGAACTCTGCGGATTCAGATGTAAAAGGGGAACTATGTGGATTCAGATGTAAAAGGGGGTGCTCTGTGGATTCAGATGTAAAAGGGGAACTCTGAGGATTCAGATGTAAAAGGGGAACTCTGTGGATTCAGATGTAAAGGGGAACTCTGTGGATTCAGATGTAAAAGGGGAACTCTGTGGATTCTGATGTAAAGGGGAACTCTGTGGATTCAGATGTAAAAGGGGAACTCTGAGGATTCAGATGTAAAAGGGGAACTCTGTGGATTCAGATGTAAAGGGGAACTCTGTGGATTCAGATGTAAAAGGGGAACTCTGAGGATTCAGATGTAAAAGGGGAACTCTGTGGATTCAGATGTAAAGGGGAACTCTGTGGATTCAGATGTAAAAGGGGAACTCTGTGGATTCTGATGTAAAAGGAGAACTCTGCAGATTCAGATGTAAAAGGGGAACTCTGCGGATTCAGATGTAAAAGGGGAACTCTGTGGAGTCAGATGTAAAGGGGAACTCTGCGGATTCAGATGTAAAAGGGGAACTCTGCGGATTCAGATGTAAAAGGGGAACTCTGCGGGTTCAGATGTAAAAGGGGAACTCTGCGGATTCAGATGTAAAAGGGGAACTCTGTGGATTCAGATGTAAAAGGGGAACTTTGCAGATTCAGATGTAAAAGGGGAACTCTGCGGATTCAGATGTAAAAGGGGAACTCTGCGGATTCAGATGTAAAAGGGGAACTCTGTGGATTCAGATATAAAAGGGGAACTCTGCGGATTCAGATATAAAAGGGGAACTCTGCGGATTCAGATGTAAAAGGGGAACTCTGTGGATTCAGATGTAAAAGGGGAACTCTGCGGATTCAGATGTAAAAGGGGAACTCTGCGGGTTCAGATATAAAAGGGGAACTCTGCGGATTCAGATGTAAAAGGGGAACTCTGCGGATTCATATGTAAAAGGGGGTGCTCTGTGGATTCAGATGTAAAAGGGGATCTCTGCGGATTCAGATGTAAAAGGTGAACTCTGCGGATTCAGATGTAAAAGGGGAACTCTGCGGATTCAGATGTAAAAGGGGAACTCTGCGGATTCAGATGTAAAAGGGGAACTCTGCGGATTCAGATGTAAAAGGGGAACTCTGCGGATTCAGATGTAAAAGGGGAACTCTGTGGATTCAGATGTAAAAGGGGAACTCTGCGGATTCAGATGTAAAAGGGGAACTCTGTGGATTCAGATGTAAAAGGGGATCTCTGCGGATTCAGATGTAAAAGGGGAACTCTGCGGATTCAGATGTAAAAGGGGAACTCTGCGGGTTCAGATGTAAAAGGGGAACTCTGCGGATTCAGATGTAAAAGGGGAACTCTGTGGATTCAGATGTAAAAGGGGAACTCTGTGGAGTCAGATGTAAAGGGGAACTCTGCGGATTCAGATGTAAAAGGGGAACTCTGCGGATTCAGATGTAAAAGGGGAACTCTGCGGGTTCAGATGTAAAAGGGGAACTCTGCGGATTCAGATGTAAAAGGGGAACTCTGCGGATTCATATGTAAAAGGGGAACTCTGCGGATTCATATGTAAAAGGGGAACTCTGCGGATTCAGATGTAAAAGGGGAACTCTGCGGGTTCAGATGTAAAAGGGGAACTCTGTGGATTCAGATGTAAAAGGGGAACTCTGCGGGTTCAGATGTAAAAGGGGAACTCTGTGGATTCAGATGTAAAAGGGGAACTCTGTGGAGTCAGATGTAAAGGGGAACGCTGCGGATTCAGATGTAAAAGGGGAACTCTGCGGGTTCAGATGTAAAAGGGGAACTCTGCGGATTCAGATGTAAAAGGGGAACTCTGTGGATTCAGATGTAAAAGGGGAACTCTGCAGATTCAGATGTAAAAGGGGAACTCTGAGGATTCAGATGTAAAAGGGGAACTCTGCGGATTCATATGTAAAAGGGGAACTCTGCGGATTCAGATGTAAAAGGTGAACTCTGCGGGTTCAGATGTAAAAGGGGAACTCTGCGGATTCAGATGTAAAAGGGGAACTCTGCGGGTTCAGACGTAAAAGGTGAACTCTGTGGATTCATATGTAAAAGGGGAACTCTGCGGATTCAGATGTAAAAGGGGAACTCTGAGGATTCAGATGTAAAAGGGGAACTCTGTGGATTCAGATGTAAAAGGTGAACTCTGCGGATTCAGATGTAAAAGGGGAACTCTGTGGATTCAGATGTAAAAGGGGAACTCTGCGGGTTCAGATGTAAAAGGGGAACTCTGCGGATTCAGATGTAAAAGGGGAACTCTGCGGGTTCAGATGTAAAAGGGGAACTCTGCGGGTTCAGATGTAAAAGGGGAACTCTGTGGATTCAGATGTAAAGGGGAACTCTGCGGATTCAGATGTAAAAGGAGAACTCTGCGGATTCAGATGTAAAAGGGGAACTCTGCAGATTCAGATGTAAAAGGGGAACTCTGTGGATTCAGATGTAAAAGGGGAACTCTGTGGATTCAGATGTAAAAGGGGATCTCTGCGGATTCAGATGTAAAAGGGGAACTCTGCGGATTCAGATGTAAAAGGGGAACTCTGTGGATTCAGATGTAAAAGGGGAACTCTGCGGATTCAGATGTAAATCGGGAACTCTGCGGATTCAGATGTAAAAGGGGAACTCTGTGGATTCAGATGTAAAGGGGAACTCTGTGGATTCAGATGTAAAAGGGGAACTCTGTGGATTCAGATGTAAAAGGGGAACTCTGTGGATTCAGATGTAAAGGGGAACTCTGTGGATTCAGATGTAAAAGGGGAACTCTGTGGATTCAGATGTAAAGGTGAACTCTGCAGATTCAGATGTAAAAGGGGAACTCTGCGGATTCAGATGTAAAAGGGGAACTCTGCGGATTCAGATGTAAAAGGAGAACTCTGCGGATTCAGATGTAAAAGGGGAACTCTGCAGATTCAGATGTAAAAGGGGAACTCTGCGGATTCAGATGTAAAAGGGGAACTCTGCAGATTCATATGTAAAAGGTGAACTCTGCAGATTCAGATGTAAAAGGGGAACTCTGCGGATTCAGATGTAAAAGGGGAACTCTGTGGATTCAGATGTAAAGGGGAACTCTGTGGATTCAGATGTAAAAGGGGAACTCTGAGGATTCAGATGTAAAAGGGGAACTCTGAGGATTCAGATGTAAAAGGGGAACTCTGTGGATACAGATGTAAAAGGGGAACTCTGTGGATTCAGATGTAAAAGGGGAACTCTGTGGATTCAGATGTAAAAGGGGAACTCTGTGGATTCAGATGTAAAAGGGGAACTCTGAGGATTCAGATGTAAAAGGGGAAATCTGCGGATTCAGATGTAAAAGGGGAACTCTGCGGATACAGATGTAAAAGGGGAACTCTGTGGATTCAGATGTAAAAGGGGAACTCTGCGGATTCAGATGTAAAAGGGGAACTCTGAGGATTCAGATGTAAAAGGGGAACTCTGTGGATTCAGATGTAAAGGGGAACTCTGTGGATTCAGATGTAAAAGGGGAACTCTGTGGATTCAGATGTAAAAGGGGAACTCTGCGGATACAGATGTAAAAGGGGAACTCTGCGGATTCAGATGTAAAAGGGGAACTCTGTGGATTCAGATGTAAAAGGGGAACTCTGCGGATTCAGATGTAAAAGGGGAACTCTGAGGATTCAGATGTAAAAGGGGAACTCTGTGGATTCAGATGTAAAGGGGAACTCTGTGGATTCAGATGTAAAAGGGGAACTCTGTGGATTCAGATGTAAAAGGGGAACTCTGCGGATTCAGATGTAAAAGGGGAACTCTGTGGATTCAGATGTAAAAGGGGAACTCTGCGGATTCAGATGTAAAAGGGGAACTCTGCGGGTTCAGATGTAAAAGGGGAACTCTGCGGATTCAGATGTAAAAGGGGAACTCTGCGGATTCAGATGTAAAAGGAGAACTCTGCGGATTCAGATGTAAAAGGGGAACTCTGCGGATTCAGATGTAAAAGGAGAACTCTGCGGATTCAGATGTAAAAGGGGAACTCTGAGGATTCAGATGTAAAAGGGGAACTCTGTGGATTCAGATGTAAAGGTGAACTCTGCAGATTCAGATGTAAAAGGGGAACTCTGCGGATTCAGATGTAAAAGGGGAACTCTGTGGATTCAGATGTAAAGGGGGAACTCTGCGGATTCAGATATAAAAGGGGAACTCTGCAGATTCATATGTAAAAGGGGAACTCTGCGGATCCAGATATAAAAGGGGAACTCTGCAGATTCATATGTAAAAGGGGAACTCTGCAGATTCATATGTAAAAGGGGAACTCTGCGGATTCAGATATAAAAGGGGAACTCTGCAGATTCATATGTAAAAGGGGAACTCTGCGGATTCAGATGTAAAAGGGGATCTCTGCGGATTCAGATGTAAAAGGGGAACTCTGCGGATTCAGATGTAAAAGGGGAACTCTGAGGATTCAGATGTAAAAGGGGAACTCTGCGGATTCAGATGTAAAAGGGGAACGCTGTGGATTCAGATGTAAAGGGGGAACTTTTGTGGATTCAGATGTAAAAGGGGAACTCTGAGGATTCAGATGTAAAAGGGGAACTCTGTGGATTCATATGTAAAAGGGGAACTCTGCGGATTCAGATGTAAAAGGGGAACTCTGTGGGTTCAGATATAAAAGGGGAACTCTGCGGGTTCAGATGTAAAGGGGGAACTCTGCGGATTCAGATGTAAAAGGTGAACTCTGCGGATTCAGATGTAAAAGGAGAACTCTGTGGATTCAGATGTAAAAGGGGAACGCTGTGGATTCAGATGTAAAAGGGGAACTCTGCGGATTCAGATATAAAAGGGGAACTCTGTGGATTCAGATATAAAAGGGGAACTCTGTGGATTCAGATGTAAAAGGGGAACTCTGTGGATTCAGATGTAAAAGGGGAACTCTGCGGATTCAGATGTAAAAGGGGACCTCTGCGGATTCAGATGTAAAAGGGGAACTCTGCGGATTCAGATATAAAAGGGGAACTCTGTGGATTCAGATGTAAAAGGGGAACTCTGCGGGTTCAGATGTAAAAGGGGAACTCTGTGGATTCAGATGTAAAAGGGGAACTCTGCGGATTCAGATGTAAAAGGGGAACTCTGTGGATTCAGATGTAAAAGGGGAACTCTGAGGATTCAGATGTAAAAGGGGAACTCTGTGGATTCAGATGTAAAAGGGGAACTCTGTGGATTCAGATGTAAAAGGGGAACTCTGCGGATTCAGATGTAAAAGGGGAACTCTGTGGATTCAGATGTAAAAGGGGAACTCTGTGGATTCAGATGTAAAAGGGGAACTCTGCGGATTCAGATGTAAAAGGGGAACTCTGAGGATTCAGATGTAAAAGGGGAACTCTGCGGAGTCAGATGTAAAAGGGGAACTCTGTGGATTCAGATGTAAAAGGGGATCTCTGAGGATTCAGATGTAAAAGGGGAACTCTGTAGATTCAGATGTAAAAGGGGAACTCTGCGGGTTCAGATGTAAAAGGGGAACTCTGTGGATTCAGATGTAAAAGGGGAACTCTGTGGAGTCATATGTAAAAGGGGAACTCTGTAGATTCAGATGTAAAAGGGGAACTCTGCGGGTTCAGATGTAAAAGGGGAACTCTGTGGATTCAGATGTAAAAGGGGAACTCTGTGGATTCAGATGTAAAAGGTGAACTCTGCGGATTCAGATGTAAAAGGGGAACTCTGTGGATTCAGATGTAAAAGGGGAACTCTGCGGATTCAGATGTAAAAGGGGAACTCTGAGGATTCAGATGTAAAAGGGGAACTCTGCGGATTCAGATGTAAAAGGGGAACGCTGTGGATTCAGATGTAAAGGGGGAACTTTTGTGGATTCAGATGTAAAAGGGGAACTCTGAGGATTCAGATGTAAAAGGGGAACTCTGTGGATTCATATGTAAAAGGGGAACTCTGCGGATTCAGATGTAAAAGGGGAACTCTGTGGGTTCAGATATAAAAGGGGAACTCTGCGGGTTCAGATGTAAAGGGGGAACTCTGCGGATTCAGATGTAAAAGGTGAACTCTGCGGATTCAGATGTAAAAGGAGAACTCTGTGGATTCAGATGTAAAAGGGGAACGCTGTGGATTCAGATGTAAAAGGGGAACTCTGCGGATTCAGATATAAAAGGGGAACTCTGTGGATTCAGATATAAAAGGGGAACTCTGTGGATTCAGATGTAAAAGGGGAACTCTGTGGATTCAGATGTAAAAGGGGAACTCTGCGGATTCAGATGTAAAAGGGGAACTCTGCGGATTCAGATGTAAAAGGGGAACTCTGCGGATTCAGATATAAAATAGGAACTCTGTGGATTCAGATGTAAAAGGGGAACTCTGCGGGTTCAGATGTAAAAGGGGAACTCTGTGGATTCAGATGTAAAAGGGGAACTCTGCGGATTCAGATGTAAAAGGGGAACTCTGTGGATTCAGATGTAAAAGGGGAACTCTGAGGATTCAGATGTAAAAGGGGAACTCTGTGGATTCAGATGTAAAAGGGGAACTCTGTGGATTCAGATGTAAAAGGGGAACTCTGCGGATTCAGATGTAAAAGGGGAACTCTGTGGATTCAGATGTAAAAGGGGAACTCTGTGGATTCAGATGTAAAAGGGGAACTCTGCGGATTCAGATGTAAAAGGGGAACTCTGAGGATTCAGATGTAAAAGGGGAACTCTGCGGAGTCAGATGTAAAAGGGGAACTCTGTGGATTCAGATGTAAAAGGGGATCTCTGAGGATTCAGATGTAAAAGGGGAACTCTGTAGATTCAGATGTAAAAGGGGAACTCTGCGGGTTCAGATGTAAAAGGGGAACTCTGTGGATTCAGATGTAAAAGGGGAACTCTGTGGAGTCATATGTAAAAGGGGAACTCTGTAGATTCAGATGTAAAAGGGGAACTCTGCGGGTTCAGATGTAAAAGGGGAACTCTGTGGATTCAGATGTAAAAGGGGAACTCTGTGGATTCAGATGTAAAAGGTGAACTCTGCGGATTCAGATGTAAAAGGGGAACTCTGTGGATTCAGATGTAAAAGGGGAACTCTGTGGATTCAGATGTAAAAGGGGAACTCTGCGGATTCAGATGTAAAAGGGGAACTCTGTGGATTCAGATGTAAAAGGGGAACTCTGCGGGTTCAGATGTAAAAGGGGAACTCTGTGGATTCAGATGTAAAAGGGGAACTCTGCGGATTCAGATGTAAAAGGGGAACTCTGAGGATTCAGATGTAAAAGGGGAACTCTGCGGATTCAGATGTAAAAGGGGAACTCTGTGGATTCAGATGTAAAAGGGGAACTCTGCAGATTCAGATGTAAAAGGGGAACTCTGCGGGTTCAGATGTAAAAGGGGAACTCTGCGGATTCAGATGTAAAAGGGGAACTCTGCGGATTCAGATGTAAAAGGGGAACTCTGCGGGTTCAGATGTAAAAGGGGAACTCTGCGGATTCAGATGTAAAAGGGGAACTCTGCGGATTCAGATGTAAAAGGGGAACTCTGCGGATTCAGATGTAAAAGGGGAACTCTGCGGATTCAGATGTAAAAGGGGAACTCTGCGGATTCAGATGTAAAGGGGAACTCTGCGGATTCAGATGTAAAAGGGGAACTCTGCGGATTCAGATGTAAAAGGGGAACTCTGCGGATTCAGATGTAAAAGGGGAACTCTGCGGGTTCAGATGTAAAAGGGGAACTCTGCGGATTCAGATGTAAAAGGGGAACTCTGCGGGTTCAGATGTAAAAGGGGAACTCTGCGGGTTCAGATGTAAAAGGGGAACTCTGTGGATTCAGATGTAAAAGGGGAACTCTGCGGGTTCAGATGTAAAAGGGGAACTCTGCGGATTCAGATGTAAAAGGGGAACTCTGTGGAGTCAGATGTAAAGGGGAACGCTGCGGATTCAGATGTAAAAGGGGAACTCTGCGGGTTCAGATGTAAAAGGGGAACTCTGCGGATTCAGATGTAAAAGGGGAACTCTGCGGATTCATATGTAAAAGGGGAACTCTGCGGATTCAGATGTAAAAGGGGAACTCTGCGGGTTCAGATGTAAAAGGGGAACTCTGCGGATTCAGATGTAAAAGGGGAACTCTGTGGATTCAGATGTAAAAGGGGAACTCTGCGGATTCAGATGTAAAAGGGGAACTCTGCGGATTCAGATGTAAAAGGGGAACTCTGAGGATTCAGATGTAAAAGGGGAACTCTGGGGATTCAGATGTAAAAGGGGAACTCTGTGGATTCAGATGTAAAAGGTGAACTCTGCGGATTCAGATGTAAAAGGGGAACTCTGCGGGTTCAGATGTAAAAGGGGAACTCTGCGGATTCAGATGTAAAAGGGGAACTCTGCGGGTTCAGATGTAAAAGGGGAACTCTGCGGGTTCAGATGTAAAAGGGGAACTCTGCGGATTCAGATGTAAAAGGGGAACTCTGCGGGTTCAGATGTAAAAGGGGAACTCTGCGGGTTCAGATGTAAAAGGGGAACTCTGCGGATTCAGATGTAAAAGGGGAACTCTGTGGATTCAGATGTAAAAGGGGAACTCTGCGGATTCAGATGTAAAAGGGGAACTCTGTGGATTCAGATGTAAAAGGGGAACTCTGAGGATTCAGATGTAAAAGGGGAACTCTGTGGATTCAGATGTAAAAGGGGAACTCTGTGGATTCAGATGTAAAAGGTGAACTCTGCGGATTCAGATGTAAAAGGGGAACTCTGCGGGTTCAGATGTAAAAGGGGAACTCTGCGGATTCAGATGTAAAAGGGGAACTCTGCCGATTCAGATGTAAAAGGGGAACTCTGCGGATTCAGATGTAAAGGGGAACTCTGCCGATTCAGATGTAAAAGGGGAACTCTGCGGATTCAGATGTAAAAGGGGAACTCTGCGGGTTCAGATGTAAAAGGGGAACTCTGCGGATTCAGATGTAAAAGGGGAACTCTGCAGATTCAGATGTAAAAGGGGAACTCTGCGGGTTCAGATGTAAAAGGGGAACTCTGCGGATTCAGATGTAAAAGGGGAACTCTGCGGGTTCAGATGTAAAAGGGGAACTCTGCGGATTCAGATGTAAAAGGGGAACTCTGCGGACTCAGATGTAAAAGGGGAACTCTGCGGATTCAGATGTAAAAGGGGAACTCTGTGGATTCAGATGTAAAAGGGGAACTCTGCGGATTCAGATGTAAAAAGAGAACTCTGCGGATTCAGATGTAAAAGGGGAACTCTGCGGGTTCAGATGTAAAAGGGGAACTCTGCGGATTCAGATGTAAAAGGGGAACTCTGTGGATTCAGATGTAAAAGGGGAACTCTGCATATTCAGATGTAAAAGGTGAACTCTGCGGATTCAGATGTAAAAGGGGAACTCTGCGGATTCAGATGTAAAAGGTGAACTCTGCGGGTTCAGATGTAAAAGGGGAACTCTGCGGATTCAGATGTAAAAGGGGAACTCTGCGGGTTCAGATGTAAAAGGTGAACTCTGTGGATTCATATGTAAAAGGGGAACTCTGCGGATTCAGATGTAAAAGGGGAACTCTGAGGATTCAGATGTAAAAGGGGAACTCTGTGGATTCAGATGTAAAAGGTGAACTCTGCGGATTCAGATGTAAAAGGGGAACTCTGCGGGTTCAGATGTAAAAGGGGAACTCTGTGGATTCAGATGTAAAAGGGGAACTCTGCGGGTTCAGATGTAAAAGGGGAACTCTGCGGATTCAGATGTAAAAGGGGAACTCTGCGGGTTCAGATGTAAAAGGGGAACTCTGCGGGTTCAGATGTAAAAGGGGAACTCTGTGGATTCAGATGTAAAGGGGAACTCTGCGGATTCAGATGTAAAAGGAGAACTCTGCGGATTCAGATGTAAAAGGGGAACTCTGCAGATTCAGATGTAAAAGGGGAACTCTGCATATTCAGATGTAAAAGGTGAACTCTGCGGATTCAGATGTAAAAGGGGAACTCTGCGGATTCAGATGTAAAAGGGGAACTCTGCGGATTCAGATGTAAAAGGGGAACTCTGTGGATTCAGATGTAAAGGGGAACTCTGTGGATTCAGATGTAAAAGGGGAACTCTGTGGATTCAGATGTAAAAGGTGAACTCTGCAGATTCAGATGTAAAAGGGGAACTCTGCGGATTCAGATGTAAAAGGGGAACTCTGTGGATTCAGATGTAAAAGGGGAACTCTGCGGATTCAGATGTAAAAGGGGAACTCTGAGGATTCAGATGTAAAAGGGGAACTCTGTGGATTCAGATGTAAAAGGGGAACTCTGTGGATTCAGATGTAAAAGGGGAACTCTGAGGATTCAGATGTAAAAGGGGAAATCTGCGGATTCAGATGTAAAAGGGGAACTCTGCGGATACAGATGTAAAAGGGGAACTCTGTGGATTCAGATGTAAAAGGGGAACTCTGCGGATTCAGATGTAAAAGGGGAACTCTGAGGATTCAGATGTAAAAGGGGAACTCTGTGGATTCAGATGTAAAGGGGAACTCTGTGGATTCAGATGTAAAAGGGGAACTCTGTGGATTCAGATGTAAAAGGGGAACTCTGCGGATACAGATGTAAAAGGGGAACTCTGCGGATTCAGATGTAAAAGGGGAACTCTGTGGATTCAGATGTAAAAGGGGAACTCTGCGGATTCAGATGTAAAAGGGGAACTCTGAGGATTCAGATGTAAAAGGGGAACTCTGTGGATTCAGATGTAAAGGGGAACTCTGTGGATTCAGATGTAAAAGGGGAACTCTGTGGATTCAGATGTAAAAGGGGAACTCTGCGGGTTCAGATGTAAAAGGGGAACTCTGCGGATTCAGATGTAAAAGGGGAACTCTGCGGATTCAGATGTAAAAGGAGAACTCTGCGGATTCAGATGTAAAAGGGGAACTCTGCGGATTCAGATGTAAAAGGAGAACTCTGCGGATTCAGATGTAAAAGGGGAACTCTGAGGATTCAGATGTAAAAGGGGAACTCTGTGGATTCAGATGTAAAGGTGAACTCTGCAGATTCAGATGTAAAAGGGGAACTCTGCGGATTCAGATGTAAAAGGGGAACTCTGTGGATTCAGATGTAAAGGGGGAACTCTGCGGATTCAGATATAAAAGGGGAACTCTGCAGATTCATATGTAAAAGGGGAACTCTGCGGATCCAGATATAAAAGGGGAACTCTGCAGATTCATATGTAAAAGGGGAACTCTGCAGATTCATATGTAAAAGGGGAACTCTGCGGATTCAGATATAAAAGGGGAACTCTGCAGATTCATATGTAAAAGGGGAACTCTGCGAATTCAGATGTAAAAAGGGATCTCTGCGGATTCAGATGTAAAAGGGGAACTCTGCGGATTCAGATGTAAAAGGGGAACTCTGAGGATTCAGATGTAAAAGGGGAACTCTGCGGATACAGATGTAAAAGGGGAACTCTGCGGATTCAGATGTAAAAGGGGAACTCTGTGGATTCAGATGTAAAGGGGAACTCTGTGGATTCAGATGTAAAAGGGGAACTCTGTGGATTCAGATGTAAAAGGGGAACTCTGCGGGTTCAGATGTAAAAGGGGAACTCTGCGGATTCAGATGTAAAAGGGGAACTCTGCGGATTCAGATGTAAAAGGAGAACTCTGCGGATTCAGATGTAAAAGGGGAACTCTGCGGATTCAGATGTAAAAGGAGAACTCTGCGGATTCAGATGTAAAAGGGGAACTCTGAGGATTCAGATGTAAAAGGGGAACTCTGTGGATTCAGATGTAAAGGTGAACTCTGCAGATTCAGATGTAAAAGGGGAACTCTGCGGATTCAGATGTAAAAGGGGAACTCTGTGGATTCAGATGTAAAGGGGGAACTCTGCGGATTCAGATATAAAAGGGGAACTCTGCAGATTCATATGTAAAAGGGGAACTCTGCGGATCCAGATATAAAAGGGGAACTCTGCAGATTCATATGTAAAAGGGGAACTCTGCAGATTCATATGTAAAAGGGGAACTCTGCGGATTCAGATATAAAAGGGGAACTCTGCAGATTCATATGTAAAAGGGGAACTCTGCGGATTCAGATGTAAAAGGGGATCTCTGCGGATTCAGATGTAAAAGGGGAACTCTGCGGATTCAGATGTAAAAGGGGAACTCTGAGGATTCAGATGTAAAAGGGGAACTCTGCGGATTCAGATGTAAAAGGGGAACGCTGTGGATTCAGATGTAAAGGGGGAACTTTTGTGGATTCAGATGTAAAAGGGGAACTCTGAGGATTCAGATGTAAAAGGGGAACTCTGCGGATTCAGATGTAAAAGGGGAACTCTGCGGATTCAGATGTAAAAGGGGAACTCTGTGGGTTCAGATATAAAAGGGGAACTCTGCGGGTTCAGATGTAAAGGGGGAACTCTGCGGATTCAGATGTAAAAGGTGAACTCTGCGGATTCAGATGTAAAAGGAGAACTCTGTGGATTCAGATGTAAAAGGGGAACGCTGTGGATTCAGATGTAAAAGGGGAACTCTGCGGATTCAGATATAAAAGGGGAACTCTGTGGATTCAGATATAAAAGGGGAACTCTGTGGATTCAGATGTAAAAGGGGAACTCTGTGGATTCAGATGTAAAAGGGGAACTCTGCGGATTCAGATGTAAAAGGGGAACTCTGCGGATTCAGATGTAAAAGGGGAACTCTGCGGATTCAGATATAAAAGGGGAACTCTGTGGATTCAGATGTAAAAGGGGAACTCTGCGGGTTCAGATGTAAAAGGGGAACTCTGTGGATTCAGATGTAAAAGGGGATCTCTGAGGATTCAGATGTAAAAGGGGATCTCTGCGGATTCAGATGTAAAAGGGGAACTCTGCGGATTCAGATGTAAAAGGGGAACTCTGTGGATTCAGATGTAAAAGGGGAACTCTGCGGATTCAGATGTAAAAGGGGAACTCTGCGGATTCAGATGTAAAAGGGGAACTCTGTGGATTCAGATGTAAAAGGGGAACTCTGCGGATTCAGATGTAAAAGGGGAACTCTGTGGATTCAGATGTAAAAGGGGAACTCTGTGGATTCAGATGTAAAAGGGGAACTCTGCGGATTCAGATGTAAAAGGGGAACTCTGGGGATTCAGATGTAAAAGGGGAACTCTGCGGATTCAGATGTAAAAGGGGAACTCTGTGGATTCAGATGTAAAAGGGGATCTCTGCGGATTCAGATGTAAAAGGGGAACTCTGCGGGTTCAGATGTAAAAGGGGAACTCTGTGGATTCAGATGTAAAAGGGGAACTCTGTGGATTCATATGTAAAAGGGGAACTCTGTAGATTCAGATGTAAAAGGGGAACTCTGTGGAGTCATATGTAAAAGGGGAACTCTGTAGATTCAGATGTAAAAGGGGAACTCTGCGGATTCAGATGTAAAAGGGGAACTCTGTGGATTCAGATGTAAAAGGGGAACTCTGTGGATTCAGATGTAAAAGGTGAACTCTGCGGATTCAGATGTAAAAGGGGAACTCTGTGGATTCAGATGTAAAAGGGGAACTCTGTGGATTCAGATGTAAAAGGGGAACTCTGCGGATTCAGATGTAAAAGGGGATCTCTGCGGATTCAGATGTAAAAGGGGAACTCTGCGGATTCAGATGTAAAAGGGGAACTCTGCGGGTTCAGATGTAAAAGGGGAACTCTGTGGATTCAGATGTAAAAGGGGAACTCTGCGGATTCAGATGTAAAAGGGGAACTCTGAGGATTCAGATGTAAAAGGGGAACTCTGCGGATTCAGATGTAAAAGGGGAACTCTGCGGATTCAGATGTAAAAGGGGAACTCTGCGGATTCAGATGTAAAAGGGGAACTCTGTGGATTCAGATGTAAAAGGTGAACTCTGCGGATTCAGATGTAAAAGGGGAACTCTGTGGATTCAGATGTAAAAGGGGAACTCTGTGGATTCAGATGTAAAAGGGGAACTCTGCGGATTCAGATGTAAAAGGGGATCTCTGCGGATTCAGATGTAAAAGGGGAACTCTGCGGATTCAGATGTAAAAGGGGAACTCTGCGGGTTCAGATGTAAAAGGGGAACTCTGTGGATTCAGATGTAAAAGGGGAACTCTGCGGATTCAGATGTAAAAGGGGAACTCTGAGGATTCAGATGTAAAAGGGGAACTCTGCGGATTCAGATGTAAAAGGGGAACTCTGCGGATTCAGATGTAAAAGGGGAACTCTGCGGATTCAGATGTAAAAGGGGAACTCTGCGGATTCAGATGTAAAAGGGGAACTATGCGGATTCAGATGTAAAGGGGAACTCTGCGGATTCAGATGTAAAAGGGGAACTCTGCGGATTCAGATGTAAAAGGGGAACTCTGCGGGTTCAGATGTAAAAGGGGAACTCTGTGGATTCAGATGTAAAAGGGGAACTCTGCGGATTCAGATGTAAAAGGGGAACTCTGAGGATTCAGATGTAAAAGGGGAACTCTGCGGATTCAGATGTAAAAGGGGAACTCTGCGGATTCAGATGTAAAAGGGGAACTCTGCGGATTCAGATGTAAAAGGGGAACTCTGTGGATTCAGATGTAAAAGGTGAACTCTGCGGATTCAGATGTAAAAGGGGAACTCTGTGGATTCAGATGTAAAAGGGGAACTCTGTGGATTCAGATGTAAAATGGGAACTCTGCGGATTCAGATGTAAAAGGGGATCTCTGCGGATTCAGATGTAAAAGGGGAACTCTGCGGATTCAGATGTAAAAGGGGAACTCTGCGGGTTCAGATGTAAAAGGGGAACTCTGTGGATTCAGATGTAAAAGGGGAACTCTGCGGATTCAGATGTAAAAGGGGAACTCTGAGGATTCAGATGTAAAAGGGGAACTCTGCGGATTCAGATGTAAAAGGGGAACTCTGCGGATTCAGATGTAAAAGGGGAACTCTGCGGATTCAGATGTAAAAGGGGAACTCTGCGGATTCAGATGTAAAAGGGGAACTATGCGGATTCAGATGTAAAGGGGAACTCTGCGGATTCAGATGTAAAAGGGGAACTCTGCGGATTCAGATGTAAAAGGGGAACTCTGCGGATTCAGATGTAAAAGGGGAACTCTGCGGGTTCAGATGTAAAAGGGGAACTCTGCGGATTCAGATGTAAAAGGGGAACTCTGCGGGTTCAGATGTAAAAGGGGAACTCTGCGGGTTCAGATGTAAAAGGGGAACTCTGTGGATTCAGATGTAAAAGGGGAACTCTGCGGGTTCAGATGTAAAAGGGGAACTCTGCGGATTCAGATGTAAAAGGGGAACTCTGTGGAGTCAGATGTAAAGGGGAACGCTGCGGATTCAGATGTAAAAGGGGAACTCTGCGGGTTCAGATGTAAAAGGGGAACTCTGCGGATTCAGATGTAAAAGGGGAACTCTGTGGATTCAGATGTAAAAGGTGAACTCTGCGGATTCAGATGTAAAAGGGGAACTCTGTGGATTCAGATGTAAAAGGGGAACTCTGTGGATTCAGATGTAAAAGGGGAACTCTGCGGATTCAGATGTAAAAGGGGATCTCTGCGGATTCAGATGTAAAAGGGGAACTCTGCGGATTCAGATGTAAAAGGGGAACTCTGCGGGTTCAGATGTAAAAGGGGAACTCTGTGGATTCAGATGTAAAAGGGGAACTCTGCGGATTCAGATGTAAAAGGGGAACTCTGAGGATTCAGATGTAAAAGGGGAACTCTGCGGATTCAGATGTAAAAGGGGAACTCTGCGGATTCAGATGTAAAAGGGGAACTCTGCGGATTCAGATGTAAAAGGGGAACTCTGCGGATTCAGATGTAAAAGGGGAACTATGCGGATTCAGATGTAAAGGGGAACTCTGCGGATTCAGATGTAAAAGGGGAACTCTGCGGATTCAGATGTAAAAGGGGAACTCTGCGGGTTCAGATGTAAAAGGGGAACTCTGTGGATTCAGATGTAAAAGGGGAACTCTGCGGATTCAGATGTAAAAGGGGAACTCTGAGGATTCAGATGTAAAAGGGGAACTCTGCGGATTCAGATGTAAAAGGGGAACTCTGCGGATTCAGATGTAAAAGGGGAACTCTGCGGATTCAGATGTAAAAGGGGAACTCTGTGGATTCAGATGTAAAAGGTGAACTCTGCGGATTCAGATGTAAAAGGGGAACTCTGTGGATTCAGATGTAAAAGGGGAACTCTGTGGATTCAGATGTAAAATGGGAACTCTGCGGATTCAGATGTAAAAGGGGATCTCTGCGGATTCAGATGTAAAAGGGGAACTCTGCGGATTCAGATGTAAAAGGGGAACTCTGCGGGTTCAGATGTAAAAGGGGAACTCTGTGGATTCAGATGTAAAAGGGGAACTCTGCGGATTCAGATGTAAAAGGGGAACTCTGAGGATTCAGATGTAAAAGGGGAACTCTGCGGATTCAGATGTAAAAGGGGAACTCTGCGGATTCAGATGTAAAAGGGGAACTCTGCGGATTCAGATGTAAAAGGGGAACTCTGCGGATTCAGATGTAAAAGGGGAACTATGCGGATTCAGATGTAAAGGGGAACTCTGCGGATTCAGATGTAAAAGGGGAACTCTGCGGATTCAGATGTAAAAGGGGAACTCTGCGGATTCAGATGTAAAAGGGGAACTCTGCGGGTTCAGATGTAAAAGGGGAACTCTGCGGATTCAGATGTAAAAGGGGAACTCTGCGGGTTCAGATGTAAAAGGGGAACTCTGCGGGTTCAGATGTAAAAGGGGAACTCTGTGGATTCAGATGTAAAAGGGGAACTCTGCGGGTTCAGATGTAAAAGGGGAACTCTGCGGATTCAGATGTAAAAGGGGAACTCTGTGGAGTCAGATGTAAAGGGGAACGCTGCGGATTCAGATGTAAAAGGGGAACTCTGCGGGTTCAGATGTAAAAGGGGAACTCTGCGGATTCAGATGTAAAAGGGGAACTCTGCGGGTTCAGATGTAAAAGGGGAACTCTGCGGGTTCAGATGTAAAAGGGGAACTCTGCGGATTCAGATGTAAAAGGGGAACTCTGTGGATTCAGATGTAAAAGGGGAACTCTGCGGATTCAGATGTAAAAGGGGAACTCTGTGGATTCAGATGTAAAAGGGGAACTCTGAGGATTCAGATGTAAAAGGGGAACTCTGTGGATTCAGATGTAAAAGGGGAACTCTGTGGATTCAGATGTAAAAGGGGAACTCTGCGGATTCAGATGTAAAAGGGGAACTCTGTGGATTCAGATGTAAAAGGGGAACTCTGTGGATTCAGATGTAAAAGGGGAACTCTGCGGATTCAGATGTAAAAGGGGAACTCTGAGGATTCAGATGTAAAAGGGGAACTCTGCGGAGTCAGATGTAAAAGGGGAACTCTGTGGATTCAGATGTAAAAGGGGATCTCTGAGGGTTCAGATGTAAAAGGGGAACTCTGTAGATTCAGATGTAAAAGGGGAACTCTGCGGGTTCAGATGTAAAAGGGGAACTCTGTGGATTCAGATGTAAAAGGGGAACTCTGTGGATTCAGATGTAAAAGGTGAACTCTGCGGATTCAGATGTAAAAGGGGAACTCTGTGGATTCAGATGTAAAAGGGGAACTCTGTGGATTCAGATGTAAAAGGGGAACTCTGCGGATTCAGATGTAAAAGGGGAACTCTGTGGATTCAGATGTAAAAGGGGATCTCTGCGGATTCAGATGTAAAAGGGGAACTCTGCGGATTCAGATGTAAAAGGGGAACTCTGCGGGTTCAGATGTAAAAGGGGAACTCTGTGGATTCAGATGTAAAAGGGGAACTCTGCGGATTCAGATGTAAAAGGGGAACTCTGAGGATTCAGATGTAAAAGGGGAACTCTGCGGATTCAGATGTAAAAGGGGAACTCTGTGGATTCAGATGTAAAAGGGGAACTCTGCAGATTCAGATGTAAAAGGGGAACTCTGCGGGTTCAGATGTAAAAGGGGAACTCTGCGGATTCAGATGTAAAAGGGGAACTCTGCGGATTCAGATGTAAAAGGGGAACTCTGCGGGTTCAGATGTAAAAGGGGAACTCTGCGGATTCAGATGTAAAAGGGGAACTCTGCGGATTCAGATGTAAAAGGGGAACTCTGCGGATTCAGATGTAAAAGGGGAACTCTGCGGATTCAGATGTAAAAGGGGAACTCTGCGGATTCAGATGTAAAGGGGAACTCTGCGGATTCAGATGTAAAAGGGGAACTCTGCGGATTCAGATGTAAAAGGGGAACTCTGCGGATTCAGATGTAAAAGGGGAACTCTGCGGGTTCAGATGTAAAAGGGGAACTCTGCGGATTCAGATGTAAAAGGGGAACTCTGCGGGTTCAGATGTAAAAGGGGAACTCTGCGGGTTCAGATGTAAAAGGGGAACTCTGTGGATTCAGATGTAAAAGGGGAACTCTGCGGGTTCAGATGTAAAAGGGGAACTCTGCGGATTCAGATGTAAAAGGGGAACTCTGTGGAGTCAGATGTAAAGGGGAACGCTGCGGATTCAGATGTAAAAGGGGAACTCTGCGGGTTCAGATGTAAAAGGGGAACTCTGCGGATTCAGATGTAAAAGGGGAACTCTGCGGATTCATATGTAAAAGGGGAACTCTGCGGATTCAGATGTAAAAGGGGAACTCTGCGGGTTCAGATGTAAAAGGGGAACTCTGCGGATTCAGATGTAAAAGGGGAACTCTGCGGGTTCAGATGTAAAAGGGGAACTCTGCGGGTTCAGATGTAAAAGGGGAACTCTGCGGATTCAGATGTAAAAGGGGAACTCTGTGGATTCAGATGTAAAAGGGGAACTCTGCGGATTCAGATGTAAAAGGGGAACTCTGTGGATTCAGATGTAAAAGGGGAACTCTGAGGATTCAGATGTAAAAGGGGAACTCTGTGGATTCAGATGTAAAAGGGGAACTCTGTGGATTCAGATGTAAAAGGTGAACTCTGCGGATTCAGATGTAAAAGGGGAACTCTGCGGGTTCAGATGTAAAAGGGGAACTCTGCGGATTCAGATGTAAAAGGGGAACTCTGCCGATTCAGATGTAAAAGGGGAACTCTGCGGATTCAGATGTAAAGGGGAACTCTGCCGATTCAGATGTAAAAGGGGAACTCTGCGGATTCAGATGTAAAAGGGGAACTCTGCGGGTTCAGATGTAAAAGGGGAACTCTGCGGATTCAGATGTAAAAGGGGAACTCTGCAGATTCAGATGTAAAAGGGAAACTCTGCGGGTTCAGATGTAAAAGGGGAACTCTGCGGATTCAGATGTAAAAGGGGAACTCTGCGGGTTCAGATGTAAAAGGGGAACTCTGCGGATTCAGATGTAAAAGGGGAACTCTGCGGACTCAGATGTAAAAGGGGAACTCTGCGGATTCAGATGTAAAAGGGGAACTCTGTGGATTCAGATGTAAAAGGGGAACTCTGCGGATTCAGATGTAAAAAGAGAACTCTGCGGATTCAGATGTAAAAGGGGAACTCTGCGGGTTCAGATGTAAAAGGGGAACTCTGCGGATTCAGATGTAAAAGGGGAACTCTGTGGATTCAGATGTAAAAGGGGAACTCTGCATATTCAGATGTAAAAGGTGAACTCTGCGGATTCAGATGTAAAAGGGGAACTCTGCGGATTCAGATGTAAAAGGTGAACTCTGCGGGTTCAGATGTAAAAGGGGAACTCTGCGGATTCAGATGTAAAAGGGGAACTCTGCGGGTTCAGATGTAAAAGGTGAACTCTGTGGATTCATATGTAAAAGGGGAACTCTGCGGATTCAGATGTAAAAGGGGAACTCTGAGGATTCAGATGTAAAAGGGGAACTCTGTGGATTCAGATGTAAAAGGTGAACTCTGCGGATTCAGATGTAAAAGGGGAACTCTGCGGGTTCAGATGTAAAAGGGGAACTCTGTGGATTCAGATGTAAAAGGGGAACTCTGCGGGTTCAGATGTAAAAGGGGAACTCTTTGGATTCAGATGTAAAGGGGAACTCTGCGGATTCAGATGTAAAAGGAGAACTCTGTGGATTCAGATGTAAAGGGGAACTCTGCGGATTCAGATGTAAAAGGAGAACTCTGCGGATTCAGATGTAAAAGGGGAACTCTGCAGATTCAGATGTAAAAGGAGAACTCTGCGGATTCAGATGTAAAAGGTGAACTCTGCGGATTCAGATGTAAAAGGGGAACTCTGCGGATTCAGATGTAAAAGGGGAACTCTGCGGATTCAGATGTAAAAGGGGAACTCTGCGGATTCAGATGTAAAAGGGGAACTCTGCGGATTCAGATGTAAAAGGGGAACTCTGTGGATTCAGATGTAAAGGGGAACTCTGTGGATTCAGATGTAAAAGGGGAACTCTGTGGATTCAGATGTAAAAGGTGAACTCTGCAGATTCAGATGTAAAAGGGGAACTCTGCGGATTCAGATGTAAAAGGGGAACTCTGTGGATTCAGATGTAAAAGGGGAACTCTGCGGATTCAGATGTAAAAGGGGAACTCTGAGGATTCAGATGTAAAAGGGGAACTCTGTGGATTCAGATGTAAAGGGGAACTCTGTGGATTCAGATGTAAAAGGGGAACTCTGTGGATTCAGATGTAAAGGTGAACTCTGCAGATTCAGATGTAAAAGGGGAACTCTGCGGATTCAGATGTAAAAGGGGAACTCTGCGGATTCAGATGTAAAAGGAGAACTCTGCGGATTCAGATGTAAAAGGGGAACTCTGCAGATTCAGATGTAAAAGGGGAACTCTGCGGATTCAGATGTAAAAGGGGAACTCTGCAGATTCATATGTAAAAGGTGAACTCTGCAGATTCAGATGTAAAAGGGGAACTCTGCGGATTCAGATGTAAAAGGGGAACTCTGTGGATTCAGATGTAAAAGGGGAACTCTGTGGATTCAGATGTAAAAGGTGAACTCTGCAGATTCAGATGTAAAAGGGGAACTCTGCGGATTCAGATGTAAAAGGGGAACTCTGCGGATTCAGATGTAAAAGGGGAACTCTGCGGATTCAGATGTAAAGGGGAACGCTGCATATTCAGATGTAAAAGGGGAACTCTGTGGATTCAGATGTAAAAGGAGAACTCTGCAGTTTCAGATGTAAAAGGGGAACTCTGCGGATTCAGATGTAAAAAGAGAACTCTGCGGATTCAGATGTAAAAGCGGAACTCTGCGGATTCAGATGTAAAAGGAGAACTCTGCGGATTCATATGTAAAAGGGGAACTCTGCGGATTCAGATGTAAAAGGGGAACTCTGCAGATTCAGATGTAAAAGAGGAACTCTGCGGATTCATATGTAAAAGGGGAACTCTGCAGATTCAGATGTAAAGGGGCACTTTGCGGATTCAGATGTAAAAGGGGAACTCTGCGAATTCAGATGTAAAGGGGAACTCTGCATATTCAGATGTAAAAGGGGAACTCTGTGGATTCAGATGTAAAAGGTGAACTCTGCGGATTCAGATGTAAAAGGGGAACTCTGCGGGTTCAGATGTAAAAGGGGAACTCTGCGGGTTCAGATGTAAAAGGGGAACTCTGCGGATTCAGATGTAAAAGGGGAACTCTGTGGATTCAGATGTAAAAGGGGAACTCTGCGGATTCAGATGTAAAAGGGGAACTCTGTGGATTCAGATGTAAAAGGGGAACTCTGAGGATTCAGATGTAAAAGGGGAACTCTGTGGATTCAGATGTAAAAGGGGAACTCTGTGGATTCAGATGTAAAAGGTGAACTCTGCGGATTCAGATGTAAAAGGGGAACTCTGCGGGTTCAGATGTAAAAGGGGAACTCTGCGGATTCAGATGTAAAAGGGGAACTCTGCCGATTCAGATGTAAAAGGGGAACTCTGCGGATTCAGATGTAAAGGGGAACTCTGCCGATTCAGATGTAAAAGGGGAACTCTGCGGATTCAGATGTAAAAGGGGAACTCTGCGGGTTCAGATGTAAAAGGGGAACTCTGCGGATTCAGATGTAAAAGGGGAACTCTGCAGATTCAGATGTAAAAGGGGAACTCTGCGGGTTCAGATGTAAAAGGGGAACTCTGCGGATTCAGATGTAAAAGGGGAACTCTGCGGGTTCAGATGTAAAAGGGGAACTCTGCGGATTCAGATGTAAAAGGGGAACTCTGCGGATTCAGATGTAAAAAGAGAACTCTGCGGATTCAGATGTAAAAGGGGAACTCTGCGGGTTCAGATGTAAAAGGGGAACTCTGCGGATTCAGATGTAAAAGGGGAACTCTGTGGATTCAGATGTAAAAGGGGAACTCTGCATATTCAGATGTAAAAGGTGAACTCTGCGGATTCAGATGTAAAAGGGGAACTCTGCGGATTCAGATGTAAAAGGGGAACTCTGTGGATTCAGATGTAAAAGGGGAACTCTGCGGATTCAGATGTAAAAGGGGAACTCTGCGGGTTCAGATGTAAAAAGAGAACTCTGCGGATTCAGATGTAAAAGGGGAACTCTGCGGATTCAGATGTAAAAGGAGAACTCTGCGGATTCAGATGTAAAAGGGGAACTCTGCAGATTCAGATGTAAAAGGGGAACTCTGCGGATTCAGATGTAAAAGGGGAACTCTGCAGATTCATATGTAAAAGGTGAACTCTGCAGATTCAGATGTAAAAGGGGAACTCTGCGGATTCAGATGTAAAAGGGGAACTCTGTGGATTCAGATGTAAAAGGGGAACTCTGTGGATTCAGATGTAAAAGGGGAACTCTGCGGATTCAGATGTAAAAGGGGAACTCTGCGGATTCAGATGTAAAAGGGGAACTCTGCGGATTCAGATGTAAAGGGGAACGCTGCATATTCAGATGTAAAAGGGGAACTCTGTGGATTCAGATGTAAAAGGAGAACTCTGCAGTTTCAGATGTAAAAGGGGAACTCTGCGGATTCAGATGTAAAAAGAGAACTCTGCGGATTCAGATGTAAAAGCGGAACTCTGCGGATTCAGATGTAAAAGGAGAACTCTGCGGATTCATATGTAAAAGGGGAACTCTGCGGATTCAGATGTAAAAGGGGAACTCTGCAGATTCAGATGTAAAAGAAGAACTCTGCGGATTCATATGTAAAAGGGGAACTCTGCAGATTCAGATGTAAAGGGGCACTTTGCGGATTCAGATGTAAAAGGGGAACTCTGCGAATTCAGATGTAAAGGGGAACTCTGCATATTCAGATGTAAAAGGGGAACTCTGTGGATTCAGATGTAAAAGGTGAACTCTGCGGATTCAGATGTAAAAGGAGAACTCTGCAGATTCAGATGTAAAAGGGGAACTCTGTGGATTCAGATGTAAAAGGTGAACTCTGCGGATTCAGATGTAAAAGGGGAACTATGTGGATTCAGATGTAAAAGGGGAACTCTGTGGATTCAGATGTAAAAGGGGAACTCTGAGGATTCAGATGTAAAAGGGGAACTCTGTGGATTCAGATGTAAAGGGGAACTCTGTGGATTCAGATGTAAAAGGGGAACTCTGTGGATTCTGATGTAAAAGGAGAACTCTGCAGATTCAGATGTAAAAGGGGAACTCTGCGGATTCAGATGTAAAAGGGGAACTCTGTGGAGTCAGATGTAAAGGGGAACTCTGCGGATTCAGATGTAAAAGGGGAACTCTGCGGATTCAGATGTAAAAGGGGAACTCTGCGGGTTCAGATGTAAAAGGGGAACTCTGCGGATTCAGATGTAAAAGGGGAACTCTGTGGATTCAGATGTAAAAGGGGAACTCTGCGGATTCAGATGTAAAAGGGGAACTCTGTGGATTCAGATGTAAAAGGGGAACTCTGAGGATTCAGATGTAAAAGGGGAACTCTGTGGATTCAGATGTAAAAGGTGAACTCTGCGGATTTAGATGTAAAAGGGGAACTCTGCGGGTTCAGATGTAAAAGGGGAACTCTGCGGATTCAGATGTAAAAGGGGAACTCTGCATATTCAGATGTAAAAGGGGAACTCTGCGGGTTCAGATGTAAAAGGGGAACTCTGCGGGTTCAGATGTAAAAGGGGAACTCTGCGGATTCAGATGTAAAAGGGGAACTCTGCGGGTTCAGATGTAAAAGGGGAACTCTGCGGTTTCAGATGTAAAAGGGGAACTCTGCGGATTCAGATGTAAAAAGGGGAACTCTGTGGATTCAGATGTAAAAGGGGAACTCTGCGGATTCAGATGTAAAAAGAGAACTCTGCGGATTCAGATGTAAAAGGGGAACTCTGCGGGTTCAGATGTAAAAGGGGAACTCTGCGGATTCAGATGTAAAAGGGGAACTCTGCGGATTCAGATGTAAAAGGGGAACTCTGCGGATTCAGATGTAAAAGGGGAACTCTGTGGATTCAGATGTAAAAGGGGAACTCTGCGGATTCAGATGTAAAAAGAGAACTCTGCGGATTCAGATGTAAAAGGGGAACTCTGCGGGTTCAGATGTAAAAGGGGAACTCTGCGGATTCAGATGTAAAAGGGGAACTCTGCGGGTTCAGATGTAAAAGGGGAACTCTGTGGATTCAGATGTAAAAGGGGAACTCTGCGGGTTCAGATGTAAAAGGGGAACTCTGCATATTCAGATGTAAAAGGTGAACTCTGCGGATTCAGATGTAAAAGGGGAACTCTGCGGATTCAGATGTAAAAGGTGAACTCTGCGGATTCAGATGTAAAAGGGGAACTCTGCGGGTTCAGATGTAAAAGGTGAACTCTGTGGATTCATATGTAAAAGGGGAACTCTGCGGATTCAGATGTAAAAGGGGAACTCTGAGGATTCAGATGTAAAAGGGGAACTCTGTGGATTCAGATGTAAAAGGTGAACTCTGCGGATTCAGATGTAAAAGGGGAACTCTGCGGGTTCAGATGTAAAAGGGGAACTCTGTGGATTCAGATGTAAAAGGGGAACTCTGCGGGTTCAGATGTAAAAGGGGAACTCTGCGGATTCAGATGTAAAAGGGGAACTCTGCGGGTTCAGATGTAAAAGGGGAACTCTGCGGGTTCAGATGTAAAAGGGGAACTCTGTGGATTCAGATGTAAAGGGGAACTCTGCGGATTCAGATGTAAAAGGAGAACTCTGCGGATTCAGATGTAAAAGGGGAACTCTGCAGATTCAGATGTAAAAGGGGAACTCTGCATATTCAGATGTAAAAGGTGAACTCTGCGGATTCAGATGTAAAAGGGGAACTCTGCGGATTCAGATGTAAAAGGGGAACTCTGCGGATTCAGATGTAAAAGGAGAACTCTGCGGATTCAGATGTAAAAGGGGAACTCTGCGGAATTCAGATGTAAAAGGGGAACTCTGTGGATTCAGATGTAAAGGGGAACTCTGTGGATTCAGATGTAAAAGGGGAACTCTGTGGATTCAGATGTAAAAGGTGAACTCTGCAGATTCAGATGTAAAAGGGGAACTCTGCGGATTCAGATGTAAAAGGGGAACTCTGTGGATTCAGATGTAAAAGGGGAACTCTGCGGATTCAGATGTAAAAGGGGAACTCTGAGGATTCAGATGTAAAAGGGGAACTCTGTGGATTCAGATGTAAAGGGGAACTCTGTGGATTCAGATGTAAAAGGGGAACTCTGTGGATTCAGATGTAAAGGTGAACTCTGCAGATTCAGATGTAAAAGGGGAACTCTGCAGATTCAGATGTAAAAGGGGAACTCTGCGGATTCAGATGTAAAAGGAGAACTCTGCGGATTCAGATGTAAAAGGGGAACTCTGCAGATTCAGATGTAAAAGGGGAACTCTGCGGATTCAGATGTAAAAGGGGAACTCTGCAGATTCATATGTAAAAGGTGAACTCTGCAGATTCAGATGTAAAAGGGGAACTCTGCGGATTCAGATGTAAAAGGGGAACTCTGTGGAGTCAGATGTAAAGGGGAACTCTGCGGATTCAGATGTAAAAGGGGAACTCTGCGGATTCAGATGTAAAAGGGGAACTCTGCGGATTCAGATGTAAAAGGAGAACTCTGCAGATTCAGATGTAAAAGGGGAACTCTGCGGATTCAGATGTAAAAGGGGATCTCTGCGGATTCAGATGTAAAAGGGGAACTCTGCTGATTCAGATGTAAAAAGAGAACTCTGCGGATTCAGATGTAAAAGCGGAACTCTGCGGATTCAGATGTAAAAGGAGAACTCTGCGGATTCATATGTAAAAGGGGAACTCTGCGGATTCAGATGTAAAAGGGGAACTCTGCAGATTCAGATGTAAAAGAGGAACTCTGCGGATTCATATGTAAAAGGGGAACTCTGCAGATTCAGATGTAAAGGGGAACGCTGCGGATTCAGATGTAAAAGGTGAACTCTGCATATTCAGATGTAAAAGGGGAACTCTGTGGATTCAGATGTAAAAGGTGAACTCTGCGGATTCAGTTGTAAAAGGGGAACTATGTGGATTCAGATGTAAAAGGGGGTGCTCTGTGGATTCAGATGTAAAAGGGGAACTCTGAGGATTCAGATGTAAAAGGGGAACTCTGTGGATTCAGATGTAAAGGGGAACTCTGTGGATTCAGATGTAAAAGGGGAACTCTGTGGATTCTGATGTAAAGGGGAACTCTGTGGATTCAGATGTAAAAGGGGAACTCTGAGGATTCAGATGTAAAAGGGGAACTCTGTGGATTCAGATGTAAAGGGGAACTCTGTGGATTCAGATGTAAAAGGGGAACTCTGAGGATTCAGATGTAAAAGGGGAACTCTGTGGATTCAGATGTAAAGGGGAATTCTGTGGATTCAGATGTAAAAGGGGAACTCTGTGGATTCTGATGTAAAAGGAGAACTCTGCAGATTCAGATGTAAAAGGGGAACTCTGCGGATTCAGATGTAAAAGGGGAACTCTGTGGAGTCAGATGTAAAGGGGAACTCTGCGGATTCAGATGTAAAAGGGGAACTCTGCGGATTCAGATGTAAAAGGGGAACTCTGCGGGTTCAGATGTAAAAGGGGAACTCTGCGGATTCAGATGTAAAAGGGGAACTCTGTGGATTCAGATGTAAAAGGGGAACTCTGCAGATTCAGATGTAAAAGGGGAACTCTGCGGATTCAGATGTAAAAGGGGAACTCTGCGGATTCAGATGTAAAAGGGGAACTCTGCGGATTCAGATGTAAAAGGGGAACTCTGCGGGTTCAGATGTAAAAGGGGAACTCTGCGGATTCAGATGTAAAAGGGGAACTCTGTGGATTCAGATGTAAAAGGGGAACTCTGCAGATTCAGATGTAAAAGGGGAACTCTGCGGATTCAGATGTAAAAGGGGAACTCTGCGGATTCATATGTAAAAGGGGAACTCTGCGGATTCAGATATAAAAGGGGAACTCTGCGGATTCAGATGTAAAAGGGGAACTCTGTGGATTCAGATGTAAAAGGGGAACTCTGCAGATTCAGATGTAAAAGGGGAACTCTGCGGATTCAGATGTAAAAGGGGAACTCTGCGGATTCAGATGTAAAGGGGAACTCTGCGGATTCAGATGTAAAAGGGGAACTCTGTGGATTCAGATGTAAAAGGGGAACTCTGCGGATTCAGATGTAAAAGGGGAACTCTGTGGATTCAGATGTAAAAGGGGAACTCTGCAGATTCAGATGTAAAAGGGGAACTCTGCGGATTCAGATGTAAAAGGGGAACTCTGCGGATTCATATGTAAAAGGGGAACTCTGTAGATTCAGATGTAAAAGGGGAACTCTGTGGAGTCAGATGTAAAGGGGAACTCTGCAGATTCAGATGTAAAAGGGGAACTCTGCGGATTCAGATGTAAAAGGGGAACTCTGCGGGTTCAGATGTAAAAGGGGAACTCTGCGGGTTCAGATGTAAAAGGGGAACTCTGCGGATTCAGATGTAAAAGGGGAACTCTGTGGATTCAGATGTAAAAGGGGAACTCTGCAGATTCAGATGTAAAAGGGGATCTCTGCGGATTCAGATGTAAAAGGGGAACTCTGCGGATTCAGAGGTAAAAGGGGAACTCTGCGGATTCAGATGTAAAAGGGGAACTCTGCGGATTCAGATGTAAAAGGGGATCTCTGCGGATTCAGATGTAAAAGGGGAACTCTGCGGATTCAGATGTAAAAGGGGAACTCTGCGGATTCAGATGTAAAAGGGGAACTCTGTGGATTCAGATGTAAAAGGGGAACTCTGCGGATTCAGATGTAAAAGGGGAACTCTGTGGATTCAGATGTAAAAGGGGAACTCTGCGGATTCAGATGTAAAAGGGGAACTCTGTGGATTCAGATGTAAAAGGGGAACTCTGTGGATTCATATGTAAAAGGGGAACTCTGTAGATTCAGATGTAAAAGGGGAACTCTGTGGATTCATATGTAAAAGGGGAACTCTGTAGATTCAGATGTAAAAGGGGAACTCTGTGGATTCAGATGTAAAAGGGGAACTCTGTGGATTCATATGTAAAAGGGGAACTCTGTAGATTCAGATGTAAAAGGGGAACTCTGTGGAGTCAGATGTAAAGGGGAACTCTGCGGATTCAGATGTAAAAGGGGAACTCTGCGGATTCAGATGTAAAAGGGGAACTCTGCGGGTTCAGATGTAAAAGGGGAACTCTGCGGATTCAGATGTAAAAGGGGAACTCTGTGGATTCAGATGTAAAAGGGGAACTCTGCAGATTCAGATGTAAAAGGGGAACTCTGCGGATTCAGATGTAAAAGGGGAAATCTGCGGATTCATATGTAAAAGGGGAACTCTGCGGATTCAGATGTAAAAGGGGAACTCTGTGGATTCAGATGTAAAAGGGGAACTCTGCGGATTCATATGTAAAAGGGGAACTCTGAGGATTCAGATGTAAAAGGGGAACTCTGCGGATTCAGATGTAAAAGGGGAACTCTGCGGATTCAGATGTAAAAGGGGAACTCTGCGGATTCAGATGTAAAAGGGGAACTCTGCGGATTCAGATGTAAAAGGGGAACTCTGCGGATTCAGATGTAAAAGGGGAACTCTGCGGGTTCAGATGTAAAAGGGGAACTCTGCGGATTCAGATGTAAAAGGGGAACTCTGTGGATTCATATGTAAAAGGGGAACTCTGTGGATTCAGATGTAAAAGGGGAACTCTGTGGAGTCAGATGTAAAGGGGAACTCTGCGGATTCAGATGTAAAAGGGGAACTCTGCGGATTCAGATGTAAAAGGGGAACTCTGCGGGTTCAGATGTAAAAGGGGAACTCTGCGGATTCAGATGTAAAAGGGGAACTCTGCGGATTGAGATGTAAAAGGGGAACTCTGCGGATTCAGATGTAAAAGGGGAACTCTGCGGGTTCAGATGTAAAAGGGGAACTCTGCGGATTCAGATGTAAAAGGGGAACTCTGCGGATTCAGATGTAAAAGGGGATCTCTGCGGATTCAGATGTAAAAGGGGAACTCTGCGGATTCAGATGTAAAAGGGGAACTCTGCGGATTCAGATGTAAAAGGGGAACTCTGCGGATTCAGATGTAAAAGGGGAACTCTGCGGATTCAGATGTAAAAGGGGAACTCTGCGGATTCAGATGTAAAAGGGGAACTCTGCGGATTCAGATGTAAAAGGGGAACTCTGTGGATTCAGATGTAAAAGGGGAACTCTGCGGATTCAGATGTAAAAGGGGAACTCTGTGGATTCAGATGTAAAAGGGGATCTCTGCGGATTCAGATGTAAAAGGGGAACTCTGCGGGTTCAGATGTAAAAGGGGAACTCTGTGGATTCAGATGTAAAAGGGGAACTCTGTGGATTCATATGTAAAAGGGGAACTCTGTAGATTCAGATGTAAAAGGGGAACTCTGTGGAGTCATATGTAAAAGGGGAACTCTGTAGATTCAGATGTAAAAGGGGAACTCTGCGGATTCAGATGTAAAAGGGGAACTCTGCGGGTTCAGATGTAAAAGGGGAACTCTGCGGGTTCAGATGTAAAAGGGGAACTCTGCGGATTCAGATGTAAAAGGGGAACTCTGTGGATTCAGATGTAAAAGGGGAACTCTGCAGATTCAGATGTAAAAGGGGATCTCTGCGGATTCAGATGTAAAAGGGGAACTCTGCGGATTCAGATGTAAAAGGGGAACTCTGCGGATTCAGATGTAAAAGGGGAACTCTGCGGATTCAGATGTAAAAGGGGATCTCTGCGGATTCAGATGTAAAAGGGGAACTCTGCGGATTCAGATGTAAAAGGGGAACTCTGCGGATTCAGATGTAAAAGGGGAACTCTGTGGATTCAGATGTAAAAGGGGAACTCTGCGGATTCAGATGTAAAAGGGGAACTCTGTGGATTCAGATGTAAAAGGGGAACTCTGCGGATTCAGATGTAAAAGGGGAACTCTGTGGATTCAGATGTAAAAGGGGATCTCTGCGGATTCAGATGTAAAAGGGGAACTCTGCGGGTTCAGATGTAAAAGGGGAACTCTGTGGATTCAGATGTAAAAGGGGAACTCTGTGGATTCATATGTAAAAGGGGAACTCTGTAGATTCAGATGTAAAAGGGGAACTCTGTGGAGTCAGATGTAAAGGGGAACTCTGCGGATTCAGATGTAAAAGGGGAACTCTGCGGATTCAGATGTAAAAGGGGAACTCTGCGGGTTCAGATGTAAAAGGGGAACTCTGCGGATTCAGATGTAAAAGGGGAACTCTGCGGATTCAGATGTAAAAGGGGAACTCTGCAGATTCAGATGTAAAAGGGGAACTCTGCGGATTCAGATGTAAAAGGGGAACTCTGCTGATTCATATGTAAAAGGGGAACTCTGCGGATTCAGATATAAAAGGGGAACTCTGCGGATTCAGATGTAAAAGGGGAACTCTGTGGATTCAGATGTAAAAGGGGAACTCTGCAGATTCAGATGTAAAAGGGGAACTCTGCGGATTCAGATGTAAAAGGGGAACTCTGCGGATTCAGATGTAAAGGGGAACTCTGCGGATTCAGATGTAAAAGGGGAACTCTGCGGATTCAGATGTAAAAGGGGAACTCTGCGGGTTCAGATGTAAAAGGGGAACTCTGCGGATTCAGATGTAAAAGGGGAACTCTGTGGATTCAGATGTAAAAGGGGAACTCTGCGGATTCAGATGTAAAAGGGGAACTCTGCGGATTCAGATGTAAAAGGGGAACTCTGCGGATTCAGATGTAAAAGGGGAACTCTGCGGATTCAGATGTAAAAGGGGAACTCTGTGGATTCAGATGTAAAAGGGGAACTCTGCGGATTCAGATGTAAAAGGGGAACTCTGTGGATTCATATGTAAAAGGGGAACTCTGCGGATTCAGATGTAAAAGGGGAACTCTGTGGATTCAGATGTAAAAGGGGAACTCTGCGGATTCAGATGTAAAAGGGGAACTCTGAGGATTCAGATGTAAAAGGGGAACTCTGCGGATTCAGATGTAAAAGGGGAACTCTGCGGATTCAGATGTAAAAGGGGAACTCTGCGGATTCAGATGTAAAAGGGGAACTCTGCGGATTCAGATGTAAAAGGGGAACTCTGCGGATTCAGATGTAAAAGGGGAACTCTGCGGATTCAGATGTAAAAGGGGAACTCTGTGGATTCAGATGTAAAAGGGGAACTCTGTGGATTCAGATGTAAAAGGGGAACTCTGTGGAGTCAGATGTAAAGGGGAACTCTGCGGATTCAGATGTAAAAGGGGAACTCTGCGGATTCAGATGTAAAAGGGGAACTCTGCGGGTTCAGATGTAAAAGGGGAACTCTGCGGATTCAGATGTAAAAGGGGAACTCTGCGGATTCAGATGTAAAAGGGGAACTCTGCGGATTCAGATGTAAAAGGGGAACTCTGCGGATTCAGATGTAAAAGGGGAACTCTGCGGATTCAGATGTAAAAGGGGAACTCTGCGGATTCAGATGTAAAAGGGGAACTCTGCGGATTCAGATGTAAAAGGGGAACTCTGCGGATTCAGATGTAAAAGGGGAACTCTGCGGATTCAGATGTAAAAGGGGAACTCTGCGGATTCAGATGTAAAAGGGGAACTCTGTGGATTCAGATGTAAAAGGGGAACTCTGCGGATTCAGATGTAAAAGGGGAACTCTGTGGATTCAGATGTAAAAGGGGAACTCTGCGGATTCAGATGTAAAAGGGGAACTCTGTGGATTCAGATGTAAAAGGGGATCTCTGCGGATTCAGATGTAAAAGGGGAACTCTGCGGGTTCAGATGTAAAAGGGGAACTCTGTGGATTCAGATGTAAAAGGGGAACTCTGTGGATTCATATGTAAAAGGGGAACTCTGTAGATTCAGATGTAAAAGGGGAACTCTGTGGAGTCAGATGTAAAGGGGAACTCTGCGGATTCAGATGTAAAAGGGGAACTCTGCGGATTCAGATGTAAAAGGGGAACTCTGCGGGTTCAGATGTAAAAGGGGAACTCTGCGGATTCAGATGTAAAAGGGGAACTCTGTGGATTCAGATGTAAAAGGGGAACTCTGCAGATTCAGATGTAAAAGGGGAACTCTGCGGATTCAGATGTAAAAGGGGAACTCTGCTGATTCATATGTAAAAGGGGAACTCTGCGGATTCAGATATAAAAGGGGAACTCTGCGGATTCAGATGTAAAAGGGGAACTCTGTGGATTCAGATGTAAAAGGGGAACTCTGCAGATTCAGATGTAAAAGGGGAACTCTGCGGATTCAGATGTAAAAGGGGAACTCTGCGGATTCAGATGTAAAGGGGAACTCTGCGGATTCAGATGTAAAAGGGGAACTCTGCGGATTCAGATGTAAAAGGGGAACTCTGCGGGTTCAGATGTAAAAGAGGAACTCTGCGGATTCAGATGTAAAAGGGGAACTCTGTGGATTCAGATGTAAAAGGGGAACTCTGCAGATTCAGATGTAAAAGGGGAACTCTGCGGATTCAGATGTAAAAGGGGAACTCTGCGGATTCATATGTAAAAGGGGAACTCTGCGGATTCAGATGTAAAAGGGGAACTCTGTGGATTCAGATGTAAAAGGGGAACTCTGCGGATTCAGATGTAAAAGGGGAACTCTGTGGATTCATATGTAAAAGGGGAACTCTGCGGATTCAGATGTAAAAGGGGAACTCTGTGGATTCAGATGTAAAAGGGGAACTCTGCGGATTCAGATGTAAAAGGGGAACTCTGAGGATTCAGATGTAAAAGGGGAACTCTGCGGATTCAGATGTAAAAGGGGAACTCTGCGGATTCAGATGTAAAAGGGGAACTCTGCGGATTCAGATGTAAAAGGGGAACTCTGCGGATTCAGATGTAAAAGGGGAACTCTGCGGATTCAGATGTAAAAGGGGAACTCTGCGGATTCAGATGTAAAAGGGGAACTCTGTGGATTCAGATGTAAAAGGGGAACTCTGCAGATTCAGATGTAAAAGGGGATCTCTGCGGATTCAGATGTAAAAGGGGAACTCTGCGGATTCAGATGTAAAAGGGGAACTCTGCGGATTCAGATGTAAAAGGGGAACTCTGCGGATTCAGATGTAAAAGGGGAACTCTGCGGATTCAGATGTAAAAGGGGAACTCTGTGGATTCAGATGTAAAAGGGGAACTCTGCGGATTCAGATGTAAAAGGGGAACTCTGTGGATTCAGATGTAAAAGGGGAACTCTGCGGATTCAGATGTAAAAGGGGAACTCTGTGGATTCAGATGTAAAAGGGGAACTCTGTGGATTCATATGTAAAAGGGGAACTCTGTAGATTCAGATGTAAAAGGGGAACTCTGTGGATTCATATGTAAAAGGGGAACTCTGTAGATTCAGATGTAAAAGGGGAACTCTGTGGAGTCAGATGTAAAGGGGAACTCTGCGGATTCAGATATAAAAGGGGAACTCTGCGGATTCAGATGTAAAAGGGGAACTCTGCGGATTCAGATGTAAAGGGGGAACTCTGCGGGTTCAGATGTAAAAGGGGAACTCTGCGGATTCAGATGTAAAAGGGGAACTCTGCGGATTCAGATGTAAAAGGGGAACTCTGTGGATTCATATGTAAAAGGGGAACTCTGCGGATTCAGATGTAAAAGGGGAACTCTGCGGATTCAGATGTAAAGGGGGAACTCTGCGGGTTCAGATGTAAAAGGGGAACTCTGCGGATTCAGATGTAAAAGGGGAACTCTGCGGGTTCAGATGTAAAAGGGGAACTCTGCGGATTCAGATGTAAAAGGGGAACTCTGTGGATTCAGATGTAAAAGGGGAACTCTGCGGATTCAGATGTAAAAGGGGAACTCTGTGGATTCAGATGTAAAAGGGGAACT
The DNA here is from genome assembly GCA_029206835.1 of Rana muscosa. Taxonomy (NCBI): domain Eukaryota; kingdom Metazoa; phylum Chordata; class Amphibia; order Anura; family Ranidae; genus Rana; species Rana muscosa. Next base: position 394,599,221 of record CM055118.1, read on the forward strand.
CTGTGGATTCAGATGTAAAAGGGGATCTCTGCGGATTCAGATGTAAAAGGGGAACTCTGCGGGTTCAGATGTAAAAGGGGAACTCTGTGGATTCAGATGTAAAAGGGGAACTCTGTGGATTCATATGTAAAAGGGGAACTCTGTAGATTCAGATGTAAAAGGGGAACTCTGTGGAGTCAGATGTAAAGGGGAACTCTGCGGATTCAGATGTAAAAGGGGAACTCTGCGGATTCAGATGTAAAAGGGGAACTCTGCGGGTTCAGATGTAAAAGGGGAACTCTGCGGATTCAGATGTAAAAGGGGAACTCTGCGGATTCAGATGTAAAAGGGGAACTCTGCAGATTCAGATGTAAAAGGGGAACTCTGCGGATTCAGATGTAAAAGGGGAACTCTGCTGATTCATATGTAAAAGGGGAACTCTGCGGATTCAGATATAAAAGGGGAACTCTGCGGATTCAGATGTAAAAGGGGAACTCTGTGGATTCAGATGTAAAAGGGGAACTCTGCAGATTCAGATGTAAAAGGGGAACTCTGCGGATTCAGATGTAAAAGGGGAACTCTGCGGATTCAGATGTAAAGGGGAACTCTGCGGATTCAGATGTAAAAGGGGAACTCTGCGGATTCAGATGTAAAAGGGGAACTCTGCGGGTTCAGATGTAAAAGGGGAACTCTGCGGATTCAGATGTAAAAGGGGAACTCTGTGGATTCAGATGTAAAAGGGGAACTCTGCAGATTCAGATGTAAAAGGGGAACTCTGCGGATTCAGATGTAAAAGGGGAACTCTGCGGATTCAGATGTAAAAGGGGAACTCTGTGGATTCATATGTAAAAGGGGAACTCTGCGGATTCAGATGTAAAAGGGGAACTCTGTGGATTCAGATGTAAAAGGGGAACTCTGCGGATTCAGATGTAAAAGGGGAACTCTGAGGATTCAGATGTAAAAGGGGAACTCTGCGGATTCAGATGTAAAAGGGGAACTCTGCGGATTCAGATGTAAAAGGGGAACTCTGCGGATTCAGATGTAAAAGGGGAACTCTGCGGATTCAGATGTAAAAGGGGAACTCTGCGGATTCAGATGTAAAAGGGGAACTCTGCGGATTCAGATGTAAAAGGGGAACTCTGCGGGTTCAGATGTAAAAGGGGAACTCTGCGGATTCAGATGTAAAAGGGGAACTCTGTGGATTCATATGTAAAAGGGGAACTCTGTGGATTCAGATGTAAAAGGGGAACTCTGTGGAGTCAGATGTAAAGGGGAACTCTGCGGATTCAGATGTAAAAGGGGAACTCTGCGGATTCAGATGTAAAAGGGGAACTCTGCGGGTTCAGATGTAAAAGGGGAACTCTGCGGATTCAGATGTAAAAGGGGAACTCTGCGGATTCAGATGTAAAAGGGGAACTCTGCGGATTCAGATGTAAAAGGGGAACTCTGCGGATTCAGATGTAAAAGGGGAACTCTGCGGATTCAGATGTAAAAGGGGAACTCTGCGGATTCAGATGTAAAAGGGGAACTCTGCGGATTCAGATGTAAAAGGGGAACTCTGCGGATTCAGATGTAAAAGGGGAACTCTGTGGATTCAGATGTAAAAGGGGAACTCTGCGGATTCAGATGTAAAAGGGGAACTCTGTGGATTCAGATGTAAAAGGGGAACTCTGCGGATTCAGATGTAAAAGGGGAACTCTGTGGATTCAGATGTAAAAGGGGATCTCTGCGGATTCAGATGTAAAAGGGGAACTCTGCGGGTTCAGATGTAAAAGGGGAACTCTGTGGATTCAGATGTAAAAGGGGAACTCTGTGGATTCATATGTAAAAGGGGAACTCTGTAGATTCAGATGTAAAAGGGGAACTCTGTGGAGTCAGATGTAAAGGGGAACTCTGCGGATTCAGATGTAAAAGGGGAACTCTGCGGATTCAGATGTAAAAGGGGAACTCTGCGGGTTCAGATGTAAAAGGGGAACTCTGCGGATTCAGATGTAAAAGGGGAACTCTGTGGATTCAGATGTAAAAGGGGAACTCTGTGGATTCATATGAAAAAGGGGAACTCTGTAGATTCAGATGTAAAAGGGGAACTCTGTGGATTCATATGTAAAAGGGGAACTCTGTAGATTCAGATGTAAAAGGGGAACTCTGTGGAGTCAGATGTAAAGGGGAACTCTGCGGATTCAGATATAAAAGGGGAACTCTGCGGATTCAGATGTAAAAGGGGAACTCTGCGGATTCAGATGTAAAGGGGGAACTCTGCGGGTTCAGATGTAAAAGGGGAACTCTGCGGATTCAGATGTAAAAGGGGAACTCTGCGGATTCAGATGTAAAAGGGGAACTCTGTGGATTCATATGTAAAAGGGGAACTCTGCGGATTCAGATGTAAAAGGGGAACTCTGTGGATTCAGATGTAAAAGGGGAACTCTGCAGATTCAGATGTAAAAGGGGAACTCTGCGGATTCAGATGTAAAAGGGGAACTCTGCGGATTCATATGTAAAAGGGGAACTCTGCGGATTCAGATGTAAAAGGGGAACTCTGTGGATTCAGATGTAAAAGGGGAACTCTGCGGATTCAGATGTAAAAGGGGAACTCTGAGGATTCAGATGTAAAAGGGGAACTCTGTAGATTCAGATGTAAAAGGGGAACTCTGCGGATTCAGATGTAAAGGGGAACTCTGCGGATTCAGATGTAAAAGGGGAACTCTGCGGATTCAGATGTAAAAGGGGAACTCTGCGGGTTCAGATGTAAAAGGGGAACTCTGTGGATTCAGATGTAAAAGGGGAACTCTGTGGATTCATATGTAAAAGGGGAACTCTGTAGATTCAGATGTAAAAGGGGAACTCTGTGGAGTCAGATGTAAAGGGGAACTCTGCGGATTCAGATGTAAAAGGGGAACTCTGCGGATTCAGATGTAAAAGGGGAACTCTGCGGGTTCAGATGTAAAAGGGGAACTCTGCGGATTCAGATGTAAAAGGGGAACTCTGTGGATTCAGATGTAAAAGGGGAACTCTGCAGATTCAGATGTAAAAGGGGAACTCTGCGGATTCAGATGTAAAAGGGGAACTCTGCTGATTCATATGTAAAAGGGGAACTCTGCGGATTCAGATATAAAAGGGGAACTCTGCGGATTCAGATGTAAAAGGGGAACTCTGTGGATTCAGATGTAAAAGGGGAACTCTGCAGATTCAGATGTAAAAGGGGAACTCTGCGGATTCAGATGTAAAAGGGGAACTCTGCGGATTCAGATGTAAAGGGGAACTCTGCGGATTCAGATGTAAAAGGGGAACTCTGCGGATTCAGATGTAAAAGGGGAACTCTGCGGGTTCAGATGTAAAAGGGGAACTCTGCGGATTCAGATGTAAAAGGGGAACTCTGTGGATTCAGATGTAAAAGGGGAACTCTGCAGATTCAGATGTAAAAGGGGAACTCTGCGGATTCAGATGTAAAAGGGGAACTCTGCGGATTCATATGTAAAAGGGGAACTCTGCGGATTCAGATGTAAAAGGGGAACTCTGTGGATTCAGATGTAAAAGGGGAACTCTGCGGATTCAGATGTAAAAGGGGAACTCTGTGGATTCAGATGTAAAAGGGGAACTCTGCGGATTCAGATGTAAAAGGGGAACTCTGTGGATTCAGATGTAAAAGGGGAACTCTGCGGATTCAGATGTAAAAGGGGAACTCTGAGGATTCAGATGTAAAAGGGGAACTCTGCGGATTCAGATGTAAAAGGGGAACTCTGCGGATTCAGATGTAAAAGGGGAACTCTGCGGATTCAGATGTAAAAGGGGAACTCTGCGGATTCAGATGTAAAAGGGGAACTCTGCGGATTCAGATGTAAAAGGGGAACTCTGCGGATTCAGATGTAAAAGGGGAACTCTGCGGGTTCAGATGTAAAAGGGGAACTCTGCGGATTCAGATGTAAAAGGGGAACTCTGTGGATTCATATGTAAAAGGGGAACTCTGTGGATTCAGATGTAAAAGGGGAACTCTGTGGAGTCAGATGTAAAGGGGAACTCTGCGGATTCAGATGTAAAAGGGGAACTCTGCGGATTCAGATGTAAAAGGGGAACTCTGCGGATTCAGATGTAAAAGGGGAACTCTGCGGATTCAGATGTAAAAGGGGAACTCTGCGGATTCAGATGTAAAAGGGGAACTCTGCGGATTCAGATGTAAAAGGGGAACTCTGCGGATTCAGATGTAAAAGGGGAACTCTGCGGATTCAGATGTAAAAGGGGAACTCTGCGGATTCAGATGTAAAAGGGGAACTCTGCGGATTCAGATGTAAAAGGGGAACTCTGCGGATTCAGATGTAAAAGGGGAACTCTGTGGATTCAGATGTAAAAGGGGAACTCTGCGGATTCAGATGTAAAAGGGGAACTCTGTGGATTCAGATGTAAAAGGGGAACTCTGCGGATTCAGATGTAAAAGGGGAACTCTGTGGATTCAGATGTAAAAGGGGATCTCTGCGGATTCAGATGTAAAAGGGGAACTCTGCGGGTTCAGATGTAAAAGGGGAACTCTGTGGATTCAGATGTAAAAGGGGAACTCTGTGGAGTCATATGTAAAAGGGGAACTCTGCGGATTCAGATGTAAAAGGGGAACTCTGTGGATTCAGATGTAAAAGGGGAACTCTGCGGGTTCAGATGTAAAAGGGGAACTCTGCGGATTCAGATGTAAAAGGGGAACTCTGCGGATTCAGATGTAAAAGGGGAACTCTGCGGATTCAGATGTAAAAGGGGAACTCTGCGGATTCAGATGTAAAAGGGGAACTCTGCGGATACAGATGTAAAAGGGGAACTCTGCGGATTCAGATGTAAAAGGGGAACTCTACGGATTCAGATGTAAAAGGAGAACTCTGCGGATTCAGATGTAAAAGGGGAACGCTGTGGATTCAGATGTAAAAGGGGAACTCTGCGGATTCAGATATAAAAGGGGAACTCTGCGGATTCAGATATAAAAGGGGAACTCTGTGGATTCAGATATAAAAGGGGAACTCTGTGGATTCAGATGTAAAAGGGGAACTCTGCGGATTCAGATGTAAAAGGGGAACTCTGTGGATTCAGATGTAAAAGGGGAACTCTGTGGATTCAGATGTAAAAGGGGAACTCTGCGGATTCAGATGTAAAAGGGGAACTCTGCGGATTCAGATGTAAAAGGGGAACTCTGCGGATTCAGATGTAAAAGGGGATCTCTGCGGATTCAGATGTAAAAGGGGAACTCTGCGGATTCAGATGTAAAAGGGGAACTCTGCGGATTCAGATGTAAAAGGGGAACTCTGCGGATTCAGATGTAAAAGGGGATCTCTGCGGATTCAGATGTAAAAGGGGAACTCTGCGGATTCAGATGTAAAAGGGGAACTCTGCGGATTCAGATGTAAAAGGGGAACTCTGTGGATTCAGATGTAAAAGGGGAACTCTGCGGATTCAGATGTAAAAGGGGATCTCTGCGGATTCAGATGTAAAAGGGGAACTCTGCGGGTTCAGATGTAAAAGGGGAACTCTGTGGATTCAGATGTAAAAGGGGAACTCTGTGGATTCATATGTAAAAGGGGAACTCTGTAGATTCAGATGTAAAAGGGGAACTCTGTGGAGTCAGATGTAAAGGGGAACTCTGCGGATTCAGATGTAAAAGGGGAACTCTGCGGATTCAGATGTAAAAGGGGAACTCTGCGGATTCAGATGTAAAAGGGGAACTCTGTGGATTCAGATGTAAAAGGGGAACTCTGCGGATTCAGATGTAAAAGGGGAACTCTGCGGATTCAGATGTAAAAGGGGAACTCTGTGGATTCAGATGTAAAAGGGGAACTCTGTGGATTCAGATGTAAAAGGGGAACTCTGCGGATTCAGATGTAAAAGGGGAACTCTGCAGATTCAGATGTAAAAGGGGAACTCTGCGGATTCAGATGTAAAAGGGGAACTCTGCGGATTCATATGTAAAAGGGGAACTCTGCGGATTCAGATATAAAAGGGGAACTCTGCGGATTCAGATGTAAAAGGGGAACTCTGAGGATTCAGATGTAAAAGGGGAACTCTGCGGATTCAGATGTAAAAGGGGAACTCTGCGGGTTCAGATGTAAAAGGGGAACTCTGCGGATTCAGATGTAAAAGGGGAACTCTGCGGATTCAGATGTAAAAGGGGAACTCTGAGGATTCAGATGTAAAAGGGGAACTCTGCGGATTCAGATTTAAAAGGGGAACTCTGCGGGTTCAGATGTAAAAGGGGAACTCTGCGGATTCAGATGTAAAAGGGGAACTCTGTGGATTCAGATGTAAAAGGGGAACTCTGCGGATTCAGATGTAAAAGGGGAACTCTGCGGATTCAGATGTAAAAGGGGAACTCTGCGGGTTCAGATGTAAAAGGGGAACTCTGCGGATTCAGATGTAAAAGGGGAACTCTGTGGATTCAGATGTAAAAGGTGAACTCTGCGGATTCAGATGTAAAAGGGGAACTCTGCGGATTCAGATGTAAAAGGGGAACTCTGAGGATTCAGATGTAAAAGGGGAACTCTGTGGATTCAGATGTAAAAGGGGAACTCTGTGGATTCAGATGTAAAAGGTGAACTCTGCGGATTCAGATGTAAAAGGGGAACTCTGCGGGTTCAGATGTAAAAGGGGAACTCTGCGGATTCAGATGTAAAAGGGGAACTCTGCGGGTTCAGATGTAAAAGGGGAACTCTGCGGATTCAGATGTAAAAGGGGAACTCTGCATATTCAGATGTAAAAGGGGAACTCTGCGGGTTCAGATGTAAAAGGGGAACTCTGCGGATTCAGATGTAAAAGGGGAACTCTGCGGGTTCAGATGTAAAAGGGGAACTCTGCGGGTTCAGATGTAAAAGGGGAACTCTGCGGATTCAGATGTAAAAGGGGAACTCTGTGGATTCAGATGTAAAAGGGGAACTCTGCGGATTCAGATGTAAAAGGGGAACTCTGCGGATTCAGATGTAAAAGGGGAACTCTGTGGGTTCAGATGTAAAAGGGGAACTCTGCGGATTCAGATGTAAAAGGGGAACTCTGCGGATTCAGATGTAAAAGGGGAACTCTGCGGGTTCAGATGTAAAAGGGGAACTCTGCGGATTCAGATGTAAAAGGTGAACTCTGCGGATTCAGATGTAAAAGGGGAACTCTGCGGATTCAAATGTAAAAGGGGAACTCTGCGGATTCAGATGTAAAAGGGGAACTCTGCGGGTTCAGATGTAAAAGGGGAACTCTGCGGATTCAGATGTAAAAGGGGAACTCTGCGGGTTCAGATGTAAAAGGGGAACTCTGCGGATTCAGATGTAAAAGGGGAACTCTGTGGATTCAGATGTAAAAGGGGAACTCTGCGGATTCAGATGTAAAAGGGGAACTCTGCGGGTTCAGATGTAAAAGGGGAACTCTGCGGGTTCAGATGTAAAAGGGGAACTCTGCAGATTCAGATGTAAAAGGGGAACTCTGTGGATTCAGATGTAAAAGGGGAACTCTGCATATTCAGATGTAAAAGGGGAACTCTGTGGATTCAGATGTAAAAGGTGAACTCTGCGGATTCAGATGTAAAAGGGGAACTCTGCGGGTTCAGCTGTAAAAGGGGAACTCTGCAGATTCAGATGTAAAAGGGGAACTCTGTGGATTCAGATGTAAAAGGGGAACTCTGCGGGTTCAGATGTAAAAGGGGAACTCTGCGGATTCAGATGTAAAAGGGGAACTCTGCGGGTTCAGATGTAAAAGGGGAACTCTGCGGATTCAGATGTAAAAGGGGAACTCTGCGGGTTCAGATGTAAAAGGGGAACTCTGCGGGTTCAGATGTAAAAGGGGAACTCTGTGGATTCAGATGTAAAAGGGGAACTCTGCGGATTCAGATGTAAAAGGGGAACTCTGCGGGTTCAGATGTAAAAGGGGAACTCTGCGGGTTCAGATGTAAAAGGGGAACTCTGTGGATTCAGATGTAAAGGGGAACTCTGCGGATTCAGATGTAAAAGGAGAACTCTGCGGATTCAGATGTAAAAGGGGAACTCTGCAGATTCAGATGTAAAAGGGGAACTCTGCATATTCAGATGTAAAAGGTGAACTCTGCGGATTCAGATGTAAAAGGGGAACTCTGCGGATTCAGATGTAAAAGGTGAACTCTGCGGATTCAGATATAAAAGGGGAACTCTGCGGATTCAGATGTAAAAGGGGAACTCTGTGGATTCAGATGTAAAGGGGAACTCTGTGGATTCAGATGTAAAAGGGGAACTCTGTGGATTCAGATGTAAAAGGTGAACTCTGCAGATTCAGATGTAAAAGGGGAACTCTGCGGATTCAGATGTAAAAGGGGAACTCTGTGGATTCAGATGTAAAAGGGGAACTCTGCGGATTCAGATGTAAAAGGGGAACTCTGAGGATTCAGATGTAAAAGGGGAACTCTGTGGATTCAGATGTAAAGGGGAACTCTGTGGATTCAGATGTAAAAGGGGAACTCTGTGGATTCAGATGTAAAGGTGAACTCTGCAGATTCAGATGTAAAAGGGGAACTCTGCGGATTCAGATGTAAAAGGGGAACTCTGCAGATTCAGATGTAAAAGGAGAACTCTGCGGATTCAGATGTAAAAGGGGAACTCTGCAGATTCAGATGTAAAAGGGGAACTCTGCGGATTCAGATGTAAAAGGGGAACTCTGCAGATTCATATGTAAAAGGTGAACTCTGCAGATTCAGATGTAAAAGGGGAACTCTGCGGATTCAGATGTAAAAGGGGAACTCTGTGGATTCAGATGTAAAAGGGGAACTCTGTGGATTCAGATGTAAAAGGTGAACTCTGCAGATTCAGATGTAAAAGGGGAACTCTGCGGATTCAGATGTAAAAGGGGAACTCTGTGGATTCAGATGTAAAAGGGGAACTCTGCGGATTCAGATGTAAAAGGGGAACTCTGAGGATTCAGATGTAAAAGGGGAACTCTGTGGATTCAGATGTAAAGGGGAACTCTGTGGATTCAGATGTAAAAGGGGAACTCTGTGGATTCAGATGTAAAGGTGAACTCTGCAGATTCAGATGTAAAAGGGGAACTCTGCGGATTCAGATGTAAAAGGGGAACTCTGCGGATTCAGATGTAAAAGGAGAACTCTGCGGATTCAGATGTAAAAGGGGAACTCTGCGGATTCAGATGTAAAAGGAGAACTCTGCGGATTCAGATGTAAAAGGGGAACTCTGAGGATTCAGATGTAAAAGGGGAACTCTGTGGATTCAGATGTAAAGGTGAACTCTGCAGATTCAGATGTAAAAGGGGAACTCTGCGGATTCAGATGTAAAAGGGGAACTCTGTGGATTCAGATGTAAAAGGGGAACTCTGTGGATTCAGATGTAAAGGGGGAACTCTGCGGATTCAGATATAAAAGGGGAACTCTGCAGATTCATATGTAAAAGGGGAACTCTGCGGATCCAGATATAAAAGGGGAACTCTGCAGATTCATATGTAAAAGGGGAACTCTGCAGATTCATATGTAAAAGGGGAACTCTGCGGATTCAGATATAAAAGGGGAACTCTGCAGATTCATATGTAAAAGGGGAACTCTGCGGATTCAGATGTAAAAGGGGATCTCTGCGGATTCAGATGTAAAAGGGGAACTCTGCGGATTCAGATGTAAAAGGGGAACTCTGAGGATTCAGATGTAAAAGGGGAACTCTGCGGATTCAGATGTAAAAGGGGAACGCTGTGGATTCAGATGTAAAAGGGGAACTCTGCGGATTCAGATGTAAAAGGGGAACTCTGCGGATTCAGATGTAAAGGGGGAACTTTTGTGGATTCAGATGTAAAAGGGGAACTCTGAGGATTCAGATGTAAAAGGGGAACTCTGCGGATTCAGATGTAAAAGGGGAACTCTGCGGATTCAGATGTAAAAGGGGAACTCTGCGGATTCAGATGTAAAAGGAGAACTCTGCGGATTCAGATGTAAAAGGGGAACTCTGCGGATTCAGATGTAAAAGGGGATCTCTGCGGATTCAGATGTAAAAGGGGAACTCTGCGGATTCAGATGTAAAAGGGGAACTCTGCGGATTCAGATGTAAAAGGGGAACTCTGTGGATTCAGATGTAAAAGGGGAACTCTGCGGATTCAGATGTAAAAGGGGATCTCTGCGGATTCAGATGTAAAAGGGGAACTCTGCGGGTTCAGATGTAAAAGGGGAACTCTGTGGATTCAGATGTAAAAGGGGAACTCTGTGGATTCATATGTAAAAGGGGAACTCTGTAGATTCAGATGTAAAAGGGGAACTCTGTGGAGTCAGATGTAAAGGGGAACTCTGCGGATTCAGATGTAAAAGGGGAACTCTGCGGATTCAGATGTAAAAGGGGAACTCTGCGGATTCAGATGTAAAAGGGGAACTCTGCGGATTCAGATGTAAAAGGGGAACTCTGCGGATTCAGATGTAAAAGGGGAACTCTGTGGATTCAGATGTAAAAGGGGAACTCTGTGGATTCAGATGTAAAAGGGGAACTCTGCGGATTCAGATGTAAAAGGAGAACTCTGCGGATTCAGATGTAAAAGGGGAACTCTGCGGATTCAGATGTAAAAGGAGAACTCTGCGGATTCAGATGTAAAAGGGGAACTCTGAGGATTCAGATGTAAAAGGGGAACTCTGTGGATTCAGATGTAAAGGTGAACTCTGCAGATTCAGATGTAAAAGGGGAACTCTGCGGATTCAGATGTAAAAGGGGAACTCTGTGGATTCAGATGTAAAAGGGGAACTCTGTGGATTCAGATGTAAAGGGGGAACTCTGCGGATTCAGATATAAAAGGGGAACTCTGCAGATTCATATGTAAAAGGGGAACTCTGCGGATCCAGATATAAAAGGGGAACTCTGCAGATTCATATGTAAAAGGGGAACTCTGCAGATTCATATGTAAAAGGGGAACTCTGCGGATTCAGATATAAAAGGGGAACTCTGCAGATTCATATGTAAAAGGGGAACTCTGCGGATTCAGATGTAAAAGGGGATCTCTGCGGATTCAGATGTAAAAGGGGAACTCTGCGGATTCAGATGTAAAAGGGGAACTCTGAGGATTCAGATGTAAAAGGGGAACTCTGCGGATTCAGATGTAAAAGGGGAACGCTGTGGATTCAGATGTAAAAGGGGAACTCTGCGGATTCAGATGTAAAAGGGGAACTCTGCGGATTCAGATGTAAAGGGGGAACTTTTGTGGATTCAGATGTAAAAGGGGAACTCTGAGGATTCAGATGTAAAAGGGGAACTCTGCGGATTCAGATGTAAAAGGGGAACTCTGCGGATTCAGATGTAAAAGGGGAACTCTGCGGATTCAGATGTAAAAGGAGAACTCTGCGGATTCAGATGTAAAAGGGGAACTCTGCGGATTCAGATGTAAAAGGGGATCTCTGCGGATTCAGATGTAAAAGGGGAACTCTGCGGATTCAGATGTAAAAGGGGAACTCTGCGGATTCAGATGTAAAAGGGGAACTCTGTGGATTCAGATGTAAAAGGGGAACTCTGCGGATTCAGATGTAAAAGGGGATCTCTGCGGATTCAGATGTAAAAGGGGAACTCTGCGGGTTCAGATGTAAAAGGGGAACTCTGTGGATTCAGATGTAAAAGGGGAACTCTGTGGATTCATATGTAAAAGGGGAACTCTGTAGATTCAGATGTAAAAGGGGAACTCTGTGGAGTCAGATGTAAAGGGGAACTCTGCGGATTCAGATGTAAAAGGGGAACTCTGCGGATTCAGATGTAAAAGGGGAACTCTGCGGATTCAGATGTAAAAGGGGAACTCTGTGGATTCAGATGTAAAAGGGGAACTCTGCGGATTCAGATGTAAAAGGGGAACTCTGCGGATTCAGATGTAAAAGGGGAACTCTGTGGATTCAGATGTAAAAGGGGAACTCTGTGGATTCAGATGTAAAAGGGGAACTCTGCTGATTCAGATGTAAAAGGGGAACTCTGCGGATTCAGATATAAAAGGGGAACTCTGCGGATTCAGATGTATAAGGGGAACTCTGTGGATTCAGATGTAAAAGGGGAACTCTGCGGATTCAGATGTAAAAGGGGAACTCTGCGGATTCAGATGTAAAAGGGGAACTCTGCGGATTCAGATGTAAAGGGGAACTCTGCGGATTCAGATGTAAAAGGGGAACTCTGCGGATTCAGATGTAAAAGGGGAACTCTGCGGGTTCAGATGTAAAAGGGGAACTCTGCGGATTCAGATGTAAAAGGGGAACTCTGTGGATTCAGATGTAAAAGGGGAACTCTGCAGATTCAGATGTAAAAGGGGAACTCTGCGGATTCAGATGTAAAAGGGGAACTCTGCGGATTCAGATGTAAAAGGGGAACTCTGCGGATTCAGATATAAAAGGGGAACTCTGCGGATTCAGATGTAAAAGGGGAACTCTGCGGTTTCAGATGTAAAAGGGGAACTCTGTGGATTCATATGTAAAAGGGGAACTCTGCGGATTCAGATGTAAAAGGGGAACTCTGCGGGTTCAGATGTAAAAGGGGAACTCTGCGGATTCAGATGTAAAAGGGGAACTCTGCGGATTCAGATGTAAAAGGGGAACTCTGCGGATTCAGATGTAAAAGGGGAACTCTGCGGATTCAGATGTAAAAGGGGAACTCTGCGGGTTCAGATGTAAAAGGGGAACTCTGTGGATTCAGATGTAAAAGGGGAACTCTGTGGATTCATATGTAAAAGGGGAACTCTGTGGATTCAGATGTAAAAGGGGAACTCTGTGGAGTCAGATGTAAAGGGGAACTCTGCGGATTCAGATGTAAAAGGGGAACTCTGCGGATTCAGATGTAAAAGGGGAACTCTGCGGATTCAGATGTAAAAGGGGAACTCTGTGGATTCAGATGTAAAAGGGGAACTCTGCGGATTCAGATGTAAAAGGGGAACTCTGCGGATTCAGATGTAAAAGGGGAACTCTGCGGATTCAGATGTAAAAGGGGAACTCTGCGGATTCAGATGTAAAAGGGGAACTCTGCGGATTCAGATGTAAAAGGGGAACTCTGCGGATTCAGATGTAAAAGGGGAACTCTGCGGATTCAGATGTAAAAGGGGAACTCTGCGGATTCAGATGTAAAAGGGGAACTCTGCGGATTCAGATGTAAAAGGGGAACTCTGCGGATTCAGATGTAAAAGGGGAACTCTGCGGGTTCAGATGTAAAAGGGGAACTCTGAGGATTCAGATGTAAAAGGGGAACTCTGCGGATTCAGATGTAAAAGGGGAACTCTGCGGATTCAGATGTAAAAGGGGAACTCTGCGGATTCAGATGTAAAAGGGGAACTCTGCGGATTCAGATGTAAAAGGGGAACTCTGCGGGTTCAGATGTAAAAGGGGAACTCTGTGGATTCAGATGTAAAAGGGGAACTCTGTGGATTCATATGTAAAAGGGGAACTCTGTGGATTCAGATGTAAAAGGGGAACTCTGTGGAGTCAGATGTAAAAGGGGAACTCTGCGGGTTCAGATGTAAAAGGGGAACTCTGCGGATTCATATGTAAAAGGGGAACTCTGCGGATTCAGATGTAAAAGGGGAACTCTGTGGAGTCAGATGTAAAGGGGAACTCTGCGGATTCAGATGTAAAAGGGGAACTCTGCGGATTCAGATGTAAAAGGGGAACTCTGCGGGTTCAGATGTAAAAGGGGAACTCTGCGGATTCAGATGTAAAAGGGGAACTCTGCGGATTCAGATGTAAAAGGGGAACTCTGCGGATTCAGATGTAAAAGGGGAACTCTGCGGATTCAGATGTAAAAGGGGAACACTGCGGATTCAGATGTAAAAGGGGAACTCTGCGGATTCAGATGTAAAAGGGGAACTCTGCGGATTCAGATGTAAAAGGGGAACTCTGCGGATTCAGATGTAAAAGGGGAACTCTGCGGATTCAGATGTAAAAGGGGAACTCTGCGGATTCAGATGTAAAAGGGGAACTCTGCGGGTTCAGATGTAAAAGGGGAACTCTGAGGATTCAGATGTAAAAGGGGAACTCTGCGGATTCAGATGTAAAAGGGGAACTCTGCGGATTCAGATGTAAAAGGGGAACTCTGCGGATTCAGATGTAAAAGGGGAACTCTGCGGATTCAGATGTAAAAGGGGAACTCTGCGGGTTCAGATGTAAAAGGGGAACTCTGTGGATTCAGATGTAAAAGGGGAACTCTGTGGATTCATATGTAAAAGGGGAACTCTGTGGATTCAGATGTAAAAGGGGAACTCTGTGGAGTCAGATGGAAAGGGGAACTCTGCGGATTCAGATGTAAAAGGGGAACTCTGCGGATTCAGATGTAAAAGGGGAACTCTGCGGGTTCAGATGTAAAAGGGGAACTCTGCGGATTCAGATGTAAAAGGGGAACTCTGCGGGTTCAGATGTAAAAGGGGAACTCTGTGGATTCAGATGTAAAAGGGGAACTCTGCGGATTCAGATGTAAAAGGGGAACTCTGCGGATTCAGATGTAAAAGGGGAACTCTGCGGATTCAGATGTAAAAGGGGAACTCTGCGGATTCAGATGTAAAAGGGGAACTCTGCGGATTCAGATGTAAAAGGGGAACTCTGCGGATTCAGATGTAAAAGGGGAACTCTGCGGATTCAGATGTAAAAGGGGAACTCTGCGGATTCAGATGTAAAAGGGGAACTCTGCGGGTTCAGATGTAAAAGGGGAACTCTGTGGATTCAGATGTAAAAGGGGAACTCTGTGGATTCATATGTAAAAGGGGAACTCTGTGGATTCAGATGTAAAAGGGGAACTCTGTGGAGTCAGATGTAAAGGGGAACTCTGCGGATTCAGATGTAAAAGGGAACTCTGCGGATTCAGATGTAAAAGGGGAACTCTGCGGGTTCAGATGTAAAAGGGGAACTCTGCGGATTCAGATGTAAAAGGGGAACTCTGTGGATTCAGATGTAAAAGGGGAACTCTGCGGATTCAGATGTAAAAGGGGAACTCTGCGGATTCAGATGTAAAAGGGGAACTCTGCGGATTCAGATGTAAAAGGGGAACTCTGTGGATTCAGATGTAAAGGGGAACTCTGCGGATTCAGATGTAAAAGGGGAACTCTGTGGATTCAGATGTAAAAGGGGAACTCTGTGGATTCAGATGTAAAAGGGGAACTCTGCGGATTCAGATGTAAAAGGGGAACTCTGCGGATTCAGATGTAAAAGGGGAACTCTGCGGATTCAGATGTAAAAGGGGAACTCTGTGGATTCAGATGTAAAAGGGGAACTCTGCGGATTCAGATGTAAAAGGGGAACTATGTGGATTCAGATGTAAAAGGGGAACTCTGCGGATTCAGATGTAAAAGGGGAACTCTGCGGATTCAGATGTAAAAGGGGAACTCTGTGGATTCAGATGTAAAGGGGAACTCTGCGGATTCAGATGTAAAAGGGGAACTCTGTGGATTCAGATGTAAAGGTGAACTCTGCAGATTCAGATGTAAAGGGGGAACTTTTGTGGATTCAGATGTAAAAGGAAAAAATTGCTGTGCCGGGGGATGAACTGGGTCAAGCACAGAAGAATGATTGAGCAGGGTCTGGTCACGGGTCCAAGGAGCTGATGACCACTCAGCAATTATCTTGAATTCTGCAATACATTAAATAGGCCACTGGGCACCAAAGTTAGTGTCAGCATTCATGCCATTGTGAGA
>CM055118.1:394614890-394737390 GCA_029206835.1 Rana muscosa
ACTCTCCTCCTCCACTCTCTCTTCCCTTCTCCTCCACTCTCCTCCTCCACTCTCCTTCCCTTCTCCTCCCACTCTCCTCCTCTACCTCTCCTTCCCTTCTCCTCCACTCTCCTCCTCTACCTCTCCTTCCCTTCTCCTCCATCTCCTCCTCCTCCTCTCACTCTCCTCCCTTCTCCTCCTCTCTCCTCCTCTACTCTCCTCTGCCCTTCTCCTCCACTCACCTCCTCTACTCTCCTTCCTTCTCCTCCACTCTCCTCCTCCTCTCTCCTTCCCTTCTCCTCCACTCTCCTCCTCTACTCTCCTTCCATCTCCTCCACTCTCCTCCTCTACCCTCCTTCCCTTCTCCTCCACTCTCCTCCTCTACTCTCCTGCCCTTCTCCTCCACTCTCCTCCTCTACTCTCCTGCCCTTCTCCCTCCACTCTCCTCCTCTACTCTCCTTCCCTTCTCCTCCACTCTCCTCCTCCACTCTCCTTCCTTCCTTCTCCTCCACTCTCCTCCTCTACTCTCCTTCCCTTCTCCTCCACTCTCCTCCTCTACTCTCCTTCCCTTCTCCTCCACTCTCCTCCTCTACTCTCCTGCCCTTCTCCTCCACTCTCCTCCTCTACTCTCCTTCCCTTCTCCTCCACTCTCCTCCTCTACTCTCCTTCCCTTCTCCTCCACTCTCCTCCTCTACTCTCCTTCCCTTCTCCTCCACTCTCCTCCTCTACTCTCCTTCCCTTCTCCTCCGCTCTCCTCCTCTACTCTCCTTCCCTTCTCCTCCACTCTCCTCCTCTACTCTCCTGCCCTTCTCTCCTCCACTCTCCTCCTCTACACTCCTTCCCTTCTCCTCCACTCTCCTCCTCTACTCTCCTTCCCTTCTCCTCCCACTCTCCTCCTCTACTCTCCTCCTCCACTCTCCTCCTCCACTCTCCTTCCTTCCCTTCTCCTCCACTCTCCTCCTCTAATATCCTTCCCTTCTCCTCCGCTCTCCTCCTCTACTCTCCTTCCCTTCTCCTCCACTCTCCTCCTCTACTCTCTTCCCTTCTCCTCCACTCTCCTCCTCTACTCTCCTTCCCTTCTCCTCCACTCTCCTCCTCTAATATCCTTCCCTTCTCCTCCGCTCTCCTCCTCTACTCTCCTTCCCTTCTCCTCCACTCTCCTCCTCTACTCTCCTTCCCTTCTCCTCCACTCTCCTCCTCTACTCTCCTGCCCTTCTCCTCCACTCTCCTCCTCTACTCTCCTGCCCTTCTCCTCCACTCTCCTCCTCTACTCTCCTTCCCTTCTCCTCCACTCTCCTCCTCCACTCTCCTTCCCTTCTCCTCCACTCTCCTCCTCTACTCTCCTTCCCTTCTCCTCCACTCTCCTCCTCTACTCTCCTTCCCTTCTCCTCCTCCACTCTCCTCCTCTACTCTCCTGCCCTTCCTCCTCCACTCTCCTCCTCTACTCTCCTTCCCTTCTCCTCCACTCTCCTCCTCCACTCTCCTTCCCTTCTCCTCCACTCTCCTCCTCTACTCTCCTTCCCTTCTCCTCCACTCTCCTCCTCTAACTCTCCTTCCCTTCTCCTCCACTCTCCTCCTCCTCTACTCTCCTTCCCTTCTCCTCCACTCTCCTCTTCTACTCTCCTTCCCTTCTCCTCCACTCTCCTCCTCTACTCTCCTTCCCTTCTCCTCCACTCTCCTCCTCTACTCTCCTGCCCTTCTCCTCCACTCTCCTCCTCTACACTCCTTCCCTTCTCCTCCACTCTCCTCCTCTACTCTCCTTCCCTTCTCCTCCACTCTCCTCCTCTACTCTCCTCCTCCACTCTCCTCCTCCACCTCCCTTCCTTCCCTTCTCCTCCACTCTCCTCCTCTACTCTCCTTCCCTTCTCCTCCACTCTCCTCCTCCACTCTCCTTCCCTTCTCCTCCACTCTCCTCCTCTACTCTCCTTCCCTTCTCCTCCACTCTCCTCCTCCACTCTCCTCCTCCACTCTCCTTCCTTCCCTTCTCCTCCACTCTCCTCCTCTACTCTCCTTCCCTTCTCCTCCACTCTCCTCCTCTACTCTCCTTCCCTTCTCCTCCACTCTCCTCCTCCACTCTCCTTCCCTTCTCCTCCACTCTCCTCCTCCACTCTCCTTCCCTTCTCCTCCACTCTCCTCCTCTACTCTCCTTCCCTTCTCCTCCACTCTCCTCCTCCACTCTCCTTCCCTTCTCCTCCATTCTCCTCCTCTACTCTCCTTCCCTTCTCCTCCACTCTCCTCCTCTACTCTCCTTCCCTTCTCCTCCACTCTCCTCCTCTACTCTCCTTCCCTTCTCCTCCACTCTCCTCCTCTACTCTCCTTCCCTTCTCCTCCACTCTCCTCCTCCACTCTCCTTCCCTTCTCCTCCACTCTCCTCCTCTACTCTCCTTCCCTTCTCCTCCACTCTCCTCCTCCACTTTCCTCCTCCACTCTCCTCCTCCACTCTCCTTCCTTCCCTTCTCCTCCACTCTCCTCCTCTACTCTCCTTCCCTTCTCCTCCACTCTCCTCCTCCACTCTCCTTCCCTTCTCCTCCACTCTCCTCCTCCACTCTCCTTCCCTTCTCCTCCACTCTCCTCATCTACTCTCCTTCCCTTCTCCTCCACTCTCCTCCTCTACTCTCCTTCCCTTCTCCTCCACTCTCCTCCTCTACTCTCCTTCCCTTCTCCTCCACTCTCCTCCTCTACTCTCCTTCCCTTCTCCTCCACTCTCCTCCTCTACTCTCCTTCCCTTCTCCTCCACTCTCCTCCTCTACTCTCCTGCCCTTCTCCTCCACTCTCCTCCTCTACTCTCCTTCCCTTCTCCGCTCTCCTCCTCTACTCTCCTTCCCTTCTCCTCCACTCTCCTCCTCTACTCTCCTTCCCTTCTCCTCCACTCTCCTCCTCTACTCTCCTTCCCTTCTCCTCCACTCTCCTCCTCTACTCTCCTTCCCTTCTCCTCCACTCTCCTCCTCTACTCTCCTTCCCTTCTCCTCCACTCTCCTCCTCTACTCTCCTTCCCTTCACCTCCACTCTCCTCCTCTACTCTCCTTCCCTTCTCCTCCACTCTCCTCCTCCACTCTCCTTCCCTTCTCCTCCACTCTCCTCCTCTACTCTCCTTCCCTTCTCCTCCACTCTCCTCCTCTACTCTCCTTCCCTTCTCCTCCACTCTCCTCCTCCTCTACTCTCCTTCCCTTCTCCTCCACTCTCCTCTTCTACTCTCCTTCCCTTCTCCTCCACTCTCCTCCTCTACTCTCCTTCCCTTCTCCTCCACTCTCCTCCTCTACTCTCCTGCCCTTCTCCTCCACTCTCCTCCTCTACACTCTTTCCCTTCTCCTCCACTCTCCTCCTCTACTCTCCTTCCCTTCTCCTCCACTCTCCTCCTCTACTCTCCTCCTCCACTCTCCTCCTCCACTCTCCTTCCTTCCCTTCTCCTCCACTCTCCTCCTCTACTCTCCTTCCCTTCTCCTCCACTCTCCTCCTCCACTCTCCTTCCCTTCTCCTCCACTCTCCTCCTCTACTCTCCTTCCCTTCTCCTCCACTCTCCTCCTCCACTCTCCTCCTCCCTCTCCTTCCTTCCCTTCTCCTCCACTCTCCTCCTCTACTCTCCTTCCCTTCTCCTCCACTCTCCTCCTCTACTCTCCTTCCCTTCTCCTCCACTCTCCTCCTCCACTCTCCTTCCCTTCTCCTCCACTCTCCTCCTCCACTCTCCTTCCCTTCTCCTCCACTCTCCTCCTCTACTCTCCTTCCCTTCTCCTCCACTCTCCTCCTCTACTCTCCTTCCCTTCTCCTCCATCTCCTCCTCTACTCTCCTTCCCTTCTCCTCCACTCTCCTCCTCTACTCTCCTTCCCTTCTCCTCCACTCTCCTCCTCTACTCTCCTGCCCTTCTCCTCCACTCTCCTCCTCTACTCTCCTTCCCTTCTCCTCCACTCTCCTCCTCCACTCTCCTTCCCTTCTCCTCCACTCTCCTCCTCTACTCTCCTTCCCTTCTCCTCCACTCTCCTCCTCTACTCTCCTTCCCTTCTCCTCCACTCTCCTCCTCTACTCTCCTGCCCTTCTCCTCCACTCTCCTCCTCTACTCTCCTGCCCTTCTCCTCCACTCTCCTCCTCTACTCTCCTTCCCTTCTCCTCCACTCTCCTCCTCCACTCTCCTTCCCTTCTCCTCCACTCTCCTCCTCTACTCTCCTTCCCTTCTCCTCCACTCTCCTCCTCTACTCTCCTTCCCTTCTCCTCCACTCTCCTCCTCTACTCTCCTGCCCTTCTCCTCCACTCTCCTCCTCTACTCTCCTTCCCTTCTCCTCCACTCTCCTCCTCTACTCTCCTTCCTTCTCCTCCACTCTCCTCCTCTACTCTCCTTCCCTTCTCCTCCACTCTCCTCCTCTACTCTCCTTCCCTTCTCCTCCACTCTCCTCCTCTACTCTCCTTCCCTTCTCCTCCGCTCTCCTCCTCTACTCTCCTTCCCTTCTCCTCCACTCTCTCCTCTACTCTCCTGCCCTTCTCCTCCACTCTCCTCCTCTACACTCCTTCCCTTCTCCTCCACTCTCCTCCTCTACTCTCCTTCCCTTCTCCTCCACTCTCCTCCTCTACTCTCCTCCTCCACTCTCCTCCTCCACTCTCCTTCCTTCCCTTCTCCTCCACTCTCCTCCTCTAATATCCTTCCCTTCTCCTCCGCTCTCCTCCTCTACTCTCCTTCCCTTCTCCTCCACTCTCCTCCTCTACTCTCCTTCCCTTCTCCTCCACTCTCCTCCTCTACTCTCCTTCCCTTCTCCTCCACTCTCCTCCTCTAATATCCTTCCCTTCTCCTCCGCTCTCCTCCTCTACTCTCCTTCCCTTCTCCCTCCACTCTCCTCCTCTACTCTCCTTCCCTTCTCCTCCACTCTCCTCCTCTACTCTCCTGCCCTTCTCCTCCACTCTCCTCCTCTACTCTCCTGCCCTTCTCCTCC
Source organism: Rana muscosa (assembly GCA_029206835.1). Lineage (NCBI taxonomy): Eukaryota > Metazoa > Chordata > Amphibia > Anura > Ranidae > Rana > Rana muscosa. The sequence goes on from CM055118.1 coordinate 394,619,787, forward strand.
ACTCTCCTCCTCTACTCTCCTTCCCTTCTCCTCCACTCTCCTCCTCCACTCTCCTTCCCTTCTCCTCCACTCTCCTCCTCTACTCTCCTTCCCTTCTCCTCCACTCTCCTCCTCTACTCTCCTTCCCTTCTCCTCCACTCTCCTCCTCTACTCTCCTGCCCTTCTCCTCCACTCTCCTCCTCTACTCTCCTTCCCTTCTCCTCCACTCTCCTCCTCCACTCTCCTTCCCTTCTCCTCCACTCTCCTCCTCTACTCTCCTTCCCTTCTCCTCCACTCTCCTCCTCTACTCTCCTTCCCTTCTCCTCCACTCTCCTCCTCCTCTACTCTCCTTCCCTTCTCCTCCCACTCTCCTCTTCTACTCTCCTTCCCTTCTCCTCCACTCTCCTCCTCTACTCTCCTTCCCTTCTCCTCCACTCTCCTCCTCTACTCTCCTGCCCTTCTCCTCCACTCTCCTCCTCTACACTCCTTCCCTTCTCCTCCACTCTCCTCCTCTACTCTCCTTCCCTTCTCCTCCACTCTCCTCCTCTACTCTCCTCCTCCACTCTCCTCCTCCACTCTCCTTCCTTCCCTTCTCCTCCACTCTCCTCCTCTACTCTCCTTCCCTTCTCCTCCACTCTCCTCCTCCACTCTCCTTCCCTTCTCCTCCACTCTCCTCCTCTACTCTCCTTCCCTTCTCCTCCACTCTCCTCCTCCACTCTCCTCCTCCACTCTCCTTCCTTCCCTTCTCCTCCACTCTCCTCCTCTACTCTCCTTCCCTTCTCCTCCACTCTCCTCCTCTACTCTCCTTCCCTTCTCCTCCACTCTCCTCCTCCACTCTCCTTCCCTTCTCCTCCACTCTCCTCCTCCACTCTCCTTCCCTTCTCCTCCACTCTCCTCCTCTACTCTCCTTCCCTTCTCCTCCACTCTCCTCCTCTACTCTCCTTCCCTTCTCCTCCATTCTCCTCCTCTACTCTCCTTCCTTCTCCTCCACTCTCCTCCTCTACTCTCCTTCCCTTCTCCTCCACTCTCCTCCTCTACTCTCCTTCCCTTCTCCTCCACTCTCCTCCTCTACTCTCCTTCCCTTCTCCTCCACTCTCTCCTCCACTCTCCTTCCCTTCTCCTCCACTCTCCTCCTCTACTCTCCTTCCCTTCTCCTCCACTCTCCTCCTCCACTTTCCTCCTCCACTCTCCTCCTCCACTCTCCTTCCTTCCCTTCTCCTCCACTCTCCTCCTCTACTCTCCTTCCCTTCTCCTCCACTCTCCTCCTCCACTCTCCTTCCCTTCTCCTCCACTCTCCTCCTCCACTCTCCTTCCCTTCTCCTCCACTCTCCTCATCTACTCTCCTTCCCTTCTCCTCCACTCTCCTCCTCTACTCTCCTTCCCTTCTCCTCCACTCTCCTCCTCTACTCTCCTTCCCTTCTCCTCCACTCTCCTCCTCTACTCTCCTTCCCTTCTCCTCCACTCTCCTCCTCTACTCTCCTTCCCTTCTCCTCCACTCTCCTCCTCTACTCTCCTGCCCTTCTCCTCCACTCTCCTCCTCTACTCTCCTTCCCTTCTCCGCTCTCCTCCTCTACTCTCCTTCCCTTCTCCTCCACTCCTCCTCTACTCTCCTTCCCTTCTCCTCCACTCTCCTCCTCTACTCTCCTTCCCTTCTCCTCCACTCTCCTCCTCTACTCTCCTTCCCTTCTCCTCCACTCTCCTCCTCTACTCTCCTTCCCTTCTCCTCCACTCTCCTCCTCTACTCTCCTTCCCTTCACCTCCACTCTCCTCCTCTACTCTCCTTCCCTTCTCCTCCACTCTCCTCCTCCACTCTCCTTCCCTTCTCCTCCACTCTCCTCCTCTACTCTCCTTCCCTTCTCCTCCACTCTCCTCCTCTACTCTCCTTCCCTTCTCCTCCACTCTCCTCCTCTACTCTCCTTCCCTTCTCCTCCGCTCTCCTCCTCTACTCTCCTTCCCTTCTCCTCCGCTCTCCTCCTCTACTCTCCTTCCCTTCTCCTCCACTCTCCTCCTCTACTCTCCTTCCCTTCTCCTCCACTCTCCTCCTCTACTCTCCTGCCCTTCTCCTCCACTCTCCTCCTCTACTCTCCTGCCCTCTCCTCCACTCTCCTCCTCTACTCTCCTTCCCTTCTCCTCCACTCTCCTCCTCCACTCTCCTTCCCTTCTCCTCCACTCTCCTCCTCTACTCTCCTTCCCTTCTCCTCCACTCTCCTCCTCTACTCTCCTTCCCTTCTCCTCCACTCTCCTCCTCCTCTACTCTCCTTCCCTTCTCCTCCACTCTCCTCCTCTACTCTCCATCCCTTCTCCTCCACTCTCCTCCTCTACTCTCCTTCCCTTCTCCTCCACTCTCCTCCTCTACTCTCCTGCCCTTCTCCTCCACTCTCCTCCTCTACTCTCCTTCCCTTCTCCTCCACTCTCCTCCTCTACTCTCCTTTCCCCCTTCTCCTCCACTCTCCTCCTCTACTCTCCTCCTCCACTCTCCTCCTCCACTCTCCTTCCTTCCCTTCTCCTCCACTCTCCTCCTCTACTCTCCTTCCCTTCTCCTCCACTCTCCTCCTCCACTCTCCTTCCCTTCTCCTCCACTCTCCTCCTCTACTCTCCTTCCCTTCTCCTCCACTCTCCTCCTCCACTCTCTCCTCCTCCACTCTCCTCCTCCACTCTCCTTCCTTCCCTTCTCCTCCACTCTCCTCCTCTACTCTCCTTCCCTTCTCCTCCACTCTCCTCCTCTACTCTCCTTCCCTTCTCCTCCACTCTCCTCCTCCACTCTCCTTCCCTTCTCCTCCACTCTCCTCCTCCACTCTCCTTCCCTTCTCCTCCACTCTCCTCCTCTACTCTCCTTCCCTTCTCCTCCACTCTCCTCCTCTACTCTCCTTCCCTTCTCCTCCACTCTCCTCCTCTACTCTCCTTCCCTTCTCCTCCACTCTCCTCCTCTACTCTCCTTCCCTTCTCCTCCACTCTCCTCCTCTACTCTCCTTCCCTTCTCCTCCACTCTCCTCCTCTACTCTCCTTCCCTTCTCCTCCACTCTCCTCCTCCACTCTCCTTCCCTTCTCCTCCACTCTCCTCCTCTACTCTCCTTCCCTTCTCCTCCACTCCTCCTCCACTCTCCTCCTCCACTCTCCTCCTCCACTCTCCTTCCTTCCCTTCTCCTCCACTCTCCTCCTCTACTCTCCTTCCCTTCTCCTCCACTCTCCTCCTCCACTCTCCTTCCCTTCTCCTCCACTCTCCTCCTCTACTCTCCTTCCCTTCTCCTCCACTCTCCTCCTCTACTCTCCTTCCCTTCTCCTCCACTCTCCTCCTCTACTCTCCTTCCCTTCTCCTCCACTCTCCTCCTCTACTCTCCTTCCCTTCTCCTCCACTCTCCTCCTCTACTCTCCTTCCCTTCTCCTCCACTCTCCTCCTCTACTCTCCTTCCCTTCTCCTCCACTCTCCTCCTCTACTCTCCTTCCCTTCTCCTCCACTCTCCTCCTCCACTCTCCTTCCCTTCTCCTCCACTCTCCTCCTCTACTCTCCTTCCCTTCTCCTCCACTCTCCTCCTCTACTCTCCTTCCCTTCTCCTCCACTCTCCTCCTCCACTCTCCTTCCCTTCTCCTCCACTCTCCTCATCTACTCTCCTTCCCTTCTCCTCCACTCTCCTCCTCTACTCTCCTTCCCTTCTCCTCCACTCTCCTCCTCTACTCTCCTTCCCTTCTCCTCCACTCTCCTCCTCTACTCTCCTTCCCTTCTCCTCCACTCTCCTCCTCTACTCTCCTTCCCTTCTCCTCCACTCTCCTCCTCTACTCTCCTGCCCTTCTCCTCCACTCTCCTCCTCTACTCTCCTTCCCTTCTCCGCTCTCCTCCTCTACTCTCCTTCCCTTCTCCTCCACTCTCCTCCTCTACTCTCCTTCCCTTCTCCTCCACTCTCCTCCTCTACTCTCCTTCCCTTCTCCTCCACTCTCCTCCTCTACTCTCCTTCCCCTTCTCCTCCACTCTCCTCCTCTACTCTCCTTCCCTTCTCCTCCACTCTCCTCCTCTACTCTCCTTCCCTTCTCCTCCACTCTCCTCCTCTACTCTCCTTCCCTTCTCCTCCACTCTCCTCCTCCACTCTCCTTCCCTTCTCCTCCACTCTCCTCCTCTACTTTCCTTCCCTTCTCCTCCACTCTCCTCCTCTACTCTCCTTCCCTTCTCCTCCACTCTCCTCCTCTACTCTCCTTCCCTTCTCCTCCACTCTCCTCCTCTACTCTCCTGCCCTTCTCCTCCACTCTCCTCCTCCACTCTCCTCCTCCACTCTCCTCCTCTACTCTCCTTCCCTTCTCCTCCACTCTCCTCCTCTACTCTCCTTTCCTTCTCCTCCACTCTCCTCCTCTACTCTCCTTCCCTTCTCCTCCACTCTCCTCCTCTACTCTCCTTCCCTTCTCCTCCACTCTCCTCCTCTACTCTCCTTCCCTTCTCCTCCACTCTCCTCCTCTACTCTCCTTCCCTTCTCCTCCACTCTCCTCCTCTACTCTCCTTCCCTTCTCCTCCACTCTCCTCCTCTACTCTCCTGCCCTTCTCCTCCACTCTCCTCCTCCACTCTCTCCTCTACTCTCCTTCCCTTCTCCTCCACTCTCCTCCTCCACTCTCCTTCCCTTCTCCTCCACTCTCCTCCTCTACTCTCCTGCCCTTCTCCTCCACTCTCCTCCTCTACTCTCCTGCCCTTCTCCTCCACTCTCCTCCTCCACTCTCCTCCTCCACTCTCCTTCCTTCCCTTCTCCTCCACTCTCCTCCTCTACTCTCCTTCCCTTCTCCTCCACTCTCCTCCTCTACTCTCCTTCCCTTCTCCTCCACTCTCCTACTCTACTCTCCTTCCCTTCTCCTCCACTCTCCTCCTCTACTCTCCTTCCCTTCTCCTTCACTCTCCTCCTCTACTCTCCTTCCCTTCTCCTCCGCTCTCCTCCTCTACTCTCCTTCCCTTCTCCTCCACTCTCCTCCTCTACTCTCCTTCCCTTCTCCTCCACTCTCCTCCTCCACTCTCCTGCCCTTCTCCTCCACTCTCCTCCTCTACTCTCCTTCCCTTCTCCTCCACTCTCCTCCTCTACTCTCCTTCCTTTCTCCTCCACTCTCCTCCTCTACTCTCCTTCCCTTCTCCTCCACTCTCCTCCTCTACTCTCCTTCCCTTCTCCTCCACTCCCTCCTCCTCTACTCTCCTGCCCTTCTCCTCCACTCTCCTCCTCTACTCTCCTTCCCTTCTCCTCCACTCTCCTGCTCTACTCTCCTTCCCTTCTCCTCCACTCTCCTCCTCTACTCTCCTTCCCTTCTCCTCCACTTTCCTCCTCTACTCTCCTTCCCTTCTCCTCCACTCTCCTCCTCCACTCTCCTTCCCTTCTCCTCCACTCTCCTCCTCCTCTACTCACCTTCCTTCTCCACTCTCCTCCTCTACTCTCCTTCCCTTCTCCTCCACTCTCCTCCTCCACTCTCCTTCCCTTCTCCTACACTCTCCTCCTCTACTCTCCTTCCCTTCTCCTCCACTTTCCTGCCCTTCTCCTCCACTCTACTCCTCTACTCTCCTTCCCTTCTCCTCCACTCTCCTCCTCCACTCTCCTTCCTTCCCTTCTCCTCCACTCTCCTCCTCTACTCTCCTTCCCTTCTCCTCCACTCTCCTCCTCTACTCTCCTGCCCTTCTCCTCCACTCTCCTCCTCTACTTTCCTTCCCTTATCCTCCACTCTCCTCCTCTACTCTCCTTCCCTTCTCCTCCACTCTCCTCCTCTACTCTCCTTCCCTTCTCCTCCACTTTCCTCCTCTACTCTCCTTCCCTTCTCCTCCACTCTCCTCCTCCACTCCCCTTCCCTTCTCCTCCACTCTCCTCCTCCTCTACTCACCTTCCCTTCTCCACTCTCCTCCTCTACTCTCCTTCCCTTCTCCTCCACTCTCCTCCTCCACTCTCCTTCCCTTCTCCTACACTCTCCTCCTCTACTCTCCTTCCCTTCTCCTCCACTTTCCTGCCCTTCTCCTCCACTCTCCTTCCCTTCTCCTCCACTCCTCCTCCTCCACTCTCCTTCCCTTCTCCTCCACTCTCCTCCTCTACTCTCCTTCCCCTTCTCCTCCACTTTCCTCCTCTACTCTCCTGCCCTTCTCCTCCACTCTCCTCCTCTACTTTCCTTCCCTTATCCTCCACCTCTCCTCCTCTACTCTCCTTCCCTTCTCCTCCACTCTCCTCCTCTTCTCTCCTTCCCTTGTCCTCCACTCTCCTCCTCTACTCTCCTTCCCTTCTCCTCCACTCTCCTCCTCTACTCTCCTTCCCTTCTCCTCCACTCTCCTCCTCCACTCTCCTTCCCTTCTCCTCCACTCTCCCTTCCCTTCTCCTCCACTCTCCTCCTCTACTCTCCTTCCCTTCTCCTCCACTCTCCTCCTCTACTCTCCTGCCCTTCTCCTCCACTCTCCTCCTCCTCTACTCACCTTCCCTTCTCCTCCACTCTCCTCCTCTACTCTCCTTCCCGTCTTCTCCACTCTCCTCCTCTGCTCTCCTTCCCTTCTCCTATACTCTCCTCCTCTACTCTCCTTCCCTCCTCCTCACTCTCCTTCCGTTCTCCTCCACTCTCCTCCTCCACTCTCCTTCCCTTCTCCTCCACTCTCCTCCTCCACTCTCCTTCCCTTCTCCTCCACTCTCCTCCTCCACTCTCATTGCCTTCTCCTCCACTCTCCTCCTCCACTCTCCTCCTCCACTCTCCTTCCCTTCTCCTCCACTCTCCTCCTCTACTCTCCTTCCCTTCTCCTGCACTCTCCTCCTCTACTCTCCTTCCCTTCTCCTCCGCTCTCCTCCTCTACTCTCCTTCCCTTCTCCTATACTCTCCTCCTCTACTCTCCTCCTCTACTCTCCTTCCCTTCTCCTCCACTCTCCTCCTCCACTCTCCTTCCCTTCTCCTCCACTCTCCTCCTCCACTCTCATTCCCTTCTCCTCACTCTCCTCCTCTACACTCCTCCTCCACTCTCCTCCTCCACTCTCCTCCTCCACTCTCCTCCTCTACTCTCCTTCCCTTCTCCTCCACTCTCCTCCTCCACTCTCCTGCCCTTCTCCTCCACTCTCCTCCTCCTCTACTCACTTCCCTTCTCCTCCACTCTCCTCCTCTACCCTCCTTCCCTTCTCCTCCACTACTCTCCTTCCCTTCTCCTCCACTCTCCTCCTCTACTCTCCTGCCCTTCTCCTCCACTCTCCTCCTCCTCTACTCACCTTCCCTTCTCCTCCACTCTCCACCTCTGCTCTCCTTCCCTTCTCCTCCACTCTCCTCCTCTACTCTCCTTCCCTTATCCTCCACTCTCCTCCTCTACTCTCCTTCCCTTATCCTCCACTCTCCTCCTGTACTCTCCTCCCCTTCTCCTCCACTCTCCTCCTCTGCTTTCTTTCCCTACTTCTCCCCTCTCCTCCTCTACTCTCCTGCCCTTCTCCTCCACTCTCCTCCTCTACTCTCCTGCCCTTCTCCTCCACTCTCCTCCTCTACTCTCCTCCCTTCTCCTCCACTCTCATTCCCTTCTCCTCCACTCTCCTCCTCTACACTCCTCCTCCACTCTCCTCCTCCACTCTCCTCCTCTACTCTCCTTCCCTTCTCCTCCACTCTCCTCCTCCACTCTCCTGCCCTTCTCCTCCACTCTCCTCCTCCTCTACTCACCTTCCTTCTCCTCCACTCTCCTCCTCTACTCTCCTTCCCTTCTCCTCCACTTTCCTGCCCTTCTCCTCTACTCTCCTCCTCTACTCTCCTTCCCTTCTCCTCCACTCTCCTCCTCTACTCTCCTTCCCTTCTCCTCCATTCTCCTCCTCTACTCTTCTTCCCTTCTTCTCCACTCTCCTCCTCTACTCTCCTTCCCTTCTCCTCCACTCTCCTCCTCCTCTACTCTCCTTCACTTCCCCCCCTTCTCACACTCCCTTCTCCTACAATCTCCATCCCTTTTCTCCACTCTCCTCCTCTGCCCTCCTTCACTTTTCCTACAATTTCATTTTCTTCTGTCCTGTTCTACTGTCCTCCTCTGCTTTCCTTCCCTTCTCCTCCACTCTCCTCCTCTACTCTCCTTCCCTTCTCCTCCCCTTCCCTCCTCTACCCTCCTTCACTTCTGCTCCACTCTCCTCCTCTACTCTCTTTCCACACTCCTTCCCTTCTCCCATTCTCCTCACTCTCCTCCTCTACTCTCCTTCCCTTCTCCTCCTCTACTCTCCTTCACTTTTCCTTCCCTTCTTTCCTTCACTTCTCCTACAATCTCCATCCCTTTTCTCCATACACCTCCTCTGCCCTCCTTCACTTCTAATACAATCTCCTTTTCTTCAGTCCTCTTCTACTGTCCTCCTCTGCTTTCCTTCCCTTCTCCCCACTCTCCTCCTCTACTCTCCTTCACTTCTCCACTCTTCTCCTCTACTCTCCTTCACTTCTCCTCCACTCTCCTCCTCTACTCTCCTTCCCTTCTCCTCCACTCTCCTCCTCTACTCTCCTTCCGCTCTCCTTCCCTTCTCCCCAATCTCCTCACTCTCCTCCTCTACTCTCCTTCACTTCTCCTCCACTCTCCTCCTCTACACTCCTTCCCATCTCCTCCACTCTCTTTCCCTTCCACTCTCCACCTCTACTCTCCTTCTCGTTTCCTTCACTCTCCTCCTCTCCTCTACTGTCCTTTGATTTTCCTACAATCTCCTTTTCTTCTGTCCTCTTCTACTCTCCCTCCCTTCTCCTACAATATCCTTCCCTTTTTTTCCACTTTCCTCCTCTGCTTTCCTTCCCTTCAACTACAATCTCCTTCTCTTCTGTCCTCTTTTACTCTTGTTCTCTTCTCCTACACTCTCCTCCTCTATTTACCTTACCTTCTCCTCCACTATTCTCCTATTCTCCTCCTCTACTCTCCTTACCTTATCCTCCACTCTCCTCCACTATTAACCTTCACTTCTCCTCCACTATTCTTCTTTTCTCCTCTTCTACTCTCCTTACCTTCTCCTCCACTCTCCTCCACTATTCACCTTCACTTCTCCTCCACTATTCTTCTTTTCTCCTCCTCTACTCTCCTTACCTTCTCCTCCACTCTCCTCCACTATTCACCTTCACTTCTCCTCCACTATTTTTCTATTCTCCTCCTCTACTTTCCTTCTTGTCTCCTCTACTCTCCTTCCTTCTTCCTCCACTCTCCTCCTCTACTCTCCTTCCCTTCTCCTCCACTCTACTCCTCTGCGCTACTTCCTTTCTACTACAATCGCCTTTTCTTCTGTCCTCCTCTATTGTCCTCCTTCACTGTCCTTCCCTTCTCCTCCACTCTCCTCCTCTACTCTCCTTCACTTCTCTTACAATCTCCTTCCCTTATCCTCCACTCTCCTCCACGCTACTCTACTCTCCTCTGGTCTCTTATTCCACTGTCCTCCTCTAATCTTCAATTCTACTCTCCCCCTCTGCTCTCTTCCTCTACTCTCCTCCTCTACTGTCCTCCTCTATTCTCCCCCTCTACTGCCTTCTTTAATTTCCTCCTCTGTACTCCTCCTCTGCTGTCCTCCACGGTTCGCCCCCCCCCCCCCCACTGTCCTTCACTAATCTTCAACTCCACTCTTCTCCTCTGCATTCATACTTTGCTCTCCTCCTCTGCTCTCTTACTCTGCTGTCCTCTTCTGCTCTCCTCCTCCCCTGCTGTCCTCCCCTGCTCTCCTTCTCCACTGTCCTCTAATGTCCTCCTCTGCTCTCCTTCTCCACTGTCCTCCTCTACTGTCCTCCTCTGCTCTCCTTCTTTACTGTCCTTCTCTGCTCTCACCCTCCTCTGCTGTCCTCCTCTGCTGTCCTCCTCTGCTCTCCTTCTCCACTGTCCTCCTCTGCTGTCCTCCTCTGCTGTCCTCCTCCGCTCTCCTTCTCCACTGTCCTTCTCTTCTGTCCTCCTCTCTTCCCCTCCACTGCTCTCCTTCTCCACTGTCCACCCCTACTGTCCCCCTCTGCTCTCCTTCCTCACGGTCCTCCTCTACTCTCCTCCTCTACTCTCCCCCTCTGCTCTCCTTTGCTATCCTCCTCTGTTCTCCTCTCTACTTTCCCTCTCTGCTATCCTTCTCCTCTCCCTTTCTCTGCTGTCCTCCTCTACTCTCCCCATCTGCCTTTCTCTGGTGTCCTCCTCTGCTCTCCCCCTCTGCGCTCCTCATTTTCTCTCCTCCTCTGCTGTCCTCCTCTGCTCACCTTCTCCGCTGTCCTCTGCTTTTCTCCTCTACTCTCTCCATCTGCTCTTTTCTGGTGTCCTTCTCTGCTCTTCTTATCTGCTCTCCCCCTCTGCCCTCCTCTACTTTTCTCCTCTTCTATTCTCCTCTTCCCCCCCCTATCCTCCACTGTTCTCCCCCTCTGCTATTTCTCCTTTACTTTTCCCCTCTGCTCTCCCCCCTCTCCTGTCCCCCTCTGCTGTCCTCTTCTACTCTCCTCCTCCTTTGTTCTCCCCCCTCTGCTGTCCTCCTCTGCTCTCCTCCTCCTTCGTTCTCCCCCTCTGCTGTCCTCCTCTGCTCTCCTCCTCCTTTGTTCTCCCCCTCTGCTGTCCTCCTCTGCTCTCCTCCTCCTTTGTTCTCCCCCTCTGCTGTCCTCCTCTGCTCTCCTCCTCCTTTGTTCTCCCCCTCTGCTGTCCTCCTCTGCTCTCCTCCTCCTTTGTTCTCCCCCTCTGCTCTCCTCCTCCTTTGTTCTCCCCCCCCTCTGCCTGTCCTCCCCTGCTCTCCTCCTCCTTTGTTCTCCCCCTCTGCTGTCCTCCTCTAATGCCTTCCTCTACTTTTTCCCTCTGCTCTCCCCCTCTGCTGTCCTCCTCTGCTGTCCTCCTCCTCTGTTCTCTCCCTCTGCTGTCCTCCTCTAATGCCTTCCTCTACTTTTCCCCTCTGCTCTCCTCCTCTTACCTATCCAATCCTTTTTCTTGTCCCCCTCTGCTGTCCTCCTAAGCTCTCCCCTCTACTGTCCTCCTCTGTTACCCTCCTCCACTATCCTCTCCACCTCGGCTTTCATCATCAATAGTGGTGGATGATTCTTTTAGTGGGATCCACTTGGCTAAAGTTTGTGTGTAGCCTTAGAATTTACCTGGAAGGAGGGGAGCAGCTGCGGGTTCACTGTGCTCTTGCTGTTCTGTGTGTGTCCACAAAAGACTTCTACACAGACACAGCCAGTGTTGTTTCTGCCTCCACCCAATAGAGGGCACCTGGAGAACATGGAGTACAAGAGAAACGCTTAGGAAATATAAGGGGAGGACTGAGGGAATTGTAGTTTGAAGGAGGGACTGAGCTATACCACAGGCTGGGAGGAAAACTACAACTCCCAAGAGGGAGACATTCTTTAACATCCCCCCAATAATAGGTGGTCAATGCTCTCTGGTAAGAGCACATCCTCAGAATGGTGGTGGTTTTATCACAAGGTGGAGGATTTTGTTGGTGTTTCAACGGTCAAGCCTGTTCATTTATTTACGTCACGTCATTGACTCATGGACTCACTATTTTTGTTTAATAACACTAGACATGTGCAATTAGTTTAGTTTCAAATTCCTTTTTTAACAAATTTTGAGAAATTCGTTAATTCCGAAATTTCCAAATTTCCAAATTTTTCAATTTCCGAATTTCCGAAATTTCGAATTTCCGAATTTCCAAAAATCCGATTTTCCGAAATTCCGAATTTTCTAGATTTCTAATTTTCTAATTTTCTAATTTTCTAATTTTCTAATTTCCGAAATTTCAAAAATTCGAGATTCGAAAATTCGAAATTTGCAAAATTAGAAAATCTAAAATTCGAAAATGGGAAATTTGGAAAGTTGATTTTCCGAATTTCCGAATTTCTAAATTTCCGAAATTCAGAAATTCGAAAACTCTATTTTTTCGTTTTCGTTTCATTTGTTTTTTTTTTTTGCTTTTTTCGGAAATTCTGGAAATTTGTTTTCCTTTTATTTATTTTTTTTTTGCTTTTTTTCGGAAATTCGAACATTCGAAAATTCGGAATTCCGAATTTTCGAATTTCCGAAAAAAGCAAAAAAAACGAATAAAACAAAGACGTAAAAAACAAATTTTTAGAATTTCCGAATTTCCGAAAGAAGCATAAAAACGAATGAAACGAAAACGAAAAAAAAAACTTTTTTTCGGCAGTGCACATGTCTAAATAACACATGAATTTAAGTGCAACACATTTGTTATGCATTAAAGGGGAGGGCTTGGAGTGATTTTTCCAGGGTTGAAGGTGGGAGAAGGATCTCTTTTTTGCGGGGAGACCAGGCTGATACTGACCATAACCCAACTGTGTCCAGTCGTCAGCAGGGACATCTTCATCTGGAAGCAGGGGAAGAAGAGTGGATGCTATCCTTGAGCCTTGGATTGCCACCAGGACTGTGAGGAGCCCACTGTACAGTACAGAGATAAACGCTGAGCATACCACCAGAGAGAAGCCCTTCGTGCCTGGAGCTGGGGCAGACAGCCTCTGCTTATACAGGACTAGTGATCAGCTGATGGCCAACCATACACTGCTGCCTAACAGAAGGACAGATTTGGATGTACCAACTCCTAAAGGGACACTAACTAGAGCACTCCAACACAAGATTTTTGGACCCAATGAGCAGACCAGCAGAGGGTTTAGTACATGTGGACTATAGACAGTTGCTGCTGCAATAACCGCCTATAGCCACCTTAGCTAGGCCACCATGTGTAGGTTTTGAGAAATGGAAAAATTACCCCTAGGGGCTTTGAATTGCAGCAATAAATGGTGGAGATAGGAGACGTATAAAAGTATAAATGTTATTAGAATTTCAAATAGGGTATGAAGGACAATCTGATAGGATTCAGAACATGAGCTCCAAAAAACATCAATAAAAGCTGATACATATAATAAAACGGCCAATAGAAATTGCACAATATAGTGAATAATTACTATAAACGCAAAAGTCCCAACGCGTTTCAACCTTTGTAGTAATAGCGGTCTTCTTCAGGGGGAGGTTAACCACTAGCCAACAAGCCTCAGTACTTATACTTCAGCAGGTCTATATATATGTAATTTTGCCTGCTCGGGCAAAGGGTGGCACCCCCAACCCCCGACGCGGATCCCCGTACTCAGGGCCCAGTGATCATGTAATCGCTATGCGATCACATGATCACAACGTCAACACAGCTGTTATGAATAAATTCATTTATAACAGCTGTGTTGACTATGCGCTGATTGGCCCACAGCTGTCACATGGTACCACAGCACTCTGTACCATGTGATTAGCTGTAGCCAATCACAGATCAATAGTGATCACAACTGACATGAATGGTTAACTCATTCATGACAGTTGAAAACTTTGCTGTTACAATGATCTTCAAAAAAAAAATCCTGATAACTCCTCCCCCCCCCTCCACGAGATTTATCTGTCGCTGCCATCTAGTGTTCATGTTGTAGATTGCCATTTATCTGTCTCCTGCCATCTAGTGTTCATATTGTAGATTGTCATTTATCTGTCTGTCGCCATCTAGTGTCCATGTTGTAGATTGTCATTTATCTGTCTGCCCCCATCTAGTGTTCATGTTGTAGATTGTCATTTATCTGTCTGCTGCCATCTAGTGTTCATGTTGTAGATTGTCATTTATCTGTCTGCTGCCATATAGTGTCCATGTTGTAGATTGTCATTTATCTGTCTGCCGCCATCTAGTGTTCATGTTGTAGATTGCCATTTATCTGTCTCCTGCCATCTAGTGTTCATGTTGTAGATTGCCATTTATCTGTCTCCTGCCATCTAGTGTTCATGTTGTAGATTGTCATTTATCTGTCTGCCGCCATCTAGTGTTCATGTTGTAGATTGTCATTTATCTGTCTGCCGCCATCTAGTGTCCATGTTGTAGATTGTCATTTATCTGTCTGCCGCCATCTAGTGTCCATGTTGTAGATTGCCATTTTTATCTGTCTGCCTCCATCTAGTGTCCATGCTGTATATTGGCATCTATCTGTCTGCAATATGTTTCACACTCCTAACATACAGAGAGAGAGGTAAGGTGCACTTAAAGTGGAACTATCGTTTCCCCCTTTCAGGTTCAATGCAGAATGACGTTTCAAACAATATCCACAAGTGTCCTCAGTAATGGTGCGTTTGCAGCAATGTGTGGCAGGAAGTGACCTCCGGGTGTCATTTAGGTTTCCCTACAATTCAAAGCCACTTGTCCATGAGGAAAGCCTGATCTATGTGGAGAGGCTTCTACCAGTGGCGGCTGGTGCTCAATATTTTGGGCGGGGGCAGCCAACCAACTCTAACCCCCCCCCCCCGCAAGAGAGACGGAGGATGGGAATGCAGCGATCTTAAGACTCCCTGGCCAATCGGGTCTCAGGAACTGCTACCTGATTGGCCGGGAGGAGAATCAGGAAGACAATAGTGAATCAGGAAGACAATACCAAAACTTCCGGATTCTCCACTATTGTCTTCCTGGTATGGTCGCTACCCTTTTTTGAACGCTATTAGAGCCTCGGGCTCTAATCACGTGCTTTAAAAAAAAAAAATCATTGGAATCCGTGCATCCGGTGCCCTGCATGTAGATTAGGAGAAGAGAGGGGAGAAAAGAGGAGATGAGAGAGGAGGGGGGAGAGGGGGCGAGAGATGGGGCGGGGAGAGGAGAGGAGAAGAGAGACAAGATGAGAGGGCAGAGGAGAGAGGAGGGCAGAGGAGAGGGCAGATAAGAGGAGAAGAGGAGAGTAGGGCGAGGAGAGGGGAGAGGAGAGATAGTGTAGAGGAGAGGATGAGGAGAGGGCAGAGAAGAGGAGAGGGAAGAGAGGAAAAAGGAGAGAGTAGAGGAGAGGAGAGGAGAGGAGAAGAGAGGAGAGGAGAGGAGAGGAGGAAAGAGGAGAGGAGAGGATAGAGGAGAGGGCAGAGGAGAGAAGAGGGCAGAGGAGAGAAGAGGGCAGAGTAGAGGGCAGATAAGAGGAGAACAGAGGAGAGAAGAGGAGAGAAGGGCGAGGAGAGGGGAGAGGAGAGATAGTGTAGAGGAGAGGATGAGGGGAGGGCAGAGAAGAGGAGAGGGAAGAGAGGATCAAGAGGAGAGGAGAGGAGAGGAGGGGAGAGGAGAGGAGGGGAGAAGGGAGAGGAGGGGAGGGGAGAGGAGAGATAGGATAGAGGATAGAGGAGAGGATGAGGAGAAGACAGAGAAGAGGAGAGGGAAAAGAGGATAGAGGAGAGAGTAGAGAAGAGGAGAGGAGAAGAGAAGAGAAGAGAGGAGAGGGGAGAGAGGGGAGAGGAGAGATAGGATAGAGGCTAGAGGATGAGGAGAGGAGAGGATGAGGAGAGGGCAGAGAAGAGGAGAGGGACGAGAGGATAGAGGAGAGAGTAGAGGAGAGGAGAGTAGAGGAGAAGAGAAGAGAAGAGAAGAGAGGAGAGGAGAGGTAGGATAGAGGATATAGGATAGAGGAGAGGATAAGGAGAGGGCAGAGAAGAGGAGAGGGAAGAGAGGATAGAGGAGAGAGTAGAGCAGAGGAGAGGAGAAGAGAAGAGAGGAGAGGAGAGGGGAGAGAGGGGAGAGGAGAGATAGGATAGAGGCTAGAGGATGAGGAGAGGGCAGAGAAGAGGAGAGGGACGAGAGGATAGAGGAGAGAGTAGAGGAGAGGAGAAGAGAAGAGAAAAGAGGAGAGGAGAGGGGAGAGGAGAGGAAAGAGAAGAGGAGAGGGGAGAGAGGATAGAAGAGAGAAGAGAAGAGATGACAGGAGAGAGTGAGAAGAGAGAAAAGTCTTATGCCTTGTACACACGATCAGATTTCCGATGAAATAGAATCCGATGGACTTGTTTCATCGGAAATTCCGATCGTGTGTGGGCCCCATCTGACTTTTTTCCATCGGAGTAAAAAAATAGAACATGTTTTAAATTTTTCCGATAGAAAAAAATCTGATGGGAAATTCCGATCGTCTGTGTGGAATTCCATCGGAGAAAAATCCACGCATGCTCAGAATCAAGTCGACGCATGCTCGGAAGCATTGAACCTAATTTTTCTCGGCTCGACGTAGTGTTGTACGTCACCGCGTTTTGGACGGTCGGAATTTAGTCTGACAGTGTGTAGGCAAGACTGATGGAAGTCAGCTTCATCTGAATTCCATCGGAAATCCGATCGTGTGTACAAGACATAAGTCTTGCTAATAAACATTTTCCTGCAGCTGGTCAATTTTTCCCTGCTTTATCATGTGTGGATCTCTTGTGATAAAACACCTGCCTGTGCCCTGCTCAGTCTAGTTCAGTACTGTCCTGCTGTTGAATAGTTTTACATTGCTGTATCATCTGTGGTCTCCTAATTCTTGTAGTAAAGCCCCAGTCTGTGCTACTTGTCGCTAGTACATTCCGGCATAGTCTTGCACATTACAGCTGTCTGGCCACTGAACAATTTTACCTTGCTGAAAAGTGTCCTTCAGTGAGAAATGGGCAAACTGCCGGCCATATTCCACTAGTCAAAGCAGGTCCACTGCCATTAGGTGAAAAATCATGTGTTGCTGTTAAAGCTTTCCAAAAAAAGGCTGTTTTAAAGCTAAAATTACTCTTATTGGGGTGCTGCAGCTGTACAGTATGAAAGCCAAGCTAATGGCTGTAAAGAAAAAAAATGCTGTCACTGAAACTGTCTGAGAAAATGACATTGTTCTGTAACACCTCACACAGATCTATGGCATCCCCCAATCATGTTATTTAAATGATTTGTGTATGTTCAATGTTGCCCCCAAATTCACACGAAAAGACTCTCCCCTCGTTGTACTGTTTCTTTTGCATTGCTACACGTCTCCAATGGCAGAATGAATGTGGACTTTACTTGTTAGGTTGTCATAGGTGTCCCCGCTTGGGAGGTTCATCTCACTTCCTGATCACGGGACAGGGGTCATAGTGAGGGGAGATCAGATTATAATTGAACCGAATGGAGAAGCTAGCCCCTCCTCGCTTCAACAAACACCAAAAAAGCTCACTGGTTCAGACCCAGGTCCTGACAATAAATAATACGTGAGGTTACTGAAAGGGTGAGTTGATAAAGAGTAGAAAGATAGATTTGGGTGCCATCAGCATAGAGATGGCATTGGAAGCCATGGGAAGTAATCAGCTGAAAAATGGAGAAGGTGTAGAAAGAAAGAGAATAAAAGGGGTCTGAGGATGAAACTGTGGGAAATCTGTACAGGAAGAGGAGCGGGGAGTTAGGAAGAGGTAGGTGACACTGAAGGAACATGGTGATAGGTGAGAGTAGACCCATGAAGAAGCAGAGTTTTGAAGGCTGAGGAAGTGGAGTTTTTTGAGGAATGGGTTGCCTACTGATCCAAAGGCAGCAGAAAGGTCTAGTAGTATGAGTATGGTGTGACGACCCTTGGTTGTTAGTGAGTTTTAGAAAGGGTTATGTTAGTTTCGTTTTAGAGCAGTTGCTGTTGCTGGCAGAAGCTAAAATGAAAGGGGTCAAGAGGGTTGTTATTAGTGAGAAAGCAGCTTCAGATGGTCGTAGACAAGGTGTTCTAGAAGTCTAGAGGTAAACGGGAGCCAGGAGATGGTTTGTAGGTTGTTCAGGCAGGTTCATATTACTGCCTGTAGGTGGTGCCCCGTTCCAGCCATCGGAAACCATTCATGGCCCATTTAATCCTTGTCCCTTCAGGACACAGAACCATCCTAAAGCCTGGGAAAGGAGAGAGCGCTCGCTAGTGCCCCTAGAGGCGAGCTGAGGCTGTTGCTTAACGCAAGTGTAGTGTTTAAGGCAGCACTTCTTCTTAAAAGCAACACTTCACACAGACATAATTAACTCCTAGTAATCCATGACCCAACTTCTGTAACTCATTACAATGTAGACAAGGACAACAGTCCTTCATTACGCTTCTCTTGTTTGTGCGGCATTTCTGAGCCGGCACCCCAAACTTCACCAGCCCAGGTGCCCGTCACCTCATCCCAGTGACATTGATTTGTATGTTACACTTGAATCTTAGGAAAAGTAAGAGGAAAGGTTTGGACAGCCGCACTCCAAACAATTGTTCCTTTTATTGTAAAATCAAATCACAAAAAGTACATACCACAGCAAAACCAGATGCATTCTGACGCGTTTCACACTGTAGCTCAGTGCTTAATCATGATTAAGCACTGAGCTACAGTGTGAAATGCTTCAGCTTGCATCTGGTTTTGCTGTGGTATGTACTTTTTGTGATTTGATTTTACAATAAAAGGAACAATTTTTTGGAGTGCGGCTGTCCAAACCTTTCCTCTTACTTTTCCTAGGATTTAAGTGTAACATACAAATCAATTCCTCTTACTTTTTGCATTACCAGCATTTGCATTGCATCGCCAGCACCCGTGGCATTGGATCCAGTGAAAAGGTTCATCAATCACACCTGAGCGGTACCTCCCTTCCTTGAATCCTAGGAAGCTCAACTGTGTACATAACCCGTACTTTTTCTTCCCTGAGGCCTCACTCCATTTTCAGTGACTTCTGGAGTTGGTCTCTAGGATACCCCAATACTGGGTCCGACTCATGGCACGGAATGTGTAGCATTCCTGAGCTGGCGCATCGAACTTCACCAGCCCAGGTGCCCGTCACATCATCCCAGTGACATTCGAATGTTACTCTTGAATCCTAGGAAGCTCAACTGTGTACATAACCTGTACTTATTCTTCCCTGAGGCCTCACTCCATTTTCAGTGACTTCTAGACTGGGTCCCTAGGAAACCCCTTGCCATGAGTCAGACCCAGTATTGGGGTTCCAGTCACTAGGGAAGAAGTCTATGCATACAAGTTCATTCACTACCAGGGCCTTGTCAAGTCACCCCCGCTTCCCAACTGGCTGGTTGCTTATGCACGCAATACTAGTATTGTAGTCAATAGGAACAGCAATAAAGCCTCCTCCGAATAGCTTCAGTGCATGTTAGACATATGTACTGCATCTTCCCTAACTTCTTTTGTCCTCAGACGTAAACCCTGTTCTGCGATACACCAAACATACATGCACCCCTTTACAGTTGTCCTGAAGTCACTTCAGATGAGGCAAAGTTACATAAAAACAAAGTTCTTTACTAAAAAAAAAAATGTTTAAGTATAACAAAATATACAGGAATTTCTTTCCTACTACAAAGCACCTCTTTGTGCCCCTTAGATGTTGCCTGTTGCTCTATGAGGTGGTCATATCCTAGATAGGTGAGAAAGTCCTTTTATAGTCCATTTAGCAGTGGCACAAGTCCATATCCCTGGAACCCCAATTATAATCCCACAAAGGGGGGGGGGGGGGGTTTCAGAAGAAAAAGACATTACATCCTGGCACAGCTCCTATTCCCTTCCCATCCTGGAGCAGAACCAAAACCCAACCTCTTCCATAGAGGCAGTTCCCCTTTACACTGTTTTCCCACCGCAGAGGTTGGTACACCCCAAAAAAGCCTGGGAAAACCAGGCCAGCAGTGTTAACCATTGCAACTCAGTACTTACTGACTCTACGGGGCAATAAAAGTAAACAGTGCAATTAACTCACATAGCAATATACAATGCAAACAAAGTATTCAGAACAACAACAGTCTAAAATATATACAAAAAATCCACACAATACAGTAAACCCCTTGGAAGCACCTGCTTGCATGCCTTAGCTGAACTGCTATGTTAAACTGCTGATACACTTATGTAGAAATTATACTTTGGTAGAAATTATTATGGCCAAGTGCCTGAGCCCCCTATATCATTACCTACAGTATGTGTCAATATCCTACATTATTGCCGTCATCTGCTGCATTTATGCCTTGGACACAGATTTCTTTCTTAATTCACATTTCATGTCACCCTACCCCAACCCATCGTCACAAAACTCGCTTTGTTTACCACAAACATTGTTACGTAAGTGACAGTGTGGTGTGAGGTTGGCCGGTCCTTCGTCGCGAGTTAGCGAGGAAGGCGGGGATCTGACACCTGCGTTTGTCACAAGACGGTTGTAAAAAAAAAATCTTGAGTATTTTCCAGATTGCCTTGCCGTGAGAGGAGAACTGTGTCCAGAGGGATGGGACATTTGCAAAAATGGTGGCCTCCATGAGTCTCAGTGCCTAGCCAATGATTTTACAGTCTGCAGCAGCCTTTTTTACCCCCTAAAATATTTTTCAGGACTCGGTTACTAAAACCAATTCATCGGGAGTCAATGGAAAAAAAAACACCTCCTACATTGGTGATTAGTAGAAAGAACAAAACCCTTATAGTGGTGGTCAGAATGTCACCATTACAGAAAGCTAAAAAATATCATTGGTGATGTTAGGAAACAAATACAGCTGATGCTCATTCTCCTGCAACTAATGCTCATGCACATGTGCCAGCATACAGATGAGCTGTGGCGCACATGTCTTTGCTCATCGGCGCGCTCGAGTATGGTCTATCCCGTGTATGGCACTGAGCCGCCTATTTAAAGAAGACCCAGATGTGTGCTAATCCCTGGATGTTCTTTAGCTTCCCCAAAATCTGTGTTCCTCTGATCCTGCTCTTCCTGACTGACCTCCCATTGCTGACTTACTTGCTCCTAACCTTGTCTGTGGTACTGACCTTGGCATGCTACTGGACCTCGCTCTGCCTGCTTTCCTGGTACTGACCCCAGCCTGCTACCTGACTACACTTTCTCATGCCTTACTGTGTATGACTCTGGTTCACCTTGACTATGTCTCTGTCTAGGGCAGTGACCTGGTACTAAGCTATTAGCACCCACACTTCTTTGAGCCTTGTACCAGAACCACAAGGGAAGCCCTCTCAGCTTCCAACCAAGGTACGTGACAAGTGTCCTTTGGCTGTTTTTTCCAAGTGGCATTTGTCCCGAAACTATGTAGATACCATCAAATGGGGGGTCAATCGGGCACAGCTCAAGGAATCCCTAGTAAACTCTGGAGGAACCCTGGTTGAGAATTGCTGGTCCATAGTTTTGTTGAGTTTTGACTGATCATGATGACTGAGTTGGATATAATCATTGGCATTGGCATTGCCATCTCAGAACCTTGCACTTGGCCCCCCACATCCCTTCTTATCAAGCCTGAATGAGTTCCCTTTACATAATCAATTTCGGCAAATTTTAATACAATTTACATTTATGTTATCTGTCCATAAAGCAGAAACAAACCAAAACCCAGGGTAGTGAAATTAAATATTCATTGTTCAAAATATTTGTTCTGCTCACAGCTCCTAAGGGGTTATCAGACTCTTCCTTCTGAAAACACCAGCTAGCTGTCAGGCTTGTCCTCCAGCTTCAACACTTTGAATCACTGACCTACAACATCCAGCCAAGGAAGTACTCAATTTGCATATTTCTTTCTTTACAGTAACTCTGAAAGTACTGATGCCAGAGGATTAGCATGACAGTCAAGTGACCATCCATTTTTAGAAAGTCAGTGACGACAACCTACCTGTTTCTCCCATGACAGCTTCCTTTAGGTACTTATAAGTATATACTGTATGAAGGTCTGCAAATAATCATCTTTATAAAGGTAAGCATATACATTCAATATGTCACATGTTGGTCTTACTCTGTAATGGTTGGCGTTACTCCTCTACTTGGAAAACACCAACCTCAAGATGGCGCTCAGTGTTACGCCAACCACAAGATGGCACCCAGTGTTTTACCAACCACAAGATGGCACCCAGTGTTACACCAACCTTAGGCTGGGGCACAGTGTCACACCAACCACACAGTGGCACAGAGTGTTGCACCAACCCCAATAAGGTGCACAGTGTTACACCAACCACAAGATGATGCACAGTGTTACACCAACCCCAATATGGCACGTAGTGTTACACCAACCCCAATATGGCACGCAGTGTTAATCTAACCGCAGGCGTAGTGTTACACCAAGCCCAACATGGCAGTGCCAGTTGATCTATGAGCAATAAAGCAATCTACGACAGGAAAACCCTCAGTGGAAGCTGACCATCGATAATTCCCCAGTGTTGTCCTAACACAAGAGCACCACCGATAAATGTGACGCCATTCTGAAATGTAGCACATGCCATTTCCAAGTCGGATGCCTAAAGGCACAGTCTGGTTCCTTTCGATTTGGATACGTCTTTCAGATGAAGCAGAGGCAAAACATTTTGCATGGTGCTGCCCAATTTTACTAAACTGTTCAGCCAATTCCTTCAGTGAAACTCCTTCATTACTGGCATCCGAATGTGCTGGGATGTTAGGAGTGAATAAAATGGCAGATGGGATGCTGAACACATGCCAAGCTCAGAATTCAGAAGAAAAGTCAACCAATGCATCCAGAAGCTTTCTTTGCATGTAGAGTCAGTACAGTCAGAGCTGTGATGGTAAATCCCAGTACGTAGAGACATGACCTTCGACACCCTTCTAGGTCATCAGGAATTTTGAGTTGCTCTGCATAAAGGGAAGAACCTTCAGTCAGTCCCTTTATTGAGGGTTCCTATGTCGCAGGACATAGCTTGAAGCTGCTTCCAGGTTCCAATTGAACTTCTCTAGGATTCGGCGGCACTCCTCCTTACTGTATTGGCTCATGTTGTACACATGAACCACCTGAAGAGAGAGAAGAAGAAATTCTATGATACACAGAGAAGAACCAGAAGAACCTCACATTGGTAAATTCATGTCAATTCTACCAATTCCAAGAACTTTATTTTACAAAACTCAATCCACTTCACCATTTGTCATATAACAATCCATCATCCATTAAAATGTGACAGATCTGTCATATTAAATACTGTACCAGGGTGCCCCACATTCACCATGCATGATGTTGCAGAGGTTGCATAAATCCTAAATCCATGAAATAGTCATAATAAGCCAGCTAATCAAAGTGCAAAGGATTTCTCCTGTAGTGAATATGGAACCGGAAGTTTACACCTCTTTTCCCCAGTAATGGGGGTTGAGAATTCCCTCCAACTTGTTCCATCAGTCCCACTGGGGTTGTAATTCAAGATGACTCCAAGTTGAGTTCCTATGACAACCCAACCTTTTGACAAGTTTAACAACCAAACCCTCTGACCATCCTAACTTCTGAAAACCCTACCTCATGATACCCTCAACTTCTGACCACCCCACCTTCTGACAACCCTACCTTCTGACCACCCTACTTTCTGACCATCCCCCCTTCTGACCACCCAACCTCCGGACAACCAAACCTTCTGACCATCCTAACTTCTGAAAACCCTACCTCATGATACCTTCTACTTCTGACCACCCCACCTTCTGACTACCCTACCTTCTGTCCACCCTACCTTCTATCAACTCTACTTTCTGACCATCCCCCCTTCTGACAACCCAACCTCCAGACAACCAAACCTTCTGACAACCCCACCTCCTGACCACCCTAACTTCTGGAAACTCTACCTTTGTAATGCCCCCACCTTCTGACAACCCTCACCTTCTGACCACCCTACTTTCTGACCACCCCCCCTTCTGACAACCCAACCTCCAGACAACCAAACCGTCTGACATCCCCACCTTCTGACTATCCCACCTTCTAACCACCCCATCTTCTGACAATCCCCACCTTCTGATGACCCTAACTCCTGACAATCCTGCCTTTTTACCCCCCCCCCCCCCACCCTCTGATCACCTCACCTTCTGACAGCTTCCACCTTCTGACTACCCCAGCTCCAGACCACACCATTTTCTAACAATGCCCACCTTCTGACCACAACACCTTCTGACAACACTACCTCTTAACAACCCCACGTTCTGTTTCCTCCTCCTTTCAATGACCCTATTGTCTGATCACGCCACCTTCTGACAACCCCCATCTTCTGGTGAAATATTCTCTTCTACCCCTAAATGTGTATTGATTCTTCTTTCTAGGCAACTCTTGTTTCTTAAGTAACAATATAGTTGCAATTCTTTATATTAACTTTAGATCTTAGTATGGAATTAGATTTTGCTCTGAAATGTCTTTATATAGATTTATATAAAAGATTTAACCTTGAATTTCATGGTGGTGGTGGTGGTGCTGAGGGCCCATGACATCTTGTGTCTAAGCCGCACAGTATGGTGGAGGGCTGTATCAGCCAGCAAGAAGCTTCTCTAGCAAACTAATAAGTGTCAAACTCCAACACAAACTAAAAATTATCATTCATGGATATTCTGCTCCCATTTGGTATATCTTCCAATAGTTTCCATTGCTAATTTGATCATGGTACCTTCAGGGATATTATGCTGATCCATTGGTTTCATTGATTAGCCTGGACCAAGAATACAGATGAGGGATAAAGACTTTCCTGATCTCCACACTTGTTCTAGGTTAGTAATGCAGAACGTATTATAGCCAACTTGGCAAACCAGCATTCATAGAAGGTCCTCAATGGCCACCAGGAAATATCTCACAAGATTCAACTCAAACCTCCAAACTATTCCGGCCCTGGTCAGTTCCAATCTTTGGATAGGTACCCAAAATGAGGGTCTACTAAATATTGGGTGGGATTTTGTATAGATATTTGGGTAATTCGAATGTTGTGTATGGTGAGAAACTCACTTCCATTCCTCGTTAATGAATAAAATGGTTTTACACTCCATTAAGAAAGCTTTGTTCACCAAGGATAAAGAGGAGACATTTGTCAGCGACTTCCAATCAAAATCCATAGTTACATAGTTAGTCAGGTTGAAAAAAGACACAAGTCCATCCAGTTCAACCATAAAAAATATATATACCAGTCTCCAGATCTCAACCCCATAGAAAACCTTTGGAGGGAGTTGAAAGTCTGTGTTTCCCAGCGACAGCCCCAAAACATCACTGCTCTAGAGGAGATCTGCATGGAGGAATGGGGCCAACATACCAGCAACAGTGTGTGACAACCTTGTGAAGACTTACAGAAAACGTTTGACCTCTGTCATTGCCAACAAAGGATATATAACAAAGTATTGAGAGGAACTTTTCATATTCACCAAATACTTATTTTCCACCATAATTTGCAAATAAATTATTTCCAAATCAGACAATGTGATTGTCCGGATTTGTTTCCACATTTTGTCTCTCATAGTTGAGGTTTACCTATGATGACAATTACGGGCCTCTCTCATCTTTCTAAGTGGGAGAACTTGCACAATTGGTGGCTGACTAAATACTTTTTTGACCCACTGTATATATATCATACAATCCCACATACCCAATTCTACACCCACAGTTGATCCAACTTCACCAGTGAGTTGAATAGTTTGCTTATTTATTAGGAAATTGTCACCTTTAAGTGCTTGACGGCCCGCGTCACATCCCCTCCGAAGAAACGCAGGGCTTCATGGCACTTCCCTGGTGTCACGCCATGGATCTGATCCTCCACCTGCAGCAAAGTAGAACATTGACATTATACAGTATGTCCACATCAGCCAGGATTTCAGCAGTGCCTGGATAATGCAGCACTTACATTAAAGTGTACCTGTCATGAAAAGAACATGGAGGCTGCTGTTTTGGGTCAGTGTCTGAGGAGCAGCCACACAAAAAAAATTCACTTTACTGTTGATCCAATTACTTTGCATATTTTATTGGACGTATAATCGGCATCAAAGTGATCTGGTGAAGGGGCCCTGTATGGGCCCTAAAAGGGATCTATATCTTTATGAGGCATCATACTCATGTGGCCATGCCACTAGGAAAACATCTATTCCCTCATTCAAAAGGGATCAGAGGACCATTGTAGCAGCTTAAGCTATTCTGATTGTGGACCAGCAAACGATGAAGAACATCAATGGATAAGACCAATCTGGGGAAAATCTTTTCTTCTATACAACATTCCGCCCATCACTACCCACGAAGTACTGATGTACTGAAGTACAAAGTATTGAAGAATCACCAAATCATCTAGATCAGGCATGTCCAAAGTTCGGCCCGCGGGCCAATTGAAGCCCACGTTCTGGTTTAATGTGGCCCCCTCTGGTAATTTGGATATATATCTTTTGTGGCCCCCAGGGCCACAAAATATATATACTGTATTTGCGCTGCCTCGGAGGGGGCGGGATAAGCGCCGTCAGATTATATACAAGAGAATCTCCTGTTTACTCGGCTGCATCTGTAATAGGGAGTCCTGTCTCCTTGGCTGCCATTGGACGACTGTTCTGTCTATGATTGGAGGCGGGACTTTGTATTAAAGAGGCTGCTGTGTAAACAGGAGATTATCCTGTATGTAATTTGTTGGCGCTGCTCCTGTCCCCTCCGAGGCTGCAGATGGGCATCGATCAGGTTGCACTGATGGCAATGGTGAGGCTGCATTCAGAGGCTGCATTCATGGCACATGTGAGGCTGCATTGATATGCACTGACCCTTATTTTGCTTCCCAGTTCTTTATTTATTTAAAATAAGTTTTTTTCCTGAAACTTCCCTCAAAGTGAAGGTGCATGTTATACACCGATGTGCTTAAATAACACGCCCGAGCTCAACCTTAGTCCTGAGCAGCGCTCTGGGATTTGTTGGGGCCACAAAAGATATCCATCGCCACAAAGGCAAGAGAATTCTTGTTGGGCCGTCTATTAGTGCTCGGATAAACACACTAAGACCGAATTTTAATGGTTCAAAGAATGTCGGGCAAAATGGTCGGCCCTCATGGATGTTCACTTCATCAAATCTGGCCCTCTTTGAAAAAAGTTTGGACACCCCTGATCTAGATAAAGAATATCAAGGATGGTGTTGCATCTAAAAATGAAGTCACAATACCTGAAGGTCTACTTCATGTAGATTGGTTAAGGAGAGGCAGAGGTGCCCCTCTGATCCATCTCTCTTTCCTCTTTCCTCCAATCTGACACTTTTTAGGTCCTACACATTGAATTTCCTGGTTCTGAGCTCCTCATGTCACTCTTTGCTTCAGGCTGAAGACCTTTGGGGAATCATGGGAGCCATAGGGTGACAAAGGGGCACCAGGAGAGATGGAGGAGTGCTTGCCACCAGAACTCCAGGACTGCAAAGCTAATTTAATGCCATTCCCTTCAACAGCACCCCTTCTCCTGTCTACCCAAATTGCTTGCATATGTTTTTAATAATGTGCAGACCCCCTCTGTGTCCTCACCTCGCTGATTCTTCTCAGCAGTTCGCTGTGAGTCATTTTGCTGCTGCATCTTCGAGATTTGCATTCTCGTGTCACTTGAGTGACAATCGGGGCCTCTCCTTTACCCAAATTTGGGTTAGACGGAAATTTATCTTTCTTATTGGAGCTCAAGAACTGACTGAGGCAATGCATAGTGGGCACAGCCAGAAACCTATCCTTGGAGGATGTTGTTTTAGGAGGTGTTAGATTTTCCACCAAACTCCGTGGGGGCTGGTCGCTCAGTCTTCTTGCAGACAGTACATGGGGCGGAGCTGCTGTACATTTCATATCTGGTCTACAGGGCTTAGGCGAGGGCTGGATATGAGACTTGTCCTTTGCCTTCCAGTCATGGATGTTCTCCAGACTTCTAGATATACCTGTGGGTGCAAATCAGATAAATGTGAGAGAGAATACATGAGAAGAATGGAAGAAACTGACCAAAATAAACAGAACTAACGACAGAGGTTGGAAGATGTGACAGACCTAGCCGGGACAGAGGCTTTTGGAGAGGACTGAATGCTAGCCTCTTGCCTTGCGATCATGGGCCCTGGCATTTGGGGGAACGGTGCTCTTTGTGAGCTGTATGCCTGGGGACCCTTGAGGTGGTGTTACCTTGGATTCAGGTCCATGTCCCGCAAAGACACACAGACTCTGGGAACCCTGTATATGTCATATTAGAAAGAGTGACTGATTCATACTGTTGGGACACATACTGTTAGAAGATGCTGATATCAACTCCAGTGACCTGTCTGTCTGTTGTCTGCTATAATGTGTTTATTGTACATAAGGTTAGTGTGGGATCTAAGTCTTTCACCCATTGTTGTTTGTGTTAATTAACTCTGCTATTGTGTGAAGGAGTTCTGTGTTGATTTATGATAATGTGTATTGTAGTTAGGGAGCTAGGAGACAGCCAGGCTAGGAACTCAAAAGTCATGCCTATGAGTCACCTAGGCTGTCTAAATGATTAGATAATTAGCTCATGTTAATTTATGTTTATTGTCAAGCCTAGTACACACGGCCGAGAATCTCGTCGCAAAAAAAACGTTGTTTTTCTCAATGGGTTTCTTGTCAAGCTTTCCTTGCATACACACTGTCAATCCAAAATCTCGTCGGTCTAAAGTGCGGTGACGTACAACACGTACAATGGCAGAATGAAGGGGAAGTTCCATTCTCATGGCGCCACCCCTTGGGCTGCTTTTGCTGATCTCGTGTTACTGCGTGTTAGTAAAAGTTTAGTTAGAGACGATTCGCGCTTTTCAGTCTTCGTGCTTTCAGTTCCTTACAGCGTGACGAATGTGCTATCTCCATTATGAACGCTAGTTTTACAAGAAGGTGCGCTCCCGTCTCATACTTGATTCTGACCATGCGCGGTTTTTGAAGACTCTGAAAAGCATACACATGAACGGTTTTCTCGTCCAAATACAGTCTGACGAGAATCACGACGAGAAAAATGAGACTCCCGACGAGAAAAAAGAAAGCAGGTCTTCTTTTTTTCTCGTCGAGATTCTGGGCAGTTTTCTTGACGAGAAACCTGAAAGCCTCGTAGACACGCACGGTTTTCTCGGCAAGAAAGCTCTCCCAACTGTTTTCTTGTCGTTTCTTGCAGAGAAAACCGGTCGTGTGTACGAGGCTTCAGAGTAATATGAGCAGGAGGAAGAACCTCCTCCTCCTCAACTGTATATAAGACTTCTATTCTGGTTCTAATAAACTGTCTGATGTTTTACCCTACACTGAGCTACGACTAGTGAATGGGAAAGTTAAGGGGTGTTGAGTGTGTGGTACCGGACAGAGGAGCGATACGGCGGACAGACTCATCTTGAGTACGGGGGTCCGTCACAGAAGATAAAAATGTATTATAACTGATGAAGGTAAGGCGAGGAGAAAGGAAAGAAGGGAAGCCATGCAAAGAAGAGGGGAGGAGATGGGAAGGGCCAATGTTCACCACACATAGACACTTACATCGACGCAGCATTGCACCTCTAGGACCACATGTTCTTTGATCTTCCTTTGCTTTGGCGCTCATGCTGAAAGAAGCAAAAACTTGTGAGTACGTGAGAAGTACCATTACTTCCTTTACTCAGAGGTGGTAAGAGACTTACTCTTTCTGTGAGTCATCATTCCTAAGAGAAAGCTTTTCCAGACTCTTGGGCAAGTGCAAAGAGTTACAGGCATTGTTAAAGTCCTCTGAATAGATAACACCAACGGGAAAATATCCAATTTTAAGAGTCCTCTTATTCTGTCCCCTCCAGAGCTTAGAGTCAAACCTTTGGGAAGGAATTTACAAAATTCTTATCTAACAATACAAGCAATGTAAAAGTACTAGTGCAAATAAAAAAATTATAATTTTGTTGGAAAATAACATCTATCTGGGTTGGTTTTTATATGCAGTATAGTTGCCACCAGGGAATTTAAAGCTGGAACAGTCTCGGGCATCTTAAACACGGAGGAGGCCCCCCCCAAAGGTAAGCCCAAGGCCCAGAGTAAAGCTCCTACAGGTGGCCTCGGAAGAATTCCCACAAGCAAAACTTATAGTCTATAGCACAATAAATGACAGCTTTGGCCAATTAGTCTACTGCCACCGTGACCTTCTCCAGATCAAGTAGACCAGTGAGTCTCAACCTTCCTAGTGCCGTGACTCCTTGATAAAATTTCCCAAGTTGTGGGGACCCCTAACAGTAAAATTATTTTCGTAGCGTGGGTTGTCAGCACCCAAAGCAAGGCAAGTAATTTGCGCCCCTAACCCACGGACATTTAGTGCTCCCTGAGTCCCTTCCACTCGTACAATATTAAAACCCCTTCTGGTACATTTTTGGATGTACTACTCTTTCTCTTTGTTCTCCTTTCTTTCCCTTTTATCTCTTTCTATCCTAAATTCTTGTTTCCCCGTCCCTCTCTCTAGCCATCTTTCTTGTTCTTTCTCTTATTCTTTCTCTTATTCTTTCTCTCCCTTTTTCTTTGTTCCTCCCCCTCTTTTCCTCTCCCTTCCATGTATTCTCAATTTTTATTCCTTCTCTTACTCCTTGGTGGGGAGGGGGGTGGGGGGAATGGGATGAGTGGCAGATCTGGTGGTGGGTGGGATGAGTGGCAGTGCTGGGGGGGGGGGGGGGTTCTGATCAGCCAACTAAGGTGCTCTTGATCAAGGTCATCTGCTGATCTGAGAAATGTAGTGGGGACTTTTAATGGGAATTCTAATCACAGCCTAGTAGTGTTACTCACTGTGTCTCCAGCTATGTGGTGTCCAGTGGTGTACTAAGTAGGGGACGGGGGGGGGTGCCGCACCGGGTACCACACACTGGGGGGTGTCAGGCCGGCGCCCCCCCCCCCTCGGCGACTGAAGAGGACTTAGCAGGCGCGGGCGGCATAGCGCGCTGACAGGTAGGCAGCGTCAGCCTATGGAAGTAAACTTGCTTTGCGGGGGGGGGGGCCGCACCCGAGTTATACCCCTCCTCTGTGTAGTACAAGTGCTGTGTGTGCAGCACGAGGCGCGCTGATCATTATGGGTCTGAAGGGGGGGAGGGTCTATTGTAGGGGGGTTCTGTATTGTAGGGGGGGTGTCTGCACTATTGTAGGGGGGTTCTGTATTGTAGGGGGGTGTCTGCACTATTGTAGGGGGGTTTCTGTATTGTAGTGGGTGTCTGCACTATTGTAGGGGGGGTTCTGTATTGTAGGGGGGGTGTCTTCACTATTGTAGGGGGGTCTGTATTGTAGGGGGTACTGTATTGTAAGGGGGGGGTGTCTGCACTATTGTAGGGAGGGTTCTGTATTGTAGGGGGGTTATGTATTGTAGGGGGGTGTCTGCACTATTGTAGGGGGGTTCTGTATTGTAGGGGGGTACTGTATTGTAGGGGGGGGTCTGCACTATTGTAGGGAGGGTTCTGTATTGTAGGGGGGTTTTGTATTGTAGGGGGGTGTCTGCACAATTGTAGGGGGGGTTATGTATTGTAGGGGTGTGTCTGCACTATTGTAGGGGGGGTTCTGTATTGTAGGGGGGTACTGTATTGTAGGGGGGGGGGGGTCTGCACTATTGTAGGGGGGGTGTCTGCACTATTGTAGGGGGGTTCTGTATTGTAGGGGGTTCTGTATTGTAGGGGGGGTGTCTGCACTATTGTAGGGGGGGTGTCTGCACTATTGTAGGGGGGTTCTGTATTGTAGGGGGCGTTCTGTATTGTAGGGGGGGTTCTGTATTGTAGGGGGGTTCTGTATTGTAGGGGGGTTCTGTATTGTAGGGGGGTGTCTGCACTATTGTAGGGGGGGTTCTGTATTGTAGGGGGGGGTGTCTGCACTATTGTAGGGGGGTTCTGTATTGTAGGGGGGTTCTGTATTGTAGGGGGGGTGTCTGCACTATTGTAGGGGGGGTGTCTGCACTATTGTAGGGGGGTTCTGTATTGTAGGGGGGGTTCTGTATTGTAGGGGGGGTTCTGTATTGTAGGGGGGTTCTGTATTGTAGGGGGGGTTCTGTATTGTAGGGGGGTGTCTGCACTATTGTAGGGGGGTTCTGTATTGTAGGGGGGTGTCTGCACTAGTGTAGGGGGGGTTCTGTATTGTAGGGGGGGTGTCTGCACTATTGTAGGGGGTACTGTATTGTAGGGGGGGTGTCTGCACTATTGTTGGGGGGTGCTGTATTGTAGGGGGGGTTCTGTATTGTAGGGGGGTGTCTGCACTATTGTAGGGGGGTACTGTATTGTAGGGGGGGGGGTCTGCACTATTGTAGGGAGGGTTCTGTATTGTAGGGGGGTTATGTATTGTAGGGGGGTTCTGTATTGTAGGGGGGTGTCTGCACTATTGTAAGGGGGGTTCTGTATTGTAGGGGGGTGTCTGCACTATTGTAGGGGGGTTCTGTATTGTAGGGGGGTGTCTGCACTATTGTAGGGGAGTTCTGTATTGTAGGGGGGTGTCTGCACTATTGTAGGGGGGGTTCTGTATTGTAGGGGGTTCTGTATTGTAGGGGGGTCTATATTGTAGGGGGGTCTGTATTGTAGGGGGGGCTGTATTGTAGGGGAGGGGGTCCGCACTGTAGGGGGGTCTGTGTAACATGCAGGGGGTCCAGAACTGTTAGGGGGGTGTCTGTGTAACATACAGGTGTCTAGAGCTGTGGGGGGCTGTGTAATGTAAAGAGTTCCAGAGGTACAAGGGCTGTGTAATGTAAAGGGGTCCAGAGGTCCAGGGTGCTGTGTAATGTAAAGGGGTCCAGAGATGCAGGGTGCTGTATAATGTAAAGGGGTCCAGAGATGCAGGGTGCTGTGTAATGTAAAGGGGTCCAGTGGTGCAGTCTAATGTAAAGAGGTGCAGTGTAATGTAAAGGGGCCCAGAGGTGCTGTGTAATGTAAAGGGGTCCAGTGGTGCAGGGTGCTGTGTAATGTAAAGGGGTCCAGTGATGCAGGGTGCTGTGTAATGTAAAGAGGTCCAGTGGTGCAGGGTGCTGTGTAATGTAAAGGGGTCCAGAGATGCAGGGTGCTGTGTAAAGTAAAGGGGTCCAGTGGTGTAGGGTGCTCTGTAATGTAAAGGGGTGCAAGGTGCTGTGTAATGTAAAGGGGTCCAGAGCTGTGGGGTGCTGTGTAATGTAAAGGGGTCCAGTGGTGCAGGGTGCTGTGTAATGTAAAGGGGTCCAGAGATGCAGGGTGCTGTGTAATGTAAAGGGGTCCAGTGGTGCAGGGTGCTGTGTAATGTAAAGGGGTCCAGTGATGCAGGGTGCTGTATAAAGTAAAGGGGTCCAGTGGTGCAGGGTGCTGTGTAATGTAAAGGGGTCCAGAGATGCAGGGTGCTGTGTAATGTAAAGGGGTCCAGTGATGCAGGGTGCTGTGTAATGTAAAGGGGTCCAGTGATGCAGGGTGCTGTGTAAAGTAAAGGGGTCCAGTGATGCAGGGTGCTGTGTAATGTAAAGGGGTCCAGAGATGCAGGGTGCTGTGTAATGTAAAGGGGTCCAGAGATGCAGGGTGCTGTGTAATGTAAAGGGGTCCAGTGATGCAGGGTGCTGTGTAATGTAAAGGGGTCCAGTGATGCAGGGTGCTGTGTAAAGTAAAGGGGTCCAGTGATGCAGGGTGCTGTGTAATGTAAAGGGGTCCAGTGGTGCAGGGTGCTGTGTAATGTAAAAGGGTCCAGAGGTGCAGGGTGCTGTGTAATGTAAAGGGGTCCAGAGATGCAGGGTGCTGTGTAATGTAAAGGGGGCCAGTGATGCAGGGTGCTGTGTAATGTAAAGGGGTCCAGTGGTGCAGGGTGCTGTGTAATGTAAAGGGGTCCAGTGATGCAGGGTGCTGTGTAATGTAAAGGGGTCCAGAGCTGTGGGGTGCTGTGTAATGTAAAGGGGTCCAGTGGTGCAGTTGTGGAGAGGGGGTACACAGTAGTGACAAAGATATTGAAGGATGCAGGGGGCACAGTGGGGTGTTTTTACATTTTACTGTGGGGGGAGGGGGGTGCCAGATATTGGATCCGCCCCGGGTGCCAAATGCTCTAGGTACGCCCCTGGTGGTGTCTTGCAGCAGTGACACCTACGCCGAAATCAGGAGGTGGGGTCTCCTCTGGCTCCTCCCACTTCACATTCCTCACCAGTCAGCTGACCTCTAGTCTCTCCCCCCCACCCATGCCATGAACTGAATGGGCAGCTGCGAATAGGCTGAGTGGGCCGCCGCGGGCTCCAGGGACAGCCCTTCTGGGCGGCCGCGAAAAGGCTGGCAGAGCGGTGCGGGCTTCAAAAACAGCCCAGGATTCGGTGACCCCTAGCAAGATGTCATTCGACCCCTGAGGTGGTCCCGACCCCCAGGTGGAGAACCACTGAAGTAGACGGATCATGAATAGTTGACCATACATGGAAGATAGTGAACGATGGATGGATTAAGAATGTTCAGCAAGGAAATATTGATAATGTATGTTAATAGTGGGAAGACAGATAATTCATTGTTAGAAGATGACTGAGTTATTATCTGTGTATGATGGGAGATGAATGGTGGATGGAGGTACATGGGTACAGAGAACAAATATTTTTCCTTACCCAACTTCAATGACACTGACGACATCCCCAGCATCCAGGGGCAGACAGGAGGGATTGTTAACTTCCTCCAGAAGTCGTACCTCAAAAGGTTTCGCCTGTGGAATTAAGAAGATTTCTATTAAATAAAGAACTATCAAGAGAGGTCATATAATGAGTAAGGAGTAGTATTGGAGTGCAGCACTAAGGAAATTACAGAAATTGAGACTTTATATTAAGAAACATCTCACATTATCATGTTTCATATGTAGGCAATGTAGGCAGATGCAGTCCACTTTCTCCACTGCAGATGGCGCTCAACTGCAGCAGCAGTGTAGAGTGGGAGAAAGTCAAGAAGAATGCTCCTCTATGGTTTCCTGGGTCACTGGCACTTATACGTCGGCAAAATGGCACGGGCAGGCAAAGCAACGTACAGGTATGTTGCTTTGAATCTGCCACCTAGCGGGCCCGCGCGCCCGCCGCGGGCTCCGTGACCGTGACCGCGAGACCCGCGGACTCGATGTCCGCCGGTGTCCCGCGATCGCGTCACGGAGCTGCAGAACGGGGGGATGCGTGTGTAAACAAGGAATTTCCCTGTTCTGCCTAGTGACAGGACAGTGATCTACTGCTCCCTGTCATCGGGAGTAGTGATCAATGTCATGTCACATGTAGCCCATCCCCCACACAGTTAGAATCACTCCCTAGGACAGTGTTTCTCAACTCCAGTCCTCAAGGCGCACCAACAGGTCATGTTTTGGGGATTTCCTGCAGATGAAACAGCTGTGGTAATTACTAAGGCAGTGCAACTGCTCAAATCACCTGTGCAAATCAATGGAAATCCCAAAAACATGACCTGTTGGTGCGCCTTGAGGACAGGAGTTGAGAAACACTGCCCTAGGACACACTTAACCCCCTTCCTCGCCCCCTACTGGTTGACCCCTTTACTGTCAGTGTCATTTACACAGTAATCAGTGTATTTTTATAGCACTGATCGCTGTATAAATGACAATGGTCCCAAAATAGTGTCAAAAGTGTCCGATGTGTCCGCCATAATGTTGCAGTCACGATAAAAATCGCTGATCACCGCAGTTACTAGTAAAAAAATAATAATAATAAAAATGTTATAAAACTACACCCTATTTTGTAGACGCAATAACTTTTGCGCAAACCAATCAATAAACGCTTATTGCAATTTTTTTTTTACAAAAATATGTAGAAGAACACATATCGGCCTAAACTGAGAAAAAAAATAGGTTTTTTATATATTTTTTGGGGATATTTATTATAGCAAAAAGTAAAAAATATTGAATTTTTTCTCAAAATCTACGCTCTCTTTTTGTTTATAGCGCAAAAAATAAAAACCGCAGAGATGATCAAATACCACCAAAAGAAAGCTCTATCTGTGAGAAAAAAAGGACGTCAATTTTGTTTGGGAGTCACGTCGCACGACCGCGCAATTGTCAGTTAAAGCGACGCAGTGCCGAATCGCAAAAAAGTGTCCCGGTCTTTGGGCAGCCAAATCCTCCGGGGCTGATGTGGTTAAAGAAGAAAGACCACCAGCAGAGGTAAAAGCAGAGGTCAATCACTTCCTAGATCTATTGCAGACCAAAGCACAAGGCGATAACAGAGACAGATGATCCAGATGTATTTATATGAGAGAGGAGGCCAAAGTTTAAGACAGACCCCCAGGACCCATGAAAGATAAGAGTGAAGCCTCGTACACACGACCGGTTTTCTCGGCAAGAAACGACAAGAAAACAGTTGGGAGAGCTTTCTTGCCGAGAAAACCGGTCGTGTCTACGAGGCTTTCAGGTTTCTCGTCAAGAAAACTGCCCAGAATCTCGACGAGAAAAAAAGAAGACCTGCTTCATTTTTTCTCGTCGGGAGTCTCATTTTTCTCGTCGTGATTCTCGTCAGACTGTATTTGGAGGAGAAAAATGTTTGTGTGTACGCTTTTCCGAGTCTTTAAAAACCGCGCATGGTCAGAATCAAGTATGAGACGGGAGCACACCTTCTTGTAAAACTAGCGTTCGTAATGGAGATAGCACATTTGTCACGCTGTAACAAACTGAAAGCACGAAGACTGAAAAGCGCGAATCGTCTCTCACTAAACTTTTACTAACACGCGGTAACACGAGGATCAGCAAAAGCAGCCCAAGGGGTGGCGCCATGAGAATGGAACTTCCCCTTTATACTGCCGTCGTACGTGTTGTACGTCACCGCGCTTTAGACCAACGAGATTTTGGATTGACAGTGTGTATGCAAGGAAAGCTTGAAAAGAAACCCGTCAAGAAAAACAACGTTTTTTTTTTGCGGCGAGATTCTCGGTCGTGTGTACTAGGCTTGAGGGCCAAAAATGGTGATAGTCTTCAGAGTCCATTGCATTTTAGGGTAGAGGAAAATATCAGAGATGGATCTCCTGTATCCAAAATGAGGCTCCCCTGGATCCATCAGAGGGTAGACATGTGCACACTGAAATATTTTGTTTCGGAATTTCGTTTTTGTCCCAAAATTATTTAGTTGCTTCCGAAATTTTTTTTTTTTTATTTTGTTTCGTTAAAAAATGCATTCGTCCGAAAATCCGAATTAATTAAGGTTGAATCTGTCATTGAAGGATTATGGTGTCTGTCAAAATGTTCAAAGATGATTCGACGGAGCAACTAAACTGTACGACGCCGCAATCGTACATCACCGGTCGAATGCTCCGCCCACAAAAGCTATAGTAGAATTCTAATGTTGTATTAATAGTAATAATTATATTTATTAATTATTATTACTAGTCAACCAACATTAGAATTCTTCTATAGCCTGTGGGCGGAGCATTTGACAGTAAATTTCCGCTTGTGGCGATCGTATGTTTTTAGCTGCTGAATCTTCATGTCTCTATATTGTCAAATCTTTTCTCTCTATAATGTCGAATCTTTTCTCTCTATGTGGAATCTTTTCTCTCTATGTTGAATCTTTTCTCTCTATGTCGAATCTTTTCTCTCTATAATGTCGAATCTTTTCTCTCTATAATGTCGAATCTTTTCTCTCTATAATGTCAAATCTTTTCTCTCTATAATGTCGAATCTTTTCTCTCTATGTCGAATCTTTTCTCTCTATGTCGAATCTTTTCTCTCTATGTGGAATCTTTTCTCTCTATGTCGAATCTTTTCTCTCTATAATGTCGAATCTTTTCTCTCTATAATGTCGAATCTTTTCTCTCTATAATGTCGAATCTTTTCTCTCTATAATGTCGAATCTTTTCTCTCTATAATGTCAAATCTTTTCTCTCTATAATGTCGAATCTTTTCTCTCTATGTCGAATCTTTTCTCTCTATGTCGAATCTTTTCTCTCTATGTCGAATCTTTTCTCTCTATGTGGAATCTTTTCTCTCTATGTCGAATCTTTTCTCTCTATGTCGAATCTTTTCTCTCTATAATGTCAAATCTTTTCTCTCCTATGTCGAATCTTCATGTCTCTTTAATGTTGAATCTTTTCTCTCAGACAAATCTTTTCTCTCTATAATGTCGAATCTTTTCTCTCTATGTCGAATCTTTTCTCTCTATGTCAAATCTTCATGTCTCTATAATGTTGAATCTTTTCTCTCTATGTCGAATCTTTTCTCTCTATGTCGAATCTTCATGTCTCTATAATGTCGAATCTTTTCTCTCTATGTCGAATTTTTTCTCTCTATGTCGAATCTTTTCTTTCTATGTCAAATCTTTTCTCTCTATGTCGAATCTTCATGTCTCTATAATGTTGAATCTTTTCTCTCATACAAATCTTTTCTCTCTATGTCGAATCTTTTCTCTCTATGTCGAATCTTTTCTCTCTATGTCGAATCTTCATGTCTCTTTAATGTTGAATCTTTTCTCTCAGACAAATCTTTTCTCTCTATGTGGAATCTTTTCTCTCTATGTGGAATCTTTTCTCTCTATGTCGAATCTTTTCTCTCTATGTCGAATCTTCATGTCTCTATAATGTCGAATCTTTTCTCCCTATGTCGAATTTTTTCTCTCTATGTCGAATCTTTTCTTTCTATGTCAAATCTTTTCTCTCTATGTCGAATCTTTTCTCTCTATTTCGAATCTTCATGTCTCTATAATGTTGAATCTTTTCTCTCATACAAATCTTTTCTCTCTATGTCGAATCTTTTCTCTCTATGTCGAATCTTTTCTCTCTATGTCGAATCTTTTCTCTCTATGTCGAATCTTTTCTCTCTATGTCGAATCTTCATGTCTCTTTAATGTTGAATCTTTTCTCTCAGACAAATCTTTTCTCTCTATGTGGAATCTTTTCTCTCTATGTGGAATCTTTTCTCTCTATTAGGGATGAGCTTCGAGTTCGAGTCGAACTCATGTTCGACTCGAACATTGCCTGTTCGCCCGTTCGCCGAACAACGAACAAATTGGGGTGTTCGCGGCAAATTCGAAAAATCTATGGGAGAAATCTAAAGTGTTAATTATAAAGGCTAATATGCAAGTTATTGTCCTAAAAAGTGTTTGGGGACCTGGGTCCTGCCCCAGGGGACATGTATCAATGCAAAAAGAAGTTTTAAAAACGGCCGTTTTTTTCGGGAGCAGTGATTTTAATAATGCTTAAAATGAAAAAATAAAAGTGAAATATTCCTTTAAATTTCGTACCTGGGGGGTGTGTATGATATGCATGTAAAGTGGCGCATGTTTCCCGTGCTTAGAACTGTCCCTGCACAAAGTGTCATTTTTGAAAGAAAAAAATGCATTTAAAACTGACTCGCGGCTATTAATGAATTGTCGGCTCCCGGCAATACATACAAAAGTCATTGATAAAAAAAATAAAAAAAAGCGTGGGGGTTCCCCAGAATTCAATTACCAGGCCCTTCAGGTCTGGAATGGATATTAAGGGGAACCCCGCCGCAAATAAAAAAAAAATTGACGTGGGGTTCCCCCAAATATCCATTCCAGGCCCTTCAGATCTGGCATGGATTTTAAGGGGAACTCCACCCCAAATTTAAAAAAAAATGGCGTGGAGTCCCCCTAAAAATCCACACCAGACCCCTTATCCGAGCACGCAACCTGGCCGGCCGCAGGGGAAAAGGGGGGGACGAGAGAGCGGCCCCCCCTCCCTCCTGAACCGTACCAAGCCACATGCCCTCAACATGGGGAGGATGTCCCCATGTTGATGGGGACAAGGGCCTCATCCTCACAACCCTTGCCCGGTGGTTGTGGGGGTCTGCGGGCGGGGGGCTTATCGGAATCTGGAAGACCCCTTTAACAAAGGGGACCCCCAGATCCCGCCCCCCCCCATGTGAATTGGTAAGGGGTACATTGTACCCCTACCATTTCACGAAGAAAGCGTAAAAAAATGTTTAAAAAAACACACAAACACCTTGAAAAAGTCCTTTATTAAGAACAAAAAAAAAAAAAAAAAAAAAACATTCCAGCGGTGAAATCCAGTGTCCCGCGGCGATCCCGATGTCCAGCGCTGTCCTTCATTGGTTGTGCCTGAGCGGACCTGATGGGGAACTCCCTCTCAGTATTTTAAATGTATAGACCCGCCCCTTCTAAAGTTCCCCATCAGGTCCGCTCAGCGGACCAGATGCGGAACATGAGAAGGGGCGGGTCTATACATGTATTACCAAAGTGAGAGCAGTTCCCCATCAGGTCCGCCTCCTCGGTATGTCGGACCCGCCGCCTAATTTAAATTTACATAGTGAAGGAAGTTCCCCGCTCAAGCCAATGACGTAGGCGGGTCCGACATACCGAGGAGGCGGACCTGATGGGGAACTGCTCTCACTTTGGTAATACATGTATAGACCCGCCCCTTCTCATGTTCTGCATCTCGCCCGCTGAGCGGACCTGATGGGGAACATTAGAAGGGGCGGGTCTATACATTTAAAATACTGAGAGGGAGTTCCCCATCAGGTCCGCTCAGGCACAACCAATGAAGGACAGCGCTGGACATCGGGATCGCCGCGGGACACTGGATTTCACCGCTGGAATGTTTATTTATTTATTTTTTTAAATAAAGGACTTTTTCAAGGTGTTTGTGTGTTTTTTTAAACATTTTTTTACGCTTTCTTTGTGTAATGGTAGGGGTACAATGTACCCCTTACCAATTCACATAGGGGGGGGCGGGATCTGGGGGTCCCCTTTGTTAAAGGGGTCTTCCAGATTCCGATAAGCCCCCTGCCCGCAGACCCCCACAACCACCGGGCAAGGGTTGTGGGGATGAGGCCCTTGTCCCCATCAACATGGGGACATCCTCCCCATGTTGAGGGCATGTGGCCTGGTACGGTTCAGGAGGGAGGGGGGGCCGCTCTCTCGTCCCCCCCTTTTCCCCTGCGGCCGGCCAGGTTTGCGTGCTCGGATAAGGGTCTGGTATGGATTTTTAGGGGGACTCCACGCCATTTTTTTTTTAAACTTGGGGTGGAGTTCCCCTTAAAATCCATGCCAGATCTGAAGGGCCTGGTAATTGAATTCTGGGGAACCCCCACGCTTTTTTTTTTTTTTTTATCAATGACTTTTGTATGTATTGCCGGGAGCCGACAATTCATTAATAGCCGCGAGTCAGTTTTAAATGCATTTTTTTTCTTTCAAAAATGACATTTTTTGCAGGGACAGTTCTAAGCACGGGAAACATGCGCCACTTCACATGCATATCATACACACCCCCCAGGTACGAAATTTAAAGGAATATTTCACTTTTATTTTTTCATTTTAAGCATTATTAAAATCACTGCTCCCGAAAAAACGGCCGTTTTTAAAACTTCTTTTTGCATTGATACATGTCCCCTGGGGCAGGACCCCGGTCCCCAAACACTTTTTAGGACAATAACTTGCATATTAGCCTTTATAATTAACACTTTAGATTTCGAACGTTCGAGTCCATTGTATTTAATAGGGTTCTAAAGTTTACACGAACATTTTGTCTGTTCGCAGGTTCTGGTGCGAACCGAACAGGGGGGTGTTCGGCTCATCCCTGCTCTCTATGTCGAATCTTTTCTCTCTATGTCAAATCTTCATGTCTCTATAATGTTGAATTTTTCTCTCTATGTCGAATCTTTTCTCTCTATGTCGAATCTTCATGTCTTTATATTGTTGAATCTTTTCTCTCTATGACAAATCTTTTCTCTCTATGTCAAATTTTTTCTCTCTATGTCGAATCTTTTCTTTCTATGTCAAATCTTTTCTCTCTATGTCGAATCTTTTCTCTCTATGTCAAATCTTTTCTCTCTATTTCGAATCTTCATGTCTCTATAATGTTGAATCTTTTCTCTCATACAAATCTTTTCTCTCTATGTCGAATCTTTTCTCTCTATGTTGAATCTTTTCTCTCTATGTCGAATCTTTTCTCTCTATGTCGAATCTTTTCTCTCTATGTCGAATCTTTTCTTTCTATGTCGAATCTTTTCGCTCTATGTCGAATCTTCATGTCTCTATAAAGTTGAATCTTTTCTCTCAGACAAATCTTTTCTCTCTATGTCGAATCTTTTCTCTCTATGTCGAATCTTTTCTCTCTATGTCGAATTTTTTCTCTCTATGTCGAATCTTTTCTTTCTATGTCAAATCTTTTCACTCTATGTCGAATCTTTCTTTCTCGTACATCACGGGACACAGAGCGACATAGTCATTACTATGTGGGTTATATAGATACCTTCAGGTGCTGGCACTGGCAACTTCCAAAACCGGAAGTACCCTCCCCTATATAAGCCCCTCCCATCCGGGAGTACCTCAGTTTTTTGCCAGTGTCTAAGGTGTTGGCCAAGAAGTAACATGTGTTTTTCACTGAGCTTGCGTACAGGTTCTTTTGGGCCTCAGTAAGCTATTCCGGATCCGACCAAAAAAGCTTCATAGCTAAACGGTCGGTACCCGGGCCTTGCAAGAGAAGAGCAAGGTTTTGCCTGTAATGCCTCTCTTAGGAGGGCTGGACCCTGGGATCCAGAGCTCTGGTCATACCCACGACCAAGATGTTTTCTGTGCAGGGTGCTATACAGGTCCAGGGGAGTGGAATCCTTGGGAACCCGGTACCTGAAGGTTTGATTACAATGCCTGCCGTGATAGGTGAAGTTTGGGCTTCTGTGGACCAAACAGAGTCCTGCGGCGAGGAAAAGGTAAGTGGGGGCCCTCAGGAACTTGGTTCTATTGGGGGACCCCAAGCCTATTTTGTCTTATTGCCTGTTACCTAAGGTATTCCCGCTAAATATTCTGTGCACGCGCCTCTCTATATAGAGGCGATCTGGAAAAAGGGGCGGAGCGGGTGGATGACGCTCGGTGTGCGCCGCGGTGCTACTGCGCATGTGCGGGCGTCCAGCATGTTTAAAAGCAATCAAGCTGGCTATTGAAGTGCACAAACAGAGCTAGCAACAGTAAAAAGGCACACAGAGGCGGTTGATGCAGGCATCCCCTAGAAAGGCACTTTAGTAGACACCAACTGATATATAGCAGCAATTGTGCTAGACTATTCTCAGTAAAAGGGGTGTATTACGGCTGGAATACCTCAGCTTTGGGCTTAGGAATATGCCGTCCAGAAGCTCCGGAACTAAATCTTCCAGGAAGCGAAAGGGGTCTCCATCGGGCTCTGAGGATCTTGGGCATGCTTCTGCTGCACCAGTCTCCCCTGAAAATTCAGAGGTTAGTGACCGTAGAGACCCTGCAGGAGTACCTGGTACTGTGGCTGTCCTCAGTTCACCTGCTCCTGTGTATGTAACAGAGGAGGTTTTTTCCTCAGCTCTGGGAGGATTAGAAGAGAGATTGTCAACATTAATCGCTGCCTCCCTGTCACAGGGAAAGCACGCCCGATCTCCGTCTCCTGCTTCAGAGTACCTGTTAGCGGAGCAACAGTCCCATACAGGGATCGACCTGCCTGAAGGGGATCAGGAGGAGGTTGATTCTGTTATAGAGGAATCAACTGTGGAGGAACCTTTCTCAGCATCTCAAGCTGAAAGATTATGGGTTCAGTCTTTGACTAACATGGTCCGATCAGCATTTAAAATGCACCTTGCGGAACCATCAACCACTACTGTTTTCTCGCTGGGGTCGCTAGAGGCCCCCAGACTGTCTGTTCTTTTCCACTTCACCCTTTATTGGAAGGGCTCATGTACCAGGATTGGGAACATCCTGATAAAATATTTACTCCCCCCAAGAGATTCCTGGTGGTCTATCCCATGGAGGATAAGTTCATCAAAAAATGGAGGGTCCCTACAGTGGACGCAGCCATCTCTTCTGTGAATAAATCACTG
Organism: Rana muscosa; assembly: GCA_029206835.1. Classification (NCBI taxonomy): domain Eukaryota; kingdom Metazoa; phylum Chordata; class Amphibia; order Anura; family Ranidae; genus Rana; species Rana muscosa. The sequence continues at coordinate 394,662,809 of CM055118.1, forward strand.
ACATGTCCAGTGGATAATGTCCAAATGTTCAAGGACCCAATAGATAAAAAATTGGAGTCCTTATTAAAATCTGCTTTTTCTACAGCAGGCTTGGTGACACAACCAGCAGTGGCAGCTATTGGGGTCTGCCAAGCAGTGAAGGATCAGTTGAAACAAGTCTTAAGGGACTTGCCAGATCAGCAGGCCCTTGCCCTAGCTGATCTACCTAGAGCCTTATGCTTTGCGGTGATGCCATAAAGGATTCAATCCATCAGGCCTCCCGCCTTACGCTGTCGGTAGTACATATGCGCAAGCTTCTATGGCTCAAAAACTGGTCTGCTGAAGCTCCCTGTAAAAAATTGCTGGTTAGCTTCCCATTTCATGGTGAACGCTTATTTGGGGAAGACCTGGACAAATATATCCAGAAAATTTCCAACGGTAAAAGTACACTCTTGCCGGTTAAAAACAAAGTTAGAGGTCCCTCTTTTAAGAGGCCTGCTTCTCCAGTCCCTGGGGCATCGGCTGTGAAACAGTTCCGACGGCCTCCTCGGTCAAATCCCGGGGGTAAAAATCAGGGACAATCGCAGGGTAATAAAAAACCCTGGAGCAGGAGAGGTACAAAACCTCCCCCAAAGTCAAATGCATGAAGGGTTGCCCCCACTCAATCGGGTGGGGGGAAGACTCCAGTTGTTCGCAGAGACCTGGCGGGACACGATCAGAGACAGATGGGTGCTCTCCGCAGTAAGTCTGGGATACAGATTGGAGTTAAAAGACTCTCCTCCTTCCCATTTTATGAGGTCAAACGTGCCAAGGGATCCCCGGAAGAGAGAGTCCCTCCTGTTGGCACTAGAACAACTATTGCTCCAAGGAGTAATTATGGAGGTTCCCCTGGAAGAAAGGGGGTTCGGGTTTTACTCAAACCTCTTTACAGTCCCGAAGCCAAACGGGGACGTGAGGCCCATATTAAATCTAAAAGGGCTAAACAAATTCCTGCATATCAGGACTTTCCGGATGGAGTCGATCCGATCGGTGGCCACTGCCCTACAAGGGGAGGAATGGTTAGCCTCGATCGACATCAAAGATGCTTATTTGCACATTCCCATCTTTCCAGTCCACCAAAAATTTCTACGCTTTGCAGTAGAAGGGCGCCATTTTCAGTTCAGAGCCTTACCCTTCGGTCTGGCCACAGCACCACGAGTGTTCACAAAAATTCTGGCCCCATTATTGGCCAATCTAAGAACGCAAGGTGTAACGATAATGGCATATCTAGACGACTTGTTGCTGATAGACCACTCAGTGAAAAAACTAGAAGTGGTCGTTCACAAGACAATCAAGTATCTGGAATCTCACGGTTGGATTATCAACCGAGACAAGTCAGCCCTAAAACCAGTCAAAAGTCTGGAATACTTGGGGTTAAGGCTAGATTCAGGCCAGAGGAAAATATTCTTGCCTCGAAAAAAGGTGTTGTCTTTGAGAGATTTGATCCACTTAGTGGGTACAAAAAGACAGCCGTCCATACGCCTGTGCATGAGGCTGCTGGGAAAAATGGTGGCATCATTCGAAGCAGTACCCTACGGTCAATTCCATTCAAGAAATTTGCAAAGGGCCATACTGTCAGCCTGGAACAAGAAAGTTCAGGCCCTAGACTTACCAATGTCCTTGTCCCCTTCCGTTCGCAAAAGCCTCCGTTGGTGGTTGGTTCCCCAGAATCTGGAAAAAGGGAAATCCTTCAGTCCGATTTCTTGGAAGGTGGTCACTACAGATGCCAGCCTTATAGGCTGGGGAGCAGTACTGGAGCAATGGTCTCTCCAGGGCAGATGGTCGGATGCGGAAAAGGCCCTGCCCATCAATCTCTTAGAGATACGGGCAGCCCGGTATGCCCTAGTAGCATGGACATCCAAACTCCAAGGGTCCCCTGTCAGAATTCAATCAGACAATGCCACGGTAGTGGCATATATCAATCATCAGGGTGGCACCAGGAGTCGTGCAGCCCAGAGGGAAGTAAATTGCATCCTGAAATGGGCAGAAAGATATGTCCCAGCCATATCCGCGGTATTCATTCCAGGAGTGGAGAATTGGAAGGCGGACTTTCTAAGTCGCCAACAATTATGCCCAGGGGAATGGTCCCTTCACCCCGAGGTTTTTCGGACAATATGTCAGCGGTGGGGAACACCGGATGTAGATCTGCTAGCATCCAGATTCAACGCAAAGGTGGACAGGTTTGTCTCTTGGACAAGGGATCCCCTAGCTTGCGGCTCGGATGCCCTAGTGTTCCCTTGGGATCAGTTCAAGCTGATATATGCATTCCCACCGCCACAATTGTTACCTCGATTACTCCGCAGAATCAGGGTAGAAAAGAAACCAGTGATTCTGGTGGCTCCAGCGTGGCCCCGAAGAGCATGGTACGCGGAGATTGTAAAAATGTCAGTGGGAAGTCCTTGGACCCTCCCACATCGTCCGGACCTGCTTTCGCAAGGACCGATATACCACCCTTCCTTACCAGCCCTAGGTTTGACGGCCTGGCTATTGAGGCCCACATTCTAAAAAAGAGAGGTCTCTCTAATCCTGTGGTATCTACCATGATCAATGCCAGGAAACCGGTATCCAGGCAGATCTACTATAGAATCTGGAAGGCGTACATCGCCTGGTGTGAGGCCAAGAAATGGCATCCACGTAAGTACGTAATAGGTAGGATTCTGGACTTCCTACAGTGGGCTGTAGATAGGAAGCTTGCCTTGAGTACTATCAAGGGTCAGATTTCGGCCTTGTCAATATTTTTTCAGAGGCCCTTGGCTTCGCATTCACTAGTCAAAGCCTTTATACAAGGAGTGATGCGTATTAGCCCTCCGGTTAATATTCCCATATGTCCATGGGACTTAAACCTGGTTCTGTCGGTTCTACAGAAACAACCATTTGAACCATTACAGCATATTTCCTTGGTTCTTCTCACCAGGAAATTGATTTTTCTAGTAGCCATTTGTTCGGCTAAAAGAGTGTCAGAATTAGCAGCTATGTCCTGTAAGGAGCCATATCTGGTTATCCATAAGGACAGAGTAGTGTTACGTCCTCATCCAGCCTTTCTTCCTAAGGTGGTATGGAGGTTTCATGTGAACCAAGATGTGGTTCTTCCTTCCTTTTTCCCCAAACCTAGTTCGGTAGAGGAAAAGTTATTACGTTCTTTGGATGTAGTAAGAGCAGTTAAAGCTTATCTAAAAGCCACTGCTCAGATTCGCAGAACGGATACTTTGGTTATTCTGCCGGAAGGCCCCAGAGAGGGTCAGGCAGCGTCAAAATCTACTTTAGCCAAGTGGATTCGACAGGTCATAATACAAGCCTATGGCTTGAGAAGGAGACCGCCTCCGTTCAAAGTTAGGGCGCACTCCACGAGAGCAGTTGGAACTTCATGGGCAGTGCATCACCAGGCCTCCCTGGCTCAGATCTGTAAGGCCGCAACATGGTCTTCAGTACACACGTTTACTAGGTTCTACCAGGTGGACGTTAGAAGTCAGGAGGATGTCGCCTTTGGGCGCAGTGTGTTGCAGGCCGCAAAAGATCCTCATGTCTGATAGCGCTCAGCTTATGTATGGTGTATCCCCCCCTCATTGGGCATTGCTTTAGGATATCCCACATAGTAATGACTATGTTGCTCTGTGTCCCGTGATGTACGAGAAAGAAAATAGGATTTTTATAACAGCTTACCTGTAAAATCCTTTTCTTGGAGTACCTCACGGGACACAGAGCTCCCACCCCTCTTTTGGGGACACTTATTGCTTTGCTACAAAACTGAGGTACTCCCGGATGGGAGGGGCTTATATAGGGGAGGGTACTTCCGGTTTTGGAAGTTGCCAGTGCCAGCACCTGAAGGTATCTATATAACCCACATAGTAATGACTATGTCGCTCTGTGTCCCATGATGTACTCCAAGAAAAGGATTTTACAGGTAAGCTGTTATAAAAATCCTATTTTTCTCTCTATGTCGAATCTTCATGTCTCTATATTGTTAAATCTTTTCTCTCTATGACAAATCTTTTCTCTCTATAATGTCAAATCTTTTCTCTCTATGTCGAATTTTTTCTCTCTATGTCGAATCTTTTCTCTCTATGTCGAATCTTTTCTCTCTATTTCGAATCTTCATGTCTCTATAATGTCGACTAATCTTGGACTAATAGGGTTAATTTGACCGCAGGTTCGATAGACACAGATCGCTATTGTCAGCGTCATGTCGAATCTTCTATCTATATCGAACTGTTGTCGCAACAAAACGAAACAAAAATAAAGCATTTTTTATGTCGGATCTTTCGGATTTCGGACTCTGTACATTATCGTTTGTTAAAACGAACGCAAAAATCCCCGAAATTCGGACGAAAATGCAATCGGACGAAAACGAATGCACATGTCTATCAGAGGGTACACTAAAGGGGAATATTGCAGGCAGTTCATGGGCAGTCCTTTCAGAATTAGAAGATGATATTTAAAACAGATCTTTTTGATACAATTGACAAGTCACTCACCTCCTGAAGAAGGCTGATGATAGAGGTAAAATTTGGCCTCTCTTTCGGAATGTACGCCCAACATTTCATCATCACATTGTACAAAGCAGGAGGACAATCTTCGGGGCACTCCAGCCGCTCAGAATCTCTTTCAATTGCAGCTAAAATCTGGAGAAATGGAGACAGTTACCAACCTCAGGACTGGGAAGGTGATTGATGGCACTTTACAGCATAATGCTCCAGACTTTCTAAACCAAGGGTCAGTTTACTGTCCTTTCAGATTTTTGGGGGGACCAGATTCTGACCAGTGGGAGTAAGCAATGCCTCAGGCTTGGTAGTCAGCGGGACTATAAAAAATTATATAGCACCTGAGGTCAGTAGCAGGAGAAATAGAGCCCTATCAATGGTGTCATGGACTTGCAATACCAACATTGTCCACTAGATGCCACTCTAAAAAAAGACTATTGAAGGGCAGTGTTCTATGGTTAATACACATTTCCTGTCATATCACTGGGAACTAGCTCCACTTCCTATTACAACTCTCTTTCATCTTCTCCACTAGGACAGATCGCATGGGAGCCAGCTAAGCCTACACCACGTGTTTCTAAGGAAAATCCTGGTCCTTCTAAGGCAGCATCGCTGGTATGCTAAAGATTGTTTACCTGTATACCTAGTGGACATTTGTTTATGTTCATGCGATTCTTAAATGTTACTTTATCTGTTTATTTCACCATACATACACGCACGTTTACATCCTATTCTTATTTGGCCATCACCTGTTCATTGTAATAAAGATCCAAAGTTACAGACTGTGATGGAACTAATAAATTGACTATGTTATGTCTCTTCTAACCACTCAATTATTATTATTTTTTTTCTTCTTTATTATTTTTCTTGTTTCTTTTTTTTCTTGTTGCGATATATATATATATATATATATATATATATATATATATATATATATATACATACATTTTTATATATATATATATATATATATATATCCTAGTAATGACGTAACAAGCCAGCAGTATTTTCCTTGACTAAAGTATGACAGGCAGAGTGTATTCACTCTTTACCCCCTCGTTTCTGCCCCTCCCATCGTCTATTAAAAGATGGCTGCTGAGCTTTGGAATGTATGCCTCGTGGCCAAAACAGATGTCGACAGGAAAAGGACCATATACAGATGAACCAATCACATACACACATATGTGACGATGTTTGCTTATGTCACTTTGTTTATATAAGGGGCTGTGACCCTGAATAAAGGCCTGTTGCTGAGAAGAGAGCTCATACTGACCAGTGTGTCCCAGTGTGATCCTTTTTGCATGCATGCATTCACATCACTTTGAATTTGGGTCAGAGGCAGAATAGAACATACATTCTGGTTTTGGGCCGAAAGAAATCTATTACAAGACAGTCTGGTTATTTTAGGATTCAAGGTTTAAACTGTATGTTGAGCTACATACTCGCCAGGGGCAAACGTGTAGCGAGAACAGAACAAATGGCCCTAATGGGAGGAATAGTACCCTACTGCTGGTGTCACTGAAAGGAATTATTTTCCACTGTTGGTGTCAGTAGCAGGAATAGTGCCCCAAGGGCCAGGAGAAGGCAAGCAAGTGGCCACAATATGCAGACCACTGCTCCACAGGATCGATATATTACCTGTCTCCCATTTAGGCCAAGCCACGGGTCCTGTCCATAGGTAAACATCTCCCACATGGTGACCCCGAACATCCAGACATCACTTGAGTGTGAAAACTTGCCAAACTTCAGGCTCTCCGGAGCGCACCTACAACACAGAGGAAAAATAATGGACTCATTAGTGATTAAGACTTTCCAAACATAACACAACCTTAGATTTGGTTAGCATCTTACTCCTCACAATAGAGGATAGATCCTTCACTCGATTCTACTACCCAACTAAGTGCTGAATTCCACCCCTACCATGCAAAGGGTATCTTTCGGCGAGGAGAGGTGGTATAATGATCATCGTTTGTCGCCAAAAGCCTTGTCAATCCAAAATCTCCAATCTTTACCAAATGTTCACTGACCACCAATACATTTCGGGTTGCCAGGTCCCTGTGGATAAACTTGCATGTCTCAAGGTAACTCATCCCAGAGGCAATTTGGATGGAATATAACCACAAGAGCTGCAGAGAATACACGCCATCAAAAGAGTGCAGGTGATCGAGTAAGGATCCGAGCGGTGCCAACTCTGTAACCTGAGACACAAAGATAGAAAAAAGGTCCAAATTATACAGATACAGTATATACATAATACCTCTGTGACCATTCAGACGGACACATAGGACTCATGTTCCTTTTCTACAATAGGATGTAATTATGATGATAGGGGGGACCGATGTTCCTTCTGTATTTGTGCCTCTCTTGTGTAAATGACACTTAGGGCTCACTTACATTTGCTTCAACTTTAACACACATTAAAGCGCCTACCATTTCAATATGCTTCTAAGATGTGTTTGTGATGCTTCGGTGGTGCTTTTTTGAAGCTTTAATGAAGCTTATAGCAAATGCTCTATACAGTATGTGTTGATTTTCGATTTGTTTTAAAGGGGCTCAGTAGAACCACAGCTCAGTAGTACCCCCACTCAGCAGATCTCCAGCTCATTAGTACCCCTGTTCAGCAGATCCCTAGATCATTGGTACCCTTGTTCAGCAAATCCCCAGCTCATTGGCACCTTTGGTCAACAGATACCCTGTTCAGTAGTACCCCCAGCTCTGCTGATGCCCCATTCAGTAGTACCCCCAGCTTTGTTGATCTCCCACTCTGTAGTAACCCGCAGCTCTGCTGATCTACTGCTTAGTAGTAACCCCCAGCTTTGCTTATTCCCGCTCAATAGAAGCCCCCAACTCTACTCATCACCCACTCAGTAGTAACCCCCAGCTCTGCTGATCCTTTGGTTTGCTGATCCTCCCCTCTCTATGGTAGCCGCTCTTCTCCCTCTATATTGCTCCCACGCTGCATACCACAGGTGACATTGCTAGTTTCAGCCAGCTCTCTATGACCTGAAGAAGGGGCTTTTTGTCCCGAAACATGTAGTCTTTGCAGCTGGCTCTTCATGTTTCTTGAGCACAGTGGTCTCAGCTTGGCTCTCCTTCCCAGCATTGCCCATATCTTGTGGCCGTCAGGCTCAACTTCTGCCCAGTTTGTGACATCATCCCTGGGCGATGGATCACGCAACACGGCCGCCAGGCCCGGCCAGTTCTACCTGCCTTAGTATTCCCAGGCGGCCGATCCATACACCCATGAGCCGACCTCACCAACAGCCCACCCCCCAGTGGGCCATTGTGCTGGGACACGGACCTCCCTTCCATCCCCGGGAGTTTGGCTGTGCACATCCTTCATCTCACAGTCCAAGCTGACTGATCGTAATACCAGGAGCCACCCTTTCACTCTTGCAGCTTCCACCCCCAGGTATTTCAATTGGGTTGGCACCAGAGGCAGCTCTAGGCTTTGTGAGGTCTTAGGCAAAATTTAGACATGAGGCCCCACTCACATCCCCAAAATGTGAAAAAAATTCAAGCAAGAAAAATGGCTGTAGAAATATGCATGGATCTAGCACACAGGTGATCAGCACCACTTCTAGGGCACTCTCCTCACCCATCAGACATATGCCGCCAATATAACATCTGGGACCCAGCAAGGTGACAGCAGGGAACAGAAAACACAGGGCAGCGCCGGAGGTGGTGGCACGCCATCCCGGTGATTAATCAGAGGCAAATTAGGCGGCTGCGGCCCGCGAGGCCCCTGTGAGTGTGAGGCCTTAGGCGACCGCCTAATTTGCCTAATTAAAGAGCCACCTCTGGTTGGCACCATCCCTTGCCTCTGTATGCCCTTGTTCATCCAATAAACATTCATGCTTTTAGCAAGGAATGGTACTTTAATTATTTTCCTGTAGTACAGAGCTTTTTTCTCAAGTTTTGCTTTGTCTATTTGGTCTCGTTGGTTATGAGTATTGGGATAGCAGTGACCTCAGTTTATGCATTTTCCCATTTTGGACAGAGACTCATGTGCCTGGACTTTTTTGTGTGTATGGACATTGCTAGTTTCTCCTGCTCTGACCCCCCCTCCCCCCAGTTCTGCTGATCCTTTGCTGCTCAGTCTTCTCTCTCCGGTCTCCACTCACCTTTTCACTATAGCGTTCCCATGTTTCACACTACGTGCGGCGTCTGCTAGTTGCTCCGCTCCGGTCTAGACCCCATTCACCTTTCTGCTGCTCCACGCTGCACACCAGATGTGACATCTGCACCAGACACTTCCAGAATATACACACATGAACTAAAAATGACTGCTGATGACATCTTTCAGGTTTGTATGTTGGTTTCCCAGTGCATCCTGGGATACCTCATACCTGCAGTACCTCCAAAACAAAGCTAGCTAGGAAAAAAAGCCTCTCAAATGTTGTGGGTACTGTTAGCAAGCTCTGTCATAGACTTCTATGGAGGCTTTGGAGACACTTTGAAGCACCAAGAAATCAACATGGGGGGTCATTTTTGAAGCAAAGCAAACGCAACCTGTGACCAGGACTGTAAGGTGACCATTTTATTTAGTGACAGGAGCTTTGATTGCTATTCAGAGTGCTTTAATAAAGCGCGTCCAATGCCACATTTTGAAGCAAGTGTAAACCAGCCCTAACTCTCTCCCAGTTACCCCAGTAAGTTGAGTGTCACTCACTCACCATTTTCATTGGTTGTGTAAGATCCACTCCATAGAGTCGGATGAGATGTGGGTGTTCCAAGGCGTACATCGCATTCACTTCCTGCAGAAAATCCTGAAGGGCTTCAGGGTCACAGTTGGCGTTTGCCCGGAGGATTTTCACAGCAACACTCACCTGTAAAGATATAGTAGATGATTGAGACAGAACATGATAGGGGGGCAGAGAACTCAGAGAACCAAAAAAGATAAATGAAGGGAATACTCACTGTTCTTCCATTGGAAATCCTCCATTCCCCTTTCTTGACCACCCCAAAGCAACCGCCCCCCAGACGCTCCAATAGGTTCAGGTCTCGGTCATTGATCAGACACTTCAGGGAGCAGCCAGTGATTTCCCAGGGGGTTGTGGGTGGTATGGAAGCAGCAGATAGGGCAGAGGGCAATGGGCAAATAGGTGACACAGAGCGGGATGTGGAAAGGGTGGTTGTGGGAAAGGGTGATAAATTAGGGGGTAATACAAAAGTCGGAGTCTGGAAAGACGGTGGGGTATTCATTGAGTTCTGATTAAATGGTGGAGGGATATCTTGTCTTCTTGCTGCAAACATCTAAAGAAACAGAAAAAGTAGAAAATATGACAATGTTTAGTCTCTTTTCAGTTGCTTTTAGCTACGACTCTCGTAAATTTTCATGGTGTGGAATATGGTGGCTTTCTCTTGGTAGAACTGTATAGATAGAACTGATGGCTCAGTGAATCCTTGGATTTGCCCACTGGGTTGGGAGTCAAGAGCAGAGACATTAGTGGAAGGTGTGAGTTGGGGTGTCCAAGGAACGTCAATGAGTGGCGTTGCTGAAGTGTGGAGAAGGTCATGTGGTCATGTGGTGTAGGTTGTGTGGTTCAGCTCTTTGTGTAGAAGACCCCAAGTGCTGCAGGCCATTTGGTGGGATAAATATAGGGGGACACCAAAGTGTTTTCCAATAGATGTGTATGTGTGCTGGGGCTTAACCTAGAAGAAATGGGACTCAACTGCCTAAGTCCAGGTTGGGGGAAAAGTATGAAATAGAACCAGTCACAATTAGGCTTATTCGCCACTTAAGGACCGCCGCACGCCTATTTACGTCGACAGAATGGCACGGCTGGGCAAATATACGTCCCCTTGAATTTGCCAGCTGTGTGGTGACCCTGTCGCAAGCTCCGTGACCGCGCCCGCAGGACCCGCGGACTCGACGTCCGCCGGTGTCCCGCGATCGGGTCATGGAGCTGAAGAACGGGGAGATGTCAGTGTAAACACAACATCTCCCCGTTCTTCCTAGTGACATGTCATTGATCGTCTGTTCCCTGTCATCGGGAGCAGCGATCAGTGATGTGTCACGACAAGCTACGCCCCCTAACTGTTAGAAGCACTCCCTGGGTCACACTTAACCCCTTCAGCGCCCCCTACAGGTTAACCCCTTCACTGCCAGTGTCATTTTTACAGTAATCAGTGCATTTTTATAGCACTGATCGCTGTATAAATGACAATGGTCCCAAAATGGTGTCAAAAGTGTCCGATGTGTCCGCCATAATGTCGCAGTCACGATAAAAATCGCAGATCGCTGCCATGGCAGAGGGTCCCCTTAGTGCCCGGTTTGTAAGTAGGAGAAGTTCGTAACTCGGGCGTTCGTAAGTCGGGACCCCCTGTAATAATTTTACTCACTGGAAATAGCGGTTGCTATGCGGAAGTCCCTAATCTGCCTCTCCCTTATCCACGGTGGATCTTCTTCCGCATCCTCCTTCTGGTGAATGGTACGCGCTGCCTTCTGGGAACTGTGTGTATCCCAGAGAGCAGCCGCCCCATTCACAAAGCGGCGCGAGCCTCGCGCATGCGCAGTAGGAAAACGGGCAGTGAAGCCGCAAGCTTCACTGCCTGTTTCTCTTACTGAGGATGGCGGCGCGGGACCTTGAATGATCCGGATCGGCATCAGGGGGGGGGTCATTGCGGACGCCTAGGACAGGTAAGTGTCCTTATTAAAAAGTCAGCAGCTACAGTGTTTGTAGCTGCTGACTTTAAAAAAAAAAAAAATCGCAGGTGGAATCCCTCTTTAATTATAATAAATATCCCCAAAAAAAATATAAAAAAAATTTTTTTCCCTCAGTTTAGGCCGATACGTATTCTTCTACATATTTTTGGTATAAAAAAAAAAATCGCAATAAGCGTTTATTGATTGGTTTGCGCAAAAGTTATAGCGTCTACAAAATAGGGGATAGTTTTATGGCATTTTTATTATCATTTTTTTTTTTACTAGTGTAGCGCACACACCTCCCCTCCACCTGCATTTATAAACTTGGCTCCCCGCAGGAGGAAGGGAGAGGCACACCGCACCACAAGCCCGTACCCTCCTCAGTAAAGAGGTTGAGCGGTGTTGTTTTTGGGCCTTGTCTGCGGCCAGAGTCAGAGTCCTCCCGAGAATGATCTCACCTCTACCTTAGATAGATGCAAGTCCTTGACTTCCCCAGGAACGTGAATGTCCACACCAGCTGAAAGTCCAACTCAATATTTATTTCTCATTTTAAAATAAACAGTCTCTTGGAGAGAGGAAAGGTTGGAGCAAAGATACAGGACAGCTTAAGATGTGGAGGAGGTCCAGGCACAAACGTAGCTCAAACTCTTTTGACTGTTCAGGTTTCTCAAACAGTTTTGGCGCACGGTCTCTGCCACAGACCATGAGGTTGGTCTCTGCTACAGACCTTGGGGATAAGGTCACTGCCACTGACCTGGTGAACGAGGCCACTGCCACTGACCTGGTGAATAGGGTCACTGCCACTGACCTGGTGAATAGGGTCACTGCCACAGACCTTGTGGATAAAGTCACTGCCACTGACCGGGTGAAACTTGGTCTCTGCCAAAGACCTGGTGAACTTTGGTTTCTTCCTAGGACATAGCCCCCTTTCAAGGAGAAGATGTCCCCCCAGAGAGTCAACAGACCCCTTACTTCACCGTGACTACCGCATCGGTCCCTCGGAACGGATCCTCCCTTCTCTTAGGGTGCGGGTCCCCTCGCAAGGCGGCACCCTGGACTCCTCGATCCTTAGTAGGCCCCAGCCAAAGGTGCCGGGCTCCGGGCCTTTCCCGAGACTCCCTGGGTCTCCATACCCAGGAGAACAGGACGGCAGGGTAGTACCTCACCCCAGGCCAAAGGTGCCTGGGATGGAACAGGAACACGGCCTCCGGGCCTAGGGCACCCGGAGATGAACCTCACTCACTCCCAGGCTGAAGGTGCCTGGGCGTGGACGAACCCCAATCAGGAGGCGTCTGCCCCTTTTATCTCCTCTCCCGGCATGCACAGCAGGTTCACTGCCCCGCTGCACGACTGCCGAGAGGGGCCATAAAAGGCACAGCACTGTATTGGTGGTTCAACCCTGGCCTACGGTGACAGCGCCACCTATAGGCCACAGTGAACTGCACACCTATACTCTTCCTGTGGACAGAATGGTCCATAAACCCTAACAAATTAGGGTGTCTGAGTCTAGTTACCACTCAGACACTTCCCTTAAATTGACCACCCCGCTACACTAGTTATGGCGGCGATCTGCGATTTTTATCGTGACTGCGACATTATGGCGGACACATCGGACACTTTTGACACATTTTTGGGACCATTGTCATTTTCACAGTGATCAGTGCTATAAAAATGCACCGATTACTGTGTAAATGACACTGGCAGGGAAGGGGTTAACCACTAGGGCAGGGGTGCCCAACCAGTGGCCCGGGGGCCACATGTGGCCCGCAGAGCCCTCTGATGTAGCCCGCGACCTCCTGCTCTGGGATGGAATAGAATAGAATACTGTTAATAAAGGTCAGTTTATTACTAAAATCACAGTGTATATATGGGCATATCTGTTCTGCAGTGGTTACTGTGTCCGTGTCCACTCTGCAAATGCAGAGCGGGCATGGACCTGCCATCTGCCGCCTCCACTGATTGTGGCCCGCGACCAGTTACCACGTCGCTTAAGTGGCCCTCGCGCTTCAAAAGGTTGGGCACCCCTGCACTAGGGGGCGAGGAAGGGGTTAAGTGTGTCCTAGGGAGTGATTCTAACTGTGAGGGGGCTGGGCTACCAGTTACACTAGGGTGACCACGTGTCCCGGATTGCCCGGAACAGTCCCGCATTTTGCAGGTCTGTCCCGGGCACCTTCATTCCAGGACAATACAGTGTCCCGGAATGAAACTGACACAGCTACCCCCAAAAAAGACCGCCACATCACCGCTTTACTCACTGACAGTACTTTCCCTGGCCGGGAAAGCCTGGAGGAGCACAATCCCCGCCCCCTGCTTGTGATTGGAAAAATCATAAATCCCGCCTCTTGTGTCCAATCACTGTGCTGTGATTCGTTACAGCACAAACTGATTTTTGGGAAGGGGGGGGGTGTCCCTGAAGGGCAGTTTGGAAATGTGGTCACCGTAAGTGACACGACACTGATCACTGCTCCCGATGACAGGGAGCAGTAGATCAGTGTCCTGTCACAAGGCAGAACAGGGAAATGCCTTGTTTACATAGGCATCTCCCCGTCCTGCAGCTCCGTGACACGATCACGGGACACCAGAGCCAGAGGCAGCTCTAGGCTTTGTGAGGCCTTAGGCAAAATTTAGACATGAGGCCCCACTCACATCCCCAAAATGGGAAAAAAATTCAAGCAAGAAAAATGGCTGCAGAAAGATGCACTGATCTAGCACACAGGTGATCAGCACCCTCCTCACCCATCAGATATATGCAGCCAATATAACATCTGGGACCCAGTAAGGTGACAGCAGGGAACAGAAAACACCGGGCGGCGCTGGAGGTGGTGGCACGCCATCCTGGTGATTAATCACAGGCAAATTAGATGGCCGTGAGGCCCCTGTGAGTGCGAGGCCTTAGGCGACCGCCTAATTTGCCTAATTAAAGAGCCGCCTCTGCGGGACACCGACGGACATCGAGTCCACAGGTCCCGCGGTCACGGAGCTTGCGGCAGGGGGCGTCCCTTTGCGCAGCCGTGCCATTCTGCCGACGTAAATCTACAGGCGGCGGTTGGCAAGTGGTTAATAATTCAACCATCAGCATAGGGATATCGCATAAACATCATTGTGTGAAAATCTATTCATCAAAAAGTGTCCGAAGATAATGATAAATCAATAAAGTTCACGGTGCAAAATCAGTCCAAGTGAAACGTGAACAGTGCAAGAAAATTCTTGAAGTAAATGTGTATGTACAGTATATCGCCCCAATCTTCTTTTGTAACCATATGCCACCCAACACCCCCGGGTGCGCACCCAACTCACAATCTGCCCACCGACAGGTAAGACCTCGGAGATGGAGGCCTGGCTGCACTTTTTAAGGGAGGTCTCTGCTGGGGGGAATGGATGGCACACTTCAGGACTAGGGTGACCACATTTTTAAACTACCATTCAGGGACACCCCCCCCCCCTTTTCCCAAAAATCAGCTTGTGCTGTCACGAATCACAGCCCAGTGATTGGACACAAGAGGCGGGATTTATGATTTCTACAATCACAAGCAGGGGGCGGGGATTGTGCTCCTCCAGGCATTCCCGACCAGGACAAGTACTGTCAGTGAGTAAAGCGGTGATGTGGCGGCCTTTTTTGGGGGCATCAGATTGGCCTGGGAGGGGGGGGGGGTTGCTGTGTCAGTTTCATTCCAGGACACTGTATTGTCCTGGAATGAAGGTGCCCGGGACAGACCTACAAAATGCGGGACTGTCCCGGGCAATCTGGGACACGTGGTCACCCTACTGGGAACACGAGAACTTTAGATAACCATCAGATTGGCCCGGGGGGGGGGGGGGCTGTGTCGGTTTCATTCCAGGACACTGTATTGTCCTGGAATGAAGGTGCCCAGGACAGACCTACAAAATGCGGGACTGTCCCGGGCAATCTGGGACACGTGGTCACCCTACTGGGAACACGAGAACTTTAGATAACCATCAGATTGGCCCGGGGGGATGGCTGTGTCAGTTTCATTCCAGGACACTGTATTGTCCTGGAATGAAGGTGCCCGGGACAGACCTACAAAATGCGGGACTGTCCCAGGCAATCTGGGACACGTGGTCACCCTACTGGGAACACGAGAACTTTAGATAACCATCAGATTGGCCCGGGGGGATGGCTGTGTCAGTTTCATTCCAGGACACTGTATTGTCCTGGAATGAAGGTGCCCGGGACAGACCTACAAAATGCGGGACTGTCCCAGGCAATCTGGGACACGTGGTCACCCTAATGGGAACACGAGAACTTTAGATAACCATCAGATTGGCCCGGGGGGATGGCTGTGTCAGTTTCATTCCAGGACACTGTATTGTCCTGGAATGAAGGTGCCCGGGACAGACCTACAAAATGCGGGACTGTCCCAGGCAATCTGGGACACGTGGTCACCCTACTGGGAACACGAGAACTTTAGATAACCATCAGATTGGCCCGGGGGGATGGCTGTGTCAGTTTCATTCCAGGACACTGTATTGTCCTGGAATGAAGGTGCCCGGGACAGACCTACAAAATGCGGGACTGTCCCAGGCAATCTGGGACACGTGGTCACCCTAATGGGAACACGAGAACTTTAGATAACCATCAGATTGGCCCGGGGGGATGGCTGTGTCAGTTTCATTCCAGGACACTGTATTGTCCTGGAATGAAGGTGCCCGGGACAGACCTACAAAATGCGGGACTGTCCCGGGCAATCTGGGACACGTGGTCACCCTACTGGGAACACGAGAACTTTAGATAACCATCAGATTGGCCCGGGGGGATGGCTGTGTCGGTTTCATTCCAGGACACTGGTGCCCTGCGGGACTGTCCCGGGCAATCCGGGACACGTGGTCACCCTATTCGGGACACAGAATAAGGGCTCTGTTAATGTTTGGAAAAGGTTGTCTATCATATGAACCTGCTTAGCTGGATTGCAGGGAGTGTGGCACAGGAACCAGTAGAACTGGTGTCTGATTTGCATTGGTTCTCTTGATGTTTGGGAAATGTTGTGAATCATATCCAGTAAGTGTAATTGGTAATTTGGGTTCTGTGTTCTGCAACTCGACTCCAAGAACACCCATTAGCCCCTCTGACACACCTGGTAGAGTGAAAGCTACCGCAAGCACTAATAAGAACATTAATAAAGATACCTTTAACTCGGCTGTGATTTATTACCAGGAAAAAGACACAAGACAGTTGTGTACCTCCCAACACCTCCCAACTTCTTGAGATGGGAATGAGGGACACCTATCAGCAAAAGTATGCAGGCATAGGACACACCCCTTGCCACACCCCATTTAAAGGAGAAATTGTACAAAAAAAAAAAAACAAGATTGGTTAAACCAGGGCTTGACAAATTTGCTTGGAATCTAGGAGCCAGCTAAAAAAAGTTAGGAGCCAGGAACGCGTCCCGTCCCGCCGAGCTCGCGCGCAGAGGCGAACGCATACGTGAGTAGCGCTGGCATGTGAAAGCGGTGTTCAAACCACACATGTGAGGTATCGCCGCGATTGGTAGAGCGAGAGCAATAATTTTAGCCCTAGACCTCCTCTGTAACTCAAAACATGCAACCTGTAGAATTTTTTTAAACGTCGCCTATGGAAATTTTAAAGGGTAAAAGTTTGTCGCCATTCCACGAGCGGACGCAATTTTGAAGCTTGACGTGTTGGGTATCAATTTACTCGAAGTAACATTATCTTTCACAATCTTAAAAAAAATTGGGCTAACTTTACTGATGTCTTATTTTTTAATTTAAAAAAGTGTATTTTTTTCCAAAAAAAGTGTGCTTGCAAGACCGCTGCGCAAATACGGTGTGGCAGAAAGTATTGCAACAACCGCCATTTTATTCTCTAGGGTGTTAGAATAAAAAATATATATAACGTTTGGGGGTTCCAATTAGAGGGAAGGAGATGGCAGTGAAAACAGACAGGGGAAGCTCCATTAGCATTGCTGGTTGTCTTGTTTTACCAACAGCCACCACAAGATGGCGCCAGATCACAGAAGAGAGCATAGGCCTGCAGAAGGCCGCAAAGATTACCGGCCGGCGCGGCCCGACGCGGCCCGACGCGATCGTGTGGCGGGGGGCGCACGGAGACACAGGATACCCCAGCTGTGCCGCCCCAAGCGCCAGGTCGCTAATTCTAGTCGCAATTGCGACCTGGCGCCCGGGTTTTGTCGAACCCTGGGTTAAACCCAATACTTTTCCCTTAGATTGGCTTTTGGAGTTTACAAATGCAGCAATTTAGAAATCAGTTGAAAGGTTTAGAGCTGGAAAACATTTGCATTTTATATACATCTATATAGATCATACTAAAATGAGGGACAAATGAGGAGGAATGAGGGACAAATGAGGAGGAAAGAGGGACAGACGGACTTTGTTCCAAATGAGGGACAGTCCCTACAAATCAGGGACAGTTGGGAGCTATGGTTTAGTGGTAAATGAACTCAATGTACAGTGCATATAAGTGTAGCGCTTGGTTGCTACTAGTAACTAACATCCACCATATCACCCTGCTGCCAGACCCCCATATATCACCTCACAGACAATGAACGGTCATTTGCGTTGTTTTTTTTTTTGTTTATTGGGGGATATAACTTGGTTGGGGAAAGGGGGATATGGGATGCCCATAGAACGAACATGTTGCTTTGTCATCATATTAAAGAACTTGAAATTGGTTGAGCCTTGAAGTACTGATGCACAGATAATATCTACAGTCACTTCCCCTGCATCACCATGCAGACTATTACTCCTCCTCTGCGTACCTCCTGCGGACTGTTACTCCCAGGACTTCTCTCCTCCTGCACAAACTTTACTGTAGATCCTTATCTTTCCTGTCACATCCTCCTCTATGAGCAAAAGAGGCCGCTCTGAACAGTCTCAATGGCTGGCTGTAATAGATGCTGTTACTAGGCCAGAGGTCTGCAGTACCTCTCCCCGCCGGCCTAGTAATTTAGTAGCACGTGTAGCTTGGTGGACTACTGCTCCCAGCTAGTCCGGTTTGCAAATCCTGCGCCCTCAGGCCGCATCGATTTGACACTTTTTCCACAGTCTCTCCTTTGGCCTTGCACCCAGCTCCCCTGGCATGGATCATCCAGTAATCCACTGTGGTCAACTCACATTAACGCAGTATATTTCAGTGCATTACTGCACATTTACTGCATAAAATTTCAGTGAATTACTTCACATTTAACGCAGTATATTTCAGTGCATTACTGCATGTTTAACGCATTCAATTTCAGTGCGTTACTGCACGTTTAACGCAGTATATATCAGTGCGTTACTGTGGGTTTAACGCAGTATATATTAGTGCGTTACTGCGCGTTTAACGCAGTATATATCAATGCGTTACTGTAGGTTTAACGCAGTATATATCAGTGCATTACTGCACGTTTAACACAGTATATATCAGTGCGTTACTGTAGGTTTAACGCAGTATATATCAGTGCATTACTGCACGTTTAACGCAGTATATATCAGTGCGTTACTGCATGTTTAACGCAGTATATATCAGTGCGTTACTGTAGGTTTAACGCAGTATATTTCAGTGCGTTACTGTAGGTTTAATGCAGTATATATCAGTGCGTTACTGTAGGTTTAACGCAGTATATATCAGTGCGTTACTGTAGGTTTAATGCAGTATATATCAGTGCATTACTGCACATTTAACGCAGTATATATCAGTGCGTTACTGCATGTTTAACGCAGTATGTATCAGTGCGTTACTGTAGGTTTAACGCAGTATATTTCAGTGCGTTACTGTAGGTTTAACACAGTATATATCAGTGCGTTACTGTAGGTTTAACGCAGTATATTTCAGTGCGTTACTGCACACCTAACGCAGTATATTTCAGAGCGTAGGTTTCATGGGCACAATTAACATCCAAGGACCAATTTCTCACCACTGTTTGACAGGTGCATATGATTGCCATTTTTGACAGCAAGGCCAATTCTTGCTTCCATCAAGAGTACCTCAATAGGGTTACGGTGTGAAGACGCCACCAATTTTTCTGCACCTGTTACCTCTATCCAAAGTCTGCGAAAGAGACACCAGAGTTTATCCAAAAAATCTCTAATCTTGTTTTTCGAGTGCACTACATTGTGGCCTCCTCATACACACTGGCTCTGCAAGCCGTTGTTTGTAAAATAAAGAATGCTTGCAGGGAAAATTAAATTTTTTGGGCTTTATAAATACAAATTTTGCTGCAGCAGTTTCTTTACACAGTACTGATGTGCCACTTTACAGGTAGACTAAGGGTACCCCCCAGGCACTATATTTAAAGGAATTTTACATTTTTATGGTTTCATTTTGAAAAAAGGAGGAGTTCAACTCTAGTGGGAAAGGGTGGGGACTGCCAACATCCCAGTGGTAAGTCAAAAATACAAAAAAAAAAAAACTCTGTTGGGACTTTAAAGGCAATCACTCCACCCAAATGAATGTACAAATATGAATTAATCAAAAAATAAAATGTATTACAAAATATTAAAACATCAATATGGAATGGTCCTTCAAAAGAAACTCAAATTTCCAATTGACATAACCAGATAAAAAAAAAAAACATAAAACAACCACTATTGCAGCTCATTTAAATAAATTCTGCTTTTTTACAAACTTTTTGTTCGTTGATACATGTCCCCCAGGGCAGTATGCAGATCCCCATACCATTTTTATGACCAAATACCTGCATATAAGCCTTCAAAATCTGCACTTTTGATTTTCCAGATCGGGGACCCATAGACTTCAATTGGGGTTCCTTATTTGGTTCCGAACGTTTGCAATGTTCAAAAGTTCTGCCACGAACCGAACAAGGGGTCATCCGGCCCATCTTTTTTTATGAAGTGGTTTTCTAATATTTTGGAAAGGTTGTGTATCATATGAACTGGATTAGCTGGAATGAGGGGCCCATGGAGCAGGGTTGGGATATTATTGGTGTTTGAATTGTGTTGGTTCTGTTGATGTTTGGAATGGTTACATAACATATACAATGAATAGAATTAGCTTAACGTCTGGCCCGCACCCCTCTGTGTTTGGGTACATTTCCTGGCATCAGGTGTGGCTGGTGCCCAAATAGCTACAAGACCAGAAAGGTTTGTTCTGCGCCTGGTTTCCAGAGACGTTCTGTCTTTATTGAGTGATGACAATCTAAGATTTTTGAGCCTTTCACCAAAGTTTACAATCTCCCACCGAGCACTGATGTGGTCTCTGCTCCTTCCACCCTCACGTCCTTACACTCACAGCCATGACACTACGAAATCTGTATTCTTGTTCACATGACATACAATAGTATATGTAGGCAATGCAAAGTGAGTGACAGTGGATGCGAAGGAGCTCCACTAACATTCTGCGTGGAGGGTAAGTAGTCGCCACAGTCTCCTCCTGCTCTAAAGGGTCTCCAATGGTGGATCCAGGGGCTGCTGGTGTTAAGAAGATTGGTTTTGGTGTTGCTCTTTTAGAAACATTAATTTCCCGTGTTAATTAACAAACATTTAAGGTATAATTTTGGCTTATGCCTTGTACACACGACCGGACTGACCGTCGGAATAAAGTCCGACGGATTGTCCGATGGAGTTCCGATGGAATTCTGCTCAAGCTGTCTTGTATACACACGGTCACACAAAAGTCCGACCGTCAAAAACGCGGTGACGTACAACACGTACGACGAGCCGAGATTAATGAAGTTCAATAGGCAGTTCGGCTCTTCTGCTTGATTCTGAGCATGCGTGGTTTTTAGTCCATCAGAATTGCATACAGACGAACTGACTTTCCGATAGAAATTTTTGTCCGTCGGAAAAAAAGAGAACAAGTTCTCTATCTAAGTCCATCCGGAATTTCAGAAGGAAAAATTCCGATGAGGCATACACACGGACGGAATATCCAATGAAAAGAGCCCGTCTGACTTTTTCCATCGGAAAATCCGGTCGTGTGTACAAGGAATAGATGTAAAACACTATAGGCGTGCCATGGTCAAAAATGAATGAAAAAATATGTTGCACTAAATAAAACAAAAATAAATAAATTAACAATAAAACATCAGGTGAATCCAAAGAGTCACAAACGTGACATAAATAAGTACGTTTTTGAGTGTTGTATCACCAACTTCCACCACCTTGTGACACCACCACCAGTTATCAAGATGTGCCCTTACCAGAAACCATTGACCACCTATTACGGGAGGTCAACATAGGCTTGTGTATCTGGGAATATTGACTTTGCTGGGGGTCCCCTTTTCATCCTTTTCAATAGTTCTTGAGGCCCATTAGGTTGTTCCTTCCCCTTGCCTTTACCTTTCCCACCCTTCCCTTTTATTTAGGGCTCGAGCCTTCCAGGGACCTCTGCCCATGTCTTACCATACTATTGATAGTTATCACACATACGACCTTTGTGTATCTGGGATACTCCAAATCTGTAGTGAGGTCCACCCAGCAAAAACTCCAAACAGCCAGCGGGGGAGATATCGGGTTCTCTCAATCCAACCGTGACATCAGATCGTGTACCCCAAATAAGAGATAAACGCCAAAATCGTGTAAAACTCTTTTCCACCAGGATTAAATGAAAAATGGGTAAAAAAAACAGCATAGGCCGAACACATTGGTTTCCTAACGAGTACCCTCCAATCGTGATGACAGGAAATGACGCTATCGCCCGACTGGTTTTGTCACTACAAGGACTTCTTCTGGGACATGGTCATACCATGGTTGTACATCAGGTTAAGTACCGTATATACTCGAGTATAAGCCGAGTTTTTCAGCACATTTTTTTATTTGTGCTGAAAAAGCCCCCCTTGGCTTCTACTCAAGTCTCTCAGATCTGCATACCTGATCAGCCCGTGTCATGCAGTCAGATGGCGGCCATCCAGTGTGAAAAAGCCGCGCCTCCGCCTCGTCCTCATCCATGATAGGCGGAACACTGAACAGTGACTCACTGCTGAGAAACTGAGTGTTCCGCCTATCACGGACGAGGACAAAGAGAAGGCTCGGCTTTTGTACACTGGATGGCCGCCGTCTGACTGCAGGACACAGGCTGATCAGGTATGCAGATCAGGACAGTGAGAAATGCAAGGGGCACAGTGAGGCATGCAATGGGTACAGTGAGGCATGCAATGGACACAGTGAAGCCTCGTACACACGACCGGGTTTTCCAATGGGAAAACTGCGAGGAGAGCTTTTGGCCGGGCATCCCGGCCGTGTGTATGCTCCCTTGCACTTTTTCCGACGGGAAAACTGCCAAACCCGCCGGCCAAAAAAAAGAGAACCAGCTCTCTTTTTTCCCACCGGGATTCCCGACTGACTTTTTCTCGTCTGAAAACCCTGCGGTGTGTAGCAAAAAACGGCCATTTTTGGCAGTTTTCCTGTGGGGAAAAACTCAGATGGAGCATAAACACTGTCGGGATTCCCGAGCAAAAGCTCTCATCTGAGTTTTCCCGACGGGAAAACCGATCGTCTGTGCGGGGGAAAAGTAGCGAGCAGGTTCTCGGTTTTCCCCTCGGGATTTCCAACTGGCCTTTTCCTGTCGGGAATCCCGGTCGTGTGTACGAGGCTTGAGGCATGCAATGGGCACAGTGAGGCGTGCAATGGGCACAGTGAGGCGTGCAATGGGCACAGTGAGGCCTGCAATGGACACAGTGAGGTGGCAATGGACACAGTGAGGCGTGCAATGGGCACAGTGAGGCGTGCAATGGGCACAGTGAGGCCTGCAATGGACACAGGGAGGCTTCAATGGACACACTGAGGCGTGCAATGGGCACAGTGAGGCGTGCAATGGACACAGTGAGGCGTGCAATGGACACAGTGAGGCCTGCAATGGGCACAGTGAGGCGTGCAATGGACACAGTGAGGCTGCAATTGGCACAGTGAGGCTGCAATGGGTACAGTGAGGCCTGCAATGGACACAGTGAGGCCTGCAATGGACACAGTGAGGCATGCAATGGACACAGTGAGGCATTCAATGGGCACAGTGAGGCGTGCAATGGACACAGTGAGGCTGCAATTGGCACAGTGAGGCTGCAATGGGTACAGTGAGGCCTGCAATGGACACAGTGAGGCCTGCAATGGACACAGTGAGGCCTGCAATGGACACAGTGAGGCATGCAATGGACACATTGAGGCATGCAATGGGCACAGTGAGGCCTGCAATGGACACAGTGAGGCGTGCAATGGGCACAGTGAGGCGTGCAATGGGCACAGTGAGGCATGCAATGGACACAGTGAGGCTGCAATGGGCACAGTGAAGCTGCAAATGCGCATTGTTGACCCTCTTTTCCACTTACAGTAGCTTCTGCATTTCCTACTCTAGGCTTATACTCGAGTCAAAACGTTTTCCCATTTTTTTGTGGTAAAATTAGGTGCCTCAGCTTATCTTCGGGTCGGCTTATACTCGAGTATATACGGTAATTAATTGCAGTATTTTCCATTCTATAATGGCCCATTTTTTGCAATGCAGCATATCAAAGTGTAGTTTTTTAATATACAGTTTCTTTCTCGTACATCACGGGACACAGAGCGACATAGTCATTACTAATGGGTTATATAGATACCGTCAGGTGCTGGCACTGGCAACTTCCAAAACCGGAAGTACCCTCCCCTATATAAGCCCCTCCCATCCGGGAGCACCTCAGTTTTTTTGCCAGTGTCTAAGGTGTTGGCCAAGAAGAAACATGTGTTTTTCACTGAGCTTGCGTACAGGTTCTTTTGGGCCTCAGTAAGCTATTCCGGATCCGACCAAAAAAGCTTCATAGCTAAACGGTCGGTACCCGGGCCTTGCAGAGAAGAGCAAGGTTTTGCCTGTAATGCTTCTCTTAGGAGAGCTGGACCCTGGGATCCAGAGCTCTGGTCATACCCACGACCAAGATGTTTTCTGTGCAGGGTGCTATACAGGTCCAGGGGAGTGGAATCCTTGGGAACCCGGTCCCTGAAGGTTTGATTACAATGCCTGCCGTGATAGGTGAAGTTTGGGCTTTTGTGGACCAAACAAAGTCCTGCGGCGGGGAACAGGTAAGTGGGGGCCCCCAGGAACTTGGTTCTATTGGGGGACCCCCAAGCCTAATTTGTCTTTCTGTCTGTTACCTAATGGTATTCCCGCAAAATTCTGTGCATGCCTGTAACTACTAAAAAAATGTAATAATTTTTAATGGTGGTCAAGAAAAAAAAAAAAAAAAAAAAAAAAAAAAAATTTTTTTTTTTATATATATTTAATATATTAGACTGCGGTACCTGTGTTTGTCCACTAGAGGCCGCTGTGGAATGTTTTCTTGTCATGTGGACTAGCTTCTTCTCAGCAGAGCAAAGTCCAGGCAGATGGTGAGTTCTCTTATAGGAAACTGCTTCCTCTGCCATGTTGCAGTGCTCGTCCATCCCCCGGCCTGCGGCAAAGAGGGGCCCTGGCTCCTGTCCCTTGTTACCATATTTGAAATTAGCGCCGAAGGCGCACGTGCCCGCGCGCGTGCGCGTGCACGCGCCTCTATATATAGAGGTGAGCCGGGAAAGGGGGCGGAGCCTGGGGGATGACGCTCTGTGCGCGCCGCAGCGCTTCTGCGCATGTGCGGGCGTCCCAGCAGTTTAAAAAAACCACAATATTGTAGTGAGCTGGCTATGAAGTACAGAGACAGAGCTGGCAACATTTAAAGGCATACAGCAAGCGGTTGATGCAGGCATCCCCTAGAAAGGCACATTAGTAGACACCAACTATGATATAGCAGCAATTGTGCTAGACTATTCTCAGTAAAAGTGGTGTATTACGGCTGGAATACCTCAGCTTTAGGCTTAGGAATATGCCGTCCAGAAGCTCCGGAACTGAATCTTCCAGGAAGCGAAGGGGGTCTCATCGGGCTCGGAGGATCTTGGGCATACTCCTGCTGCACCAGTCTCCCCTGAAGTTCAGAGGTAAGTGACCGTAGAGACCCCGCAGGGGTACTTGGTACTGTGGCTGTCCTCAGTCACCTGCTCCTGTGTATGTAACAGAGGAGGTTTTTTCCTCAGCTCTGGGAGGATTAGAGAGAGATTGTCAACATTTATCGCTGCCTCCCTGTCAGGGAAAGCACGCCCGATCTCCGTCTCCTCCTTCAGAGTGCCTGTTAGCAGAGCAACAGTCCCATACAGGGATCGACCTGCCTGAAGGGGATCAGGATAAGGTTGATTCTGTTATAGAGGAATCAACAGTGGGGGAACCTTTTCTCAGCATCTCAAGCTGAAAGATTATGGGTTCAGTCTCTGACTAACATGGTCCGATCAGCATTTAAAAATGCACCTTGCGGAACCATCAACCACTACTGTATCCTCGTTGGGGTCGCTAGAAGCCCCCAGACTGTTTGTTCTTTTCCACTTTACCCTTTACTGAAAGGGCTCATTTACCAGGATTGGGAACGTCCTGAGAAAATATTTATTCCCCCAAGAGATTTCCGGTGGTCTATCCCATGGAGGATAAGTTCATCAAAAAAAAAAAAAAAAAATGGAAGGTCCCTACAATGGACGCAGCCATCTCTTGTATGTATAAATCACTGACATGTCCAGTGGATAATGTCCAAATGTTCAAGAACCCAATAGATAAAAGATTGGAGTCATTATGAAAATCTGCTTGGTGATACAACCAGCAGTAGCAGCTATTGGGGTCTGCTAAGCAGTGAAGGATCAGTTGAAACAGGTCTTGAGGGACTTGACAGATCAGCAGGCCTTGCCCTAGCTGATCTACCTAGAGCCTTAGGCTTTGCGGTTGACGCCATAGAGGATTCAGTCCATCAGGCCTCCCGCCTTACGCTGTCTATAGTACATATGCGTAGGCTCCTATGGCTCAAAAACTGGTCTGCTGAAGCTCCCTGTAAAGAATGGCTGGTTAGCGTCCCATTTCATGGTGAACGCTTATTCAGGAAAAACCTGGACAAATATATCCAGAAAATTTCCAGCGGTAAAAATACGCTCTTGCCGGTTAAAAGCAGAGTTAGAGGTCCCTCTTTAAGAGGCCTGCTTCTCCAGTCCCTGGGGCATCGGCTGTGTAACAGTTCCGACGGCCTCCTCGGTCAAATCCCGGGGGTAAAAAACAGGGACAGTAGCAGGGTAATGAGAAACCCTGGGTCAGGGGAGGTACAAAACCTCCCCCAAAGTTAAATTCATGAAGCCCCCACTCAGTCGGGTGGGGGGAGGACTCCAGTTGTTCACAAGAGACCTGGCGGGACACGATCAAGACAGATAGGTGCTCTCCGCAGTAGGTTTGGGATACAGTTTGGAGTTAAAAGACTCTCCTCCTTCCCATTTTTGAGGTCAAACGTGCCAAGGGATCCCCGGAAGAGAGAGTCCCTCCTGTTGGCACTAGAACAACTATTGCTCCAAGGAGTAATTATGGAGGTTCCCCTGGAAGAATGAGGGTTCGGGTTTTACTCAAACCTCTTTACAGTCCCGAAGCAAACGCGGACGGGAGGCCCATATTAATTCTAAGAGGGCTATACAAATTCCTGTATATCAGGACTTTCCGATGGAGTCGATCCGATCGGTGGCCACTGCCCTACAAGGGGAGGATTGGTTAGCCACGATCGACATCAAAGATGCTTATTTGCACATTCCCATCTTTCCAGTCCACCAAAAATTTCTACGCTTTGCAGTAGAAGGGCGCCATTTTCAGTTCAGAGCCTTACCCTTCGGTTTGGCCACAGCACCACGAGTGTTTACAAAAATTCTGGCCCTTTATTGGCCAATCTAAGAACACAAGGTGTAATGATAATGGCATATCTGGATGACTTGTTGCTGATAGACCACTCAGTGAAAAAACTAGACGTGGTCGTTCACAAGACGATCAAGTATCTGGAATCTCACGGTTGGATTATCAACCGAGACAAGTCAGCCCTAAAAACCAGTCAAAAGTCTGGAATACTTGGGGCTAAGGTTGGATTCAGGCCAGAGAAAAATATTCTTGCCTCGAGGAAAGGTGTTGTCTTTGAAAGATTTGATCCACTTAGTGGGTACAAAAAAGACAGCCGTCCATACGCCTGTATATGAGGCTGCTGGGAAAAATGGTGGCATCATTCGAAGCAGTACCCTACGGTCAATTCCATTCAAGGAATTTGCAAGGGGCCATACTGTCAGCCTGGAACAAAAAAGTTCAGGCCCTAGACTTACAATGTCCTTGTCCCCTTCCGTTCGCAAGAGCCTCCGTTGGTGGTTGGTTCCCCAGAATCTGGAAAAAAGGAAATCCTTCAGTCCGATTTCTTGGAAGGTGGTCACTACAGATGCCAGCCTTATAGGCTGGGGAGCAGTACTGGAGCAATAGTCTCTCCAGGGCAGATGGTCGGATGCAGAAAAGGCCCTGCCCATCAATCTCTTAGAGATACGAGCAGCCCGGTATGCCCTAGTAGCTTGGACATCCAAACTCCAAGGGTCCCCTGTCAGAGTTCAGTCAGACAATGCCACAGCAGTGGCATATATCAATCGTCAGGGGGGCACCAGGAGTCGTGCAGCCCAAAGGGAGGTAAATTACATCCTGAGATGGGCAGAAAGATATGTCCCAGCCATATCTGTGGTATTCATTCCAGGGGTGGAGAATTGGAAGGCGGACTTTCTAAGTCGCCAACAATTATGCCCAGGGGAATGGTCCCTTCATCCCGAGGTTTTCCGGACAATATGTCAGCGGTGGGGAACACCGGATGTAGATCTGCTAGCATCCAGATTCAACGCAAAGGTGGACAGGTTTGTCTCTTGGACAAGGGATCCCCTAGCTTGCGGCTCGGATGCCCTAGTGTTCCCTTGGGATCAGTTCAAGCTGATATATGCATTCCCACCGCCACAATTGTTACCTCGATTACTCCGCAGAATCAGGGTAGAAAAGAAACCAGTGATTCTGGTGGCTCCAGCGTGGCCCCGAAGAGCATGGTACGCGGAGATTGTAAGAATGTCTGTGGGGAGTCCTTGGACCCTCCCACATCGTCCGGACCTGCTTTCGCAGGGACCGATATACCACCCTTCCTTACCAGCCCTAGGTTTGACGGCCTGGCTATTGAAGCCCACATTCTAAAAAAGAGAGGGCTCTCTAATGCTGTGGTGTCTACCATGATCAATGCCAGGAAACCGGGATCCAGGCAGATCTACTATAGAATCTGGAAGGCGTACATCGCCTGGTGTGAGGCCAGGAAATGGCATCCACGTAAATACGTAATAGGTAGGATTCTGGACTTCCTACAATGGGCTGTAGATAGGAAGCTTGCCTTGAGTACTATCAAGGGTCAGATTTCGGCCTTGTCAATATTTTTTCAAAGGCCCTTGGCTTCGCATTCACTAGTCAAAGCCTTTATACAAGGAGTGATGCGTATTAGTCCTCCGGTTAATATTCCCATATGTCCATGGGATCTAAACTTGGTTCTGTCGGTTCTACAGAAACAACCATTTGAACCATTACAGCATATTTCCTTGGTTCTTCTCACCAGGAAATTGATTTTTCTAGTAGCCATTTGTTCGGCTAAAAGAGTATCGGAATTAGCAGCTATGTCCTGTAAGGAGCCATATCTGGTTATCCATAAGGACAGAGTAGTATTACGTCCTCATCCAGCCTTTCTTCCTAAGGTGGTATCGAGGTTTCATTTGAACCAAGATGTGGTTCTTCCTTGCTTTTTTCCCCAAACCTACTTCGGTAGAGGAAAAGTTATTGCATTCTTTGGATGTAGTAAGAGCAGTTAAAGCTTATCTAAAAGCCACTGCTCAGATTCGCAGAACGGATACTTTGTTTATTCTGCCGGAAGGCCCCAGAAAGGGTCAGGCAGCGTCAAAATCTACTTTAGCCAAGTGGATTCGACAGGTCATAATACAAGCCTATGGCTTGAGAAGTAGACCGCCTCCGTTCAAAGTTAGGGCGCACTCCACGAGAGCAGTTGGAACTTCATGGGCAGTGCATCACCAGGCCTCCCTGGCTCAAATCTGTAAGGCCGCAACATGGTCTTCGGTACACACGTTTACTAGGTTCTACCAGGTGGACGTTAGAAGTCAGGAGGATGTCGCCTTTGGGCGCAGTGTGTTGCAGGCCGCAAAAGATCCTCATGTCTGATAGCGCTCAGCTTATATATGGTGTATCCCCCCCCCTCTTTGGGCATTGCTTTAGGACATCCCATTAGTAATGACTATGTCGCTCTGTGTCCCGTGATGTACGAGAAAGAAAATAGGATTTTTATAACAGCTTACCTGTAAAATCCTTTTCTTGGAGTACATCACGGGACACAGAGCTCCCGCCCCTCTTTGGGGACACTTATTGCTTTGCTACAAAACTGAGGTGCTCCCGGATGGGAGGGGCTTATATAGGGGAGGGTACTTCCGGTTTTGGAAGTTGCCAGTGCCAGCACCTGACGGTATCTATATAACCCATTAGTAATGACTATGTCGCTCTGTGTCCCGTGATGTACTCCTAAGAAAAGGATTTTACAGGTAAGCTGTTATAAAAATCCTATTATTTTGTCATCGAGGTCTTTTCCAGGTACCTTTTAAGTAATTTTCCAAACAGAAACATGATTAATGAAGCAGAACAAATAGGACATGTTGTGTTTGAAGAGCACGCTGATAACAACAAACGGTAGTGACATTGAACTTTGTTCTTCTACAAGTTTTAGATAAGCTTGCAATATCATATTTTCTATGTAAATGGGATTATACTAAATGAAATGGCTAAATACTAATCCATATAATATTCGATCATTACTAAGACGACAGATACCGTATATTAAAACTTAATTATTCTTAATTATGACATCTCTAACACTGGAGGAAGTGTCTTCTCTGAACCAAGACTATGACGATTTCCAGATCCTACAGGGTCAATAATGGCTAACTGTATAATTGTCTTTTTCATGAATCCCAGCGAACATTGCTCCGCCCCACTCGCAGTCTGGACTGTTCTGTTCCTCCACCTCCAGATTTATTGCCCCCCCCCCGAGTCAGAGTTACCCCCAACCACTCCAAGGCTATCCTTCTACTAGGAAAGTCCTCGAAGGTTTGGGAAGGACCTGTGTGACGGGAGCCATTTTTGGGCGCAGGGTGACCAAGAAAATAATGAACCCTGAGAATGTGATTGGATTACTTCAAATGGGACAGTAATATTCATTAACAATATCTCAAGAAATATGAAGATTTTATCCCCTATACACTGTGAGGTCTATGACCAGGAAGTATAACTCCTAATATGGGCATTCCAGGAAGTTCAATGTAAGAGACCGACCGTCTATTGCTTAACGATGTTGCCTTTGTCTGGATAAGTAAATTGTGTTATTCTTGTCTGAGGCAGCTTTCCCTTCACCTATTATTAAGTGTGCTAATGAACTCACCTGTTGTCTGCTAAGGGATGTATTGACACTCAGAATAATGTGTATTGGGGGCTCGTTATGTAACCACTGTGTGATGTTGTGGGTGTATCCGGGTCTTTGTTCATGTGGTGACTGCAGTATTCACAAGTGTATATAAAGAGCCTGTATTCCCTTCAATAAAGAGTCTGATTCCTGCTTGACCCTCAATACAGAGCCTCGTCTCGTACTTGGGGGGGGGGGGATTATTTGCATGGGTTTCTTGTTCGGCTGATTGGAGTGTTCGGTAGCTGCCTTTGTGTTCGGAAACGGAATGTCCTAAACGGCTTTAACCCCTCTCATACTCAGGGCGTCGTTACAACCTGTACCCCACCATATGGAACTAAAGGGCCACTGAGCCCCCTGTCACCAACAAGACCAAATGCTACAAAGCAGCAATGAACAGATCAGGAGGACTGAAGGATTAGAAAATGATTGTGCTTGGTAGGTGTGTCACACAAGGAATTACACAACAACAACAATGACATCGAGGAATTTAATAAGTTGCTGCATATCGGAAAGATTCTAGGGCAGCGTTCATCAGTTTCCTGAGCAAATGCGGGGGGAGGACAGAGGGAAGTGAGCAACGAAGATTTCTAAGAATTATTATAATGTAAGGAGTGAGCTGGTGTTATATATTCCTCACATTTCCATAGAACTCACATGTTCTGTAACACTTTTTATAGAGCTACAAGTGGAGGGTGGTTGTGCTATATGGGAATGGTATTAACACAAGCAAACCACCGTGGCTCAACGGCTCAACATTTATTATGTTCCAGAAACAACAAGACAAACAAAATGTGAATAAAGGACTGGATGATTTTCACCCATGAGTCCTAAAAGAGTTGAGTTGAGTTACATCTAAGCCATTGTTTCTAATTTTTAAAGACCCAGCAAGGACTGGCTTGGTACCAGTGGATGTTAACATCTGAGCTGCCTATGTTTTAACCACTTCAGCGCCAGAAGATTTGACCCCCTTCCTGACCAGAGCACTTTTTACAATTTGGCACTGCGTCGCTTTAACTGACAATTGCGCGGTCGTGCCACGTTGTACCCAAACAAAATTGACGTCCTTTTTTTCCCACAAAAAGAGCTTTCTTTTGGTGGTATTTGATCACATCTGCGGTTTTTATTTTTTGTGCTATAAACAAAAAAAGAGCGATATTTTGAAAAAAAAAAAAAAAAACAATATTTTTTTTACTTTTTGCTATAAAAAATATCCCCCAAATTAAAAACAAAAACAAATTTCTTCCTCAGTTTAGGCCAATATATATTCTTCTACATATTTTTGGTAAAAAAAAATTGCAATAAGCGTATATTGATTGGTTTGCGCAAAAGTTATAGCGTCTACAAACTATGGGAAAGATTTATGGCATTTTTATGGCGCTTTTATTATTTTTATTTTTTTTACTAGTAATGGCTGTGATCTGCGATTTTTTGCGACATTGCGGCGGACAGATCGGACACTTTTGACACATTTTTGGGACTATGGACATTTATAGAGTGATCAGAGCTATAAATATGCACTGATTACGTATATACTCGACTATAAGCCGACCCACCTAATTTTACCACAAAAAACTGGGAAATTGTATTGACTCGAGTATAAGCCTAGGGTGTCCATCTGCATGCCTCACTGTGCCTCACTTTGTCTCACTGTGTCCATGTGCATGCCTCACTGTGCCCATGCCTCACCGTGTCCATGCCTCACTGTGCCCATGCCTCACTGTGTCCATGCCTCACTGTGCCCATGCCTCACTGTGTCCATGCCTCACTGTGCCCATGCCTCACTGTGCCCATGCCTCTCTGTGCCCATGCCTCTCTGTGCCCATGCCTCTCTGTGTCCATGCCTCATTGTGTCCATGACTAGACTGACGTTTAACATGGGAGTCAATGGAAGGGGTGCCCAGTTTTGAAAAATCGGTGCTCCCCGGCCGTAGGTCCTCCAGCCAATAAACTTTGCACACTTGTAGAGGAGAAATGGAGCTACATGTGTGCCAGGTTTCGGGTCCAGGGGACCTACGACCGGCTGGTACCGGGTCCCCAAATTCACCGGAGAAATTACAGTTTAACATGGGAGTCTATGGAAGGGGTGCCCGGGTTTGAAAAATCAGTGCTCCCCGGCCGTAGGTCCCCATACAACAAACATTGCACACTTGTAGAGAAATGGGGGCCACATGTGTGCCAGGTTTTGGGTCCGGGGGACCTACGACCGGCTGGTACCGGGTCCCCAAATTCACCGGAGAAATTACCATTTAACATGAGAGTCTATGGAAGGGGTGCCCGGTTTTGAAAAATCAGTGCTCCCCGGCCGTAGGTCCCCCAGACAACAAACTTTGCACACTTGTAGAGGAAGAGTGGGGCTACATGTGTGCCATGTTTGGGCTCCAGAGGACCTACGACCGGCCGGTACCGGGTCCCCAAATTCACCAGAGAAATTACAGTTTAACATGGGAGTCTATGGAAGGGGTGCCCGGCTTTGAAAAATCAGTGCTCCCCGGCCGTAGGTCCCCCGGACAACAAACATTGCACACTTGTAGAGGAGGAGTGGGGCTACATGTTTGCCATGTTTGGGGTCCAGAGGACCTACAGGCGGCCAGTACCGGGTCCCCAACATCCGGGAGATCAGGCGCAAAAAGGGGACTCGAGTATAAGCCGAGGGGGGCATTTTCAGCACAAAATAAGTGCT
This sequence comes from Rana muscosa, assembly GCA_029206835.1. Classification (NCBI taxonomy): domain Eukaryota; kingdom Metazoa; phylum Chordata; class Amphibia; order Anura; family Ranidae; genus Rana; species Rana muscosa. The sequence continues at coordinate 394,695,932 of CM055118.1, forward strand.
GAAAAACTTGGCTTATACTCGAGTATATACTCGTCCTGTATAAATGTCACTGGCAGGAAAGGAGTTAACACTAGGGGGCGATCAAGGGGTTAAGTGTGTGTGTTTTCTCACTGTGTTCTAACTGTGGGGGGAGGGGACTAACTAGGAGAGATGACAGATCGCTGTTCCTACTTTGTAGAAACAGACGATCTGCCCGCTCTCCTCTGACAGCACAGGGATTTGTGTGTTTACACACACAAATCCCCGTGCTGGCTCTCGTGCACGCAATCGCGCGTGGCCGGCGGCGATCGCGCCCACCGGCCACGCGCATCCGGTCCCCCACTGTGCAGGGGGGTGCACGGGCATGCCTCCGGCGGTGCTCACGCGCCCTCTGGTGGCTCTCCTGGGGAAAAGCCGTATATGTAAGGGGATTTCACCCAGGGGGGTCATTCTGCCGCAGTATATCTGCGTGAGCCGGTCGGGAACCGGGTTAAAGACGGTCAAAGTCTTCTCCCAATATCTACAGCTCTACGGGTGTAAATTCTGTTATAGGGGAGATAATGGAGGGAATGCAAAGAGACCACATACAATAGAATATGCTAGACTAAAATACCATATGTGTGATAGCCAACAATGATTCACGGAAGATGAAAGTGAGGAAGCAATGCTTTCTTCCTATGAGGACATAAGCTGACATTTACACAAAGGGCTGGCTGGGGAAATAGTGTATTTGAATATTGATAAAGCATTTGGCACACTTCCCTATGGGTGACTAATGCGTCAAGTTAACATAATAAGGAAAGACCACATAGTATATATAAAAATAAAAAAAAGGTGAAATGCTAAACACGAAGCTCCACAACGGACAGTCTATAGTAAATTGAAATAACTTTTGCTAAATGCAAACTTACCATTTAGAAGGTCCAGATTCAAAGAGACGACAGAAGGTGTCCTGGTTTTCTTCCAGCCCCTCCGAGGTTACATGAGCTCTTCTCAGTGCCTCTGTACCTGATAGGATCGATGTCCTTTCTATCCAGGGAAACCTTGTGAGACTGATCACCTGCGGGTACAGGTGAGTGCAGGGTGAGTAGGGATGTAGTAGCTGCAGGTAGGACAGGTGTGATATGACTGCTGGCTGACACAACTCCTCCTTTTATGGAAGGGAGGGGTGAGCAGTGAGGGAGGCGGAATTTGGCTCTACATACAGCATACTACACTAATATATGCCTACTATTATTATCTACTATCCCTGTCCACTATCATTGTACCCTTACCCACCATTTCTGTCCACTATCATTGTACCCTTACCTACTATCTCTGTCCACTATCATTGTCCCCTTACCTACTATCTCTGTCTCCTATCATTGTACCCTTACCTTCTATCTCTGTCCACTATCATTGTCCCCTTACCTACTATCTCTGTCCACTATCATTGTCCCCTTACCTACTATCTCTGTCCACTATCATTGTACCCTTACCTTCTATCTCTGTCCACTATCATTGTCCCCTTACCTACTATCTCTGTCCACTATCATTGTCCCCTTACCTACTATCTCTGTCCACTATCATTGTCCCCTTACCTACTATCTCTGTCCACTATCACTGTCCCCTTACCTTCTATCTCTGTCCACTATCATTGTACCCTTACCTTCTATCTCTGTCCACTATCATTGTCCCCTTACCTACTATCTCTGTCCACTATCATTGTCCCCTTACCTACTATCTCTGTCCACTATCATTGTCCCCTTACCTACTATCTCTGTCCACTATCATTGTACCCTTACCTACTATCTCTGTCTACTATCATTGTACCCTTACCTACTATCTCTGTCTACTATCATTGTCCCCTTACCTACTATCTCTGTCCACTATCATTGTACCCTTACCTACTATCTCTGTCTACTATCATTGTACCCTTACCTACTATCTCTGTCTACTATCACTGTCCCCTTACCTACTATCTCTGTCCACTATCATTGTCCCCTTACCTACTATCTCTGTCCACTATCATTGTCCCCTTACCTACTATCTCTGTCCACTATCATTGTCCCCTTACCTACTATCTCTGTCCACTATCATTGTACCCTTACCTACTATCTCTGTCTACTATCATTGTACTCTTACCTACTATCTCTGTCCACTATCATTGTACCCTTACCTTCTATCTCTGTCTGCTATCATTGTACCCTTACCTACTATCTCTGTCCACTATCATTGTACCCTTACCTACTATCTCTGTCTACTATCACTGTCCCCTTACCTACTATCTCTGTCCACTATCATTGTCCCCTTACCTACTATCTCTGTCCACTATCATTGTCCCCTTACCTACTATCTCTGTCCACTATCATTGTCCCCTTACCTACTATCTCTGTCCACTATCATTGTACCCTTACCTACTATCTCTGTCTACTATCATTGTACTCTTACCTACTATCTCTGTCCACTATCATTGTACCCTTACCTTCTATCTCTGTCTGCTATCATTGTACCCTTACCTACTATCTCTGTCCACTATCATTGTCCCCTTACCTACTATCTCTGTCTACTATCATTGTACCCTTACCTTCTATCTCTGTCTACTATCATTGTACCCTTACCTTCTATCTCTGTCCACTATCATTGTACCCTTACCTACTATCTCTGTCTACTATCATTGTACCCTCACCTACTATTTCTGTCTACTATCATTGTACCCTTACCTTCTATCTCTGTCTACTATCATTGTACCCTTACCTTCTATCTCTGTCCACTATCATTGTACCCTTACCTTCTATCTCTGTCCACTATCATTGTACCCTTACCTTCTATCTCTGTCTACTATCATTGTACCCTTACCTACTATCTCTGTCTACTATCATTGTACCCTTACCTTCTATCTCTGTCCACTATCATTGTACCCTTACCTACTATTTCTGTCCACTATCATTGTACCCTTACCTTCTATCTCTGTCCACTATCATTGTACCCTTACCTACTAACCCTGTCTACTATCATTGTACCCTTACCTACTATCTCTGTCTACTATCATTGTACCCTTACCTACTATTTCTGTCCACTATCATTGTACCCTTACCTTCTATCTCTGTCTACTATCATTGTACCCTTACCTTCTATCTCTGTCCACTATCATTGTACCCTTACCTACTATCTCTGTCCACTATCATTGTACCCTTACCTACTAACCCTGTCTACTATCATTGTACCCTTACCTTCTATCTCTGTCTACTATCATTGTACCCTTACCTACTATCTCTGTCTACTATCATTGTACCCTTACCTTCTATCTCTGTCTACTATCATTGTACCCTTACCTTCTATCTCTGTCCACTATCATTGTACCCTTACCTACTATCTCTGTCCACTATCATTGTACCCCTACCCAATAGCCAGATATCAAGAGAAAAGGAGTGTAAGAGGTCCTTAGGAGCATATGTGAAGCCAGTTGGGATCTTGTGACTTGAATATGGAGGGTCGTATAGTCCCAATTATTTTTTCCGTCACCTGTAAGGCAAAAGGCATAATGAGCTAGTATGCGTTGCATACTAGCTCATTATGAAATATTTACCTTAGAACGAGGCATCGGTAACTTACCTGGTCCACGCCGAGGGAGATGACATGTTGCCTCAGCGTGTCGTCCGGGTATCGCGGCTCCAGTGCTGTGAGTGACCGGAGCCGCGATGTCGTCACTCCCCCGCATGCGCGCGGGAGACTTCTTTCCGGCAAGGTCCGCCGTCTGCCAGGCCTTCAGCAGAGAATTTCCTGTGCGCATGCGCCGCTGCAATTTAGCGGCTCATTGCGAGGGGAATATCTCCTAAACCGTACAGGTTTAGGAGATATTTTTTTGACCTACAGGTAAGCCTTATTATAGGCCTTATTATAGGCTTACCTGTAGGTAAAAGTACCAAATCGGACTATACAACAACTTTAAGAAGAAAGGCTTTTGGTGGAACAGAAAGAGAAGATTTTCTTGCCTTTTGGTTGAGAGTGAATTTTTTTTTAGCCTACCATGTGAAAGATGCAATAGAAGTTCTCCAATGCCAGAAACAATAGAGATACTCCCAAATGCAGTTCATCCAGCTCTTTGGTGAGTCATTCTGAGACGCGCTGAATCGTGAGCACCTGGCTGCAGAGTCTATGGCATGATCTTTCTGTTTATACATGCTCCTGTGTTGAAAAACTGAAGAATTAGGAGAGAAAAAAAGAGGTTGCAGTTAATCAATTGTCTACCATCTTTACTTCTACTTCAATCACACTATGAATGGACATTGACCTAAGAAGCAGAGACCGTCTTAAGAGGAGGGAGGAATATAGGGAGCAGTGAGGGGTGGTAGAGTGGTGGCTGAGGAGCTAACCGGTAGGTGACTACACCCATTGGAGACTAGTAGAGCCTTTTCCCTTTATGCTCTTCTGATGGGAAGCTGGTCGGGTAGAATGCTGTAGTAGAAGAGTTCTGGAGTACTGCAGAGGCTACCTACTATGCAGGTCCAGTCACTAAGTGGTTATACAGTATGCTGGGGTAGGTCTTTAATTAGGCAAATTAGGCGGTCGCCCAAGGCCTCGCACTCACAGGGGCCTCACGGCCGCCTAACTTACCTAATGCATTACTCCAGTTTTGAGGGACAGGGGACCTTAAAGGGGTTGTAAAGGTTCATTTTTTATTTTCTAAATAGGTTCCTTTAAGCTCGTGCATTGTTGGTTCACTTACCTTTTCCTTTGATTTACCTTCTAAATGTTTGTTTTCTTTGTCTGAATTTCTCACTTCCTGTTCCTCCTCAGTAAGCTGTTCTGGGTGACTAAGCACCACTCGGATGATGGTGTGAAGTTTAGTGAGGAGGAAAAGGAAGTGAGAAATTCAGACAAAGAAAAAAAACATTTAGAAGGTAAATCAAAGGAAAAGGTAAGTGAACCAACAATGCACGAGCTTAAAGGAACCTATTTAGAAAATAAAAAACAAACCTTTACAACTCCTTTAACGCTGCTGTGCTCAGGCAGCGTTAAGAGCCCTGACTCAGGAGCGGGGCCCGCCAGCGTCCCTAACAACCAGTGAATATCGGTGACACCACCCCTTGTGACGTCAATGACCCAGCATGCCCTCAGTCAATGACGTCACAAGGGGGCGGGTTCACCAGGTGACATCTCCGGGTGGCCCCAGCCCCTTAGTTATGAAAGAGCAGGATCTGGGGGACACCTTGTTAAAGTGGGCTTCCAGATTCCGATAAGCCCCCTGCACGCAGACCCCCCCCCCCAACAACCGGCCAGGGTTGTGGGGAAGAGGCTCTTGTCCTTGAATTATTTTTCCCATCATGGGCGCGAGTGGGGCCCCATGTTAAGTTTTGCCTAAGGCCTCACAAAGCCTAGAGCCGCCTCTGGGGGTAGCTACACTGTGCTAAGTGTGACCCTACATACCAGCGCCATGCCTGGTGTTAGCGAGCCTTCCCTGTCTGACATTATAACTGCAGCAACTACCTGCAATTCTTCACTAACGTCTCCAGCCCAGGGCCCCAAGTGCATCAAGGACGAATGTCTTGCCTATCAAACAGGACATGAAATACTTCAGAGAGAGGGATCCTAGTGTTGAGGATAGAGTCGGCTCCATAGAAAACATCATCACAATGTTCTAAATCTACTGCTCACAAAGTGGCTTCCCACGATTTTCCTCTCTGATGTATCATTTCTAACGGGTCTCCTGATCTTTATCATTGATCTATATGGCTAGAAAGACACGGTATTGTCATGGAACCACGAGAGGGTTAAGTGACGCTAATAAAAGACAAGCCATGTTTTCTACTCCCAAGCAGTCCCCACAGGACCGCCATCAGGGGGGTACAGGCAGTTCACCTGTAAGGGGCCCGGAGGTCCCCAGGGGCCCTGAGGTCCCCGGATGGCAACCCCCCTTTTTAAAAAAAAAATTATATCATTTTTTTATTCTTTTTTGGAAGGGGCCCAGAGGTCCCCAGGGCCCCGGGTGGCAACCCTCCTTTTTTTTATAATATTTTTTTTTTTATAATTTTTTTTTATCTCCATTGACTTCAATGTAAATGCCTGAAACAGTTCAGTTTTGTAAGGGGCCCAGAGGCCCGGAGGTCCCCAGGGCCCCCGGATGGCAACCCCCTCTTTTTTTTTATAACATTTTTTATTTATTTTAAAAAAAAAAGTTTTATTTTTTTGTAAGGGGCCCAGGGGTCCCCAGGGCCCAGGATGGCGACCCCCCCTTTTTTTATATAACATTTTTTTTGTAAGGGGCCCAAAGGTCCCCAGAGGCCCGGAGGTCCCCAGAGCCCCAGGTGGCAACCCTCCTTTTTTTTTAGAATTTTTATCTTTTTTTTAGAATTTTTTTTTATCTCCATTTACTTCAATGGAAATGACTGAAACAATTCAGTTTTGTAAGAGGCCCGGAGGTCCCCAGGGCCCCCGGATGGCAACCCCCCCCCTTTTTTTTAATAATATTTTTTATTTATTTAAAAAAATATATATTTCTTTTTTTTTTTTTGTAAGGGGCCAGAGGTCCCCAGAGGCCCGGAGGTCCCCAGGGCCCCGGGTGGCAACCCTCCTTTTTTTTTTCATAACATTTTTTTTTTTTTTTTTGTAAGGGGCCCAGGGCCCCCGGATGGCAACCCCCCTTTTTTTTTGTTCTTTTTTTTCGTCAGCACCCAAAGCTCCCCCGACCTCAACAATTTGCGGCGGCAGCAGCCCCCCTGCTTCTCAATTCACGGTACCCCCCCCACCCCCTCGCTTCTCAATTTGCGGTGGCAGCACCCCCCCCCCCGGTCCTCCTCTGCTCCAGGGGGCCATGCCTGAAGCTGGGTAAGGGGCCCCAAAATTCCTGATGGCGGCCCTGAGTTCCCACCATGTCAGTACTATGCATGTAGGCAGGTGTAGTTTGGCCTTCCTGTACTGATGGCGCTGTTACGGCAGCCGCCAAACAGGGAGGGTGGAGGATAGGAGGAACTCATGTCCCTCTGAAGCCTCCATAGGTGTCATTAGGGGAGCAGCCGTCTGATTGGATGCTGCTGCTCTGGATGACTTCAGGGGCCATCTTTAGTGTGGGCAGTGCTAATAAATAGCATTGTCCCACTGCATTTGGTGAGCATTTACGTAATGGTTAGGTCTGGGACAGGATCCCCCTGGTTAGGGACCGTGTGTCTAGCATAGAGAGAGGTTCCCAGTGGAGGAGAGACAGAGCAGGGACTGTACGTCTGTCCTGTCAGCTAGGAGCTCTTCCCGCCTTCAAGTGCCTTGTTGCCAGACCGCCTTTCAGCCACCTCCCTCACCAGATGTTGCCAGGCATTGGAAGCCAATTAGAGTATCTTAATATGTACTCATATGTAATATGAGTGTTTTGCAAGACCTTCTGTTCCGGGTTCAGCCACGTTACGCAGACTCTGTTCACACCTTGTTGGAACTTTTGTGTTAATACATTTTGCTGCATTCTTTGGCCTCCATGTGCATTCTCTCCAACATGGGTACCAAACACCTGGTTCTGCCTCAGGGGAGGGCTGGGCCAGGGGACAGGGTGGCAATTGCCTCCCAGGCCGCCCTAACTTATGCTCAAATCGGTCGGCAGCCGCTGCCTGCTACCATTTTCTTTTTTATTCTGGTCTAGGAAGTGGGGCCGGGGGCATGGCCATGGCGGCCGACCACTAGCTGTTGCATTCCGGGAGTTGTAGTCCGCACTCAAGCTTCCGGTGGGTGGAAAACACAGCAGCGCAGAGGAAACTACAACTCCCTGGGACCGGATTCTTGGAAGCAGGCAGAGGCAGGGTGTGCCAGGGAGTCGGGACGCAGGGCTGCAGGGCTGGGCGCTGGCTGCAACTTGACCCCAGGATCAGGAGCGTTACCCCCCCAGGAGACCGTGGCATGCAAGGACCTGCTGAGCTGAGATCGCTGAGGTGAGAGACCCTGACACCCCCTAGCTGACCCCCCATCTCCCCCCCATATACCCTATGTAACCTGCCCCAGTGATCAGGCTGCATTGATGGGCACTGGAGTTGGCTGCACTGATGGGCACTGGTGAGGCTGCATTAAAAAAGCAGGTGGGCCATGGATGGTGAGCTGATTCGGCGGTTCAATTGTCCACTTGACTGGACTTGCCCCCCAGGCCTATGGCCACCAGCCCTCCCCTGCTCTGCCCACATACAGTACCTGCAAGAGAGATACACCATTTGAAGCATCATTAATTCCATATACAGCACCATTCCATGTATACTTCCTATTTAAGGGGAGTGTCCACACTGATCACCAATGGGGCGGATCTCACTTACAGGCAGACTATTGAGGATACACAAGGTCGATACATATGCTTGTATTGCGTTCTATGTATGTTACCATGCATTATTGCCAACGTATACATCCCTCGCCCTTATTCTCCTATGGTCTTACGTGACCTACTGAGATCCATGGCTGATTAACCCCGATGAACCTTTATTGGTTGTGGGGGATTTCAATATTTATCTGAATGGCCCTTCCTGATGTCTGAAGCAGGGCCGGATGATCTAGCCTGATCTGGGGGTGCATTATAAAAAGTCAGGGGGCATAATATCATCAGTGTGACAGAGATGCAGGGAGCCTCCTTATTTGCGCTTCCTTATATCAAGTATCACTATCATAGGGTTAGATCCCTTACATCAGGGATAATTACTAAGTCCAGTTAGAGTGGCCCCTTGCATCAGGTGTCCCTAACAAAGTACCCCCTTACATCAGGTGTCCCCAACAGAGTGCCCCCCTTGCATCAGGTGTCCCCAACAAAGTACCCCCTTACATCAGGTGTCCCCAACAAAGTACCCTCTTACATCAGGTGTCCCCAACAAAGTACCCCCTTACATCAGGTGTCCCCAACAGAGTGCCCCCTTACATCAGGTGTCCCCATCAGAATGCCCCTTTACATGAAGTATCCCCATCAGAGTGCCCCCTTACATCAGGTGTCCCCAACAGACTGCTTCCTTACATCAGGTGTCCCCATCAGAGTGCCCCTTTACATGAAGTATCCCCATCAGAGTGCCCCCTTACATCAGGTGTCCCCAACAGAGTGCCCCCTTACATCAGGTGTCCCCATCAGAGTGCCCCTTTACATGAAGTATCCCCATCAGAGTGCCCCCTTACATCAGGTGTCCCCAACAGAGTGCCCCCTTACATCAGGTGTCCCCAACAGAGTGCCCCCCTTGCATCAGGTGTCCCCAACAAAGTACCCCCTTACATCAGGTGTCCCCAACAGAATGCCCCCCTTGCATCAGGTGTCCCCAACAAAGTACCCCCTTTCATCAGGTGTCCCCAACAGAGTGTCCTCTTACATCTGGTGTCCCCAACAAAGTACCCCCTTACATCAGGTGCCCCAACAGAGTGCCCTCTTACATCTGGTGTCCCCAACAAGGTACCCCCTTACATCTGGTGTCCCCAACAGAGTGCCCCTTACATCTGGTGTCCCCAACAGAGTGCCCCCTTACATCTGGTGTCCCCAACAGAGTGCCCCCTTACATCTGGTGTCCCCAACAGAGTGCCCCCTTACATCTGGTGTCCCCAACAAAGTACCCCCTTACATCAGGTGTCCCCAACTGAGTGCCCCCTTGCATCAGGTGTCCCCAACAAAGTACCCCCTTACATCTGGTGTCTCCAACAGAGTGCCCCCTTACATCTGGTGTCCCCAACAGAGTGCCCCCTTACATCAGGTGTCCCCAACAGAGTGCCCCCTTACATCAGGTGTCCCCATCAGAGTGCCCCCTTACATCAGGTGTCCCCATCAGAGTGCCCCCTTTCATCAGGTGTCCCCATCAGAGTGCCCCCTTACATCAGGTGTCCCCATCGGAGTGCCCCCTTACATCAGGTGTCCCCAACAGAGTGCTCCCTTACATAATATGTCCCAATCAGAGTGCCCCTTTACATCAGGTGTCCCCATCAGAGTGCACCCTTGCATCAGGTGTCCCCATCAGAGTGCCCCCTTACATCAGGTATCCCGTCAGAGTGCACCCTTGCATCAGGTGTCCCCATCAGAGTGCCCCCTTACATCAGGTGTCCCCATCGGAGTGCCCCCCTTACATCAGGTGTCCCCAACAGAGTGCCCCCTTACATCAGGTGTCACCATCAGAGTGCCCCCTTACATCAGGTGTCCCCAACAGAGTGCCTCCTTACATAATATGTCCCAATCAGAGTGCCCCTTTACATCAGGTGTCCCCATCAGAGTGCACCCTTGCATCAGGTGTCCCCATCGGAGTGCCCCCCTTACATAAGGTGTCCCCAACAGAGTGCTCCCTTACATAATATGTCCCAATCAGAGTGCCCCTTTACATCAGGTGTCCCCATCAGAGTGCACCCTTGCATCAGGTGTCCCCATAAGAGTGCCCCCTTACATCAGGTATCCCCGTCAGAGTGCCCCTTTACATCAGGGGTCCCCATCAGAGTGCCCCCTTACATCAGGTGTCCCCATCAGAGTGCCCCCTTACATCAGGTGTCCCCATCAGAGTGCCCCCTTACATCAGGTGTCCCCATCAGAGCGCTCCCTTACATCAGGTGTCCCCATCAGAGTGCCCCCTTTCATCAGGTGTCCCCATCAGAGTGCCCCCTTACATCAGGTGTCCCCAACAGAGTGCCCCCTTACATCAGGTGTCCCCATCAGAGTGCCCCCTTACATCAGGTGTCCCCATCAGAGTGCCCCCTTTCATCAGGTGTCCCCATCAGAGTGCCCCCTTTCATCAGGTGTCCCCGTCAGAGTGCCCCCTTTCATCAGGTGTCCCCATCAGAGTGCCCCCTTACATCTGGTGTCCCCATCGGAGTGCCCCCCTTACATCATGTGACCCCAACAGAGTGCTCCCTTATATAATGTGTCCCCATCAGAGTGCACCCTTGCATCAGGTGTCCCCATCAGAGTGCCCCCTTACATCAGGTGTCCCCATCAGAGTGCTCCCTTACATCAGGTGTCCCCATCGGAGTGCCCCCTTACATCAGGTGTTTCCATCAAAGTGCTCCCTTACATATGGTGTCCCTGTCATAGTGCCCCCTTGCATCAGATGTCCCCAACAGAGTGCCCCATTATATCAGGTGCCCCCATCAGAGTGCCCCCTTACATAAGGTGCCCCCATCAGAGTTCCCCTTTACATCAGGTATCCCCTTTTATAGTGCCCCTTTACATGAGGTATCCCCATCAGAGTGCCACTTACATTAGGTGTCCTTATCAGAGTGCCCCCTTACATTAGGTGTCCTTATCAGAGTGCCCCTTACAGCAGGTGTCCCCATCAGAGTGCCCCTTTACAGCAGGGGTCCTCATCAGAGTGCCCCCTCTACATCAGTTGTTTCCATTAGAGTGCCCAATGGATCAGTGAATGCACTCTTAGAGACCTGTGGGGGGGGGGCACAAATAAAATCTGGAGGGCACATCCCACCTCAGCACCCCCAGAGCATGGTCTGGAGTTTGATATACCCCACTGAACATTGTTATTCATATTTTTGGCCACATGGCACTGGGAAACACCACCATCTTGCCCTGTGTTGCACGTGTAGAATACTCTGCTTGGGGCCCATCAAATCACACCCTTCTAATGCTTTTTCTGGAGTATAAGAGCAGGTTATATTGAGGTGGATTATACAATATCAGCCATTACTAGTTGAATCTTTTTACAACCCATGACAGAATTATTCAGGATATCCGGGAGTTCCTAGAAGTAAATAAACCATCTGCACATATTTGTGACATGGGACGCCCTGAAGGCTTATATGAGAATTATTCTCATTGTTCAGATATCTCAAATCAAGCGGGCCTCTACAGGATGGGGAACTCATGAAACCTGTTACTCAAGACTGAGCTTAACTCTTTGGCACATTCCTCTCCTGAGCTACAGCAGCAGCCTTTACAGTGTATGCTTTCATGTAAGAGGGGCTTCATGGTTGGCTGGTTTTGGCTTCAAAGCACAAGTCCCTACCCCCCTCGCCAGCTCTGCTAGAATGCGGTCCCTCCTGCTGAGTTCAAACTAGGGTGACCACATTCCCAAACGGCCATTCAGGGACCCCCTTCCCAAAAAGCAGCTTGTGCTGTAATGAATCACATCACAGCTGGGGCAGCAGATGCGCGCTCTACCCAGAAGAACTGATCGAGCCCCCAAAAAAGGCAGCCGCATCGCCACTTTACTCACTGACAGCACGTGTCCTGACTGACCGAGACCCGGTTTACCTTGTTCCACCGCTGGCTTTACATTGCCCTGCTGTTATTAGACACAAGAGGTGGGATTTATGATTTCTCCAATCACAAGCAGGGGGCGGGGATTGTGCCTCTCCGGGCATTCCCGGCCAGGACAAGTGCCGTCAGTGAGTAAAGTGGCGATGTGGTGGCCTTTTTTGGGGGCAACAAATAGAGGGGAGGGGAGTAGGGTGCCCACGTGTCCTGGATTGCCCAAGACTGTCCCGCAATTGACATGTCTGTCCTGGGTCCCAGGCACCTTCATTCCGGGACAATACAGAGTCCCGGAATGAAATAGGACACAGCCACCCCCCTACTAACTAGTAATTACATTTCCGGAACTGGTTGCTAGGGCCGGCGCTGCCTGGCATCTTGCAACCAGCGACAATTTACTCTCAGACAGCGAGACCGGGAGCAAGGCCTGCGCCTAGTGCAGCACTGCTGTCCCCACCCACCTCAGCACCAGCAGGGACTGGTGTGATCTTCACTCTCCAGATAGTGGTGCCACTCCTTTCCTTCAATGCACGTGGGAGTGACAGCAGCACTGCATCTGGTGGCAGGCTATGGGTGGCAAGCGGCACTGCATCTGGTGGCAAGGGCACATTCACCTGACAAATAACCCGCCGCCAAATTTCCCACCAACCTCCGAGACTACATTTCCCCCCACACCCCTCATCTTTTTTTGGGGAAGGTGAGAGAGGGGGTGTGTCCCTGAATGGCAGTTTGGAAATGTGGTCACCCTAGAGGGTGGGTGGCTGTGTCAGCTTCATTCCGGGACACTGTATTGTCCTGGAATGAAGGTGCCCGGGACCTGGGACAGACCTGCAAAATGCGTGACTGTCCCAGGCAATCCGGGACACGTGGTCACCCTAGTTCAAACCCTCCACCATCTTGTTCCCCACTCCTGGCCACAGGCCTCCACACAACATTTCCAGCTATAGACCTTTGTATGCCAAGGAAGGGATGTCCGCACAAGAAATAGGTTCAGTGCACTTTACTGGTGGTGTTCAGGAAATGGCATTGAAGACACTGCAGACATACATTACGGAGCCACTTGACATTACACAGTCAATCACATTTAGTGGACGGTCCGCAGTAGTCACTAGTGAATGCATGTGCAGCACTTCAGAAGCCATCTTCCTTACAGTCTCTCGGCCCAGGGTCATTAGTTTTCGCAGGACTGAACTCTCTATAGTCCCCTCCTTACTAGGTACATCTCTCCCGGGAAGCAGCCTCACACAGGGATTTCCAGCCTGGTCTAAAGGGCCTTTTGCATTCCACCGAAGCCTCCACCTCCATAAGGGACAGGATGACTACAGCCTACTCCTCCTGCGAACAGGTCCACTCCACCCAGCCTTCTGCCCTGTCCAGGGGCTACGTGGGCTGGCTACACCCTCACAGGTGTGGGGTGTTTAGTTACTGTAGCGCCCTCTACCAAAGGTAGGTGTTAGAAGTGAGGATTTTTGTGATAGCTGCCAGGCAGGTAAATTTAGGCAGGCCTATGCTGCATGCTAGACCTGCTTGTTTTGATCTGGATGGCAGGGAGTCCTTAGTGTAGCAGTGGGTGTGACCACCTGTCTTTCAGTTTGTGGGCGCCTCCCCTGCTTCCAGGGAGAATGTTCTTGAAGAGGGGCAGGGCTTGGAATTGGAGTGACAGGGATCTCATGTGAGGAGCCCTGACCCATACCCAATTGGATATGGCAGGGGGCAGGCCTCCTACTTAAGCTCAGGTCCAGCCCACTGGAGAGGAGTTGTCGGCTGGGTGAAGTGAAGAATGGAGTGTTAGACTGCAGCAGGAGGCCCATCCCCACCTGCTGATGGTTCCCCACTTATGCCAAATTGGTCTACATTTCTACTGCCTCCAAAGATCCCCAACCGCCACAGCCCACAGGTGTGAAACCTTACACCTGTGGATGACCCACACAACTCAGGGCTCTTTGGATGGCATCTTGCAGTCCCAAGCACCAAAAATCGATGTCCACGGCTTTAAGATGAACGCCATCCCCCCTGAGATACCGGCGGTATCAACCTTCAAGTCCCTATGGCGGACCACCAACCCTCTGTTACGCACAATGAATCTGTCCACCTCCTTATTGACCTTGATGCGGGCCTTGTTAACTTTTTCCACAGACCGAGCCCACCGCCAAGATGTGCGGCCGACAGTATCAGACCACGTAACCAGGGTGTGAGGAAAGTCAGTGCGAATACGAAGAACATCAAACATAATGTCCCTGATCAAGTGCCGCATGGACCTTACCCCCAAATCATTACCCCCGACATGCAATACTAAGACATCCGGGGCACGATCCAGGCGGGCATACTTATGAACCTCGGGCAATACCCTGCTCCATAGCATGCCCAGAACTCCAATACAGCGTACCATCGCCACCTCCTTGGGAACTCCCAACTGGCGGCCGTTCGGCCGAACATCCATTCGTTTTGCCCCCCAAAAGACATAGGAATGTCCCATGATCCACACGAGACCAGCCGCATCACCTGAAAGAAAAATGCTGCACATCGAACCTCAAACCCCACGACAACATAAGCACAAAATCACAGATAACCATCGCCTTATACAATCTACACCAAATGAGGGTGGACATAGAGCTTGAAATGTTCAGATTCCCAACGCCCTATCCGCTTTATGACGGACTTGTCCAAACCCCATCTGGCTGCCTCAGTGGCAGACCCAATGCAGAAGGAGTGAGACGAATAAGCCGAGGGGTCAAACCCCGACGCTACCAAACACCGGCGAAACACCGAACAAAACTGGAACCCAGATAAGGATAACCCATCCCGGTGAATTAAAAACGATCCCCCACCGAACGGGCGAATCGCCAAGAACTCCTGTACAGCCGCAACCGGACAAACCAAAGCCGAAGGGACCTCATACACATGAACATACTTACCTTTTTCCTAACCGGTCCGTCTTGGACCGGCGCAGGAATAGCGCCACCGCTGTACTGCCGTAATAAACGTCACTCGCAAGGATACCGCCCCAGCCCTCCTGCAAGGGCTGACCAATTCGCCCAACCTAAAGGCCCCGTAAAAGCTAGCGTGAACGCCGCCTTAAAAAGACTGGCTTCATAGCTGGAGACACACACCCTACTCACCTGAATAATCAACTGGTGTAACATGGGAAAAGTGACCAGGCGTCTGCTGTCACAGACCTCCCTACCCTTCCTGTACCCCTTCAAAGCCTGTCGAACCATGAAAGACTTGGTGGAATCCCCACCCCCCATCAATTTAAATCAAAAAGCTAAACCTGTGTAGCACTACCCCCGTAGGAGCTGCTGGTTTAAAGTTTTGGGCCTACCGTTACCTTTTCTGTTCACGCGCTCATGTCAGGGATCCTTCTTGAAGAGCCTGTATAAAAGTTCACACCAACACCTGGATACGTTTTCTTCAAGAGGCTTTATTTTACCAGTTCCAACAGGGGGATAGGGGAGTTTCAGGCACTGTACTTTGCGGATCACGGGCACAATCTCAGATCCAGAGGACAAACAGTTCCACGCTGGATTCAGCAATCACCGGATAGGCCTACTCTCACTGGCCTAGCAACCGGTGTGAAGCTCGCTCAAAAGTCTCTGCCCCAGACTTGATGAGTGCCGTACAGTCGTTCCACAACCTTCTGCCACAAGATCGTGTAACCACACTGACACTTTGCAAAAAAAATTCCTTTAAGAATACACAGCTCACGGTGCCAGAATCTTTTAGCCATCCGGCAGCACCGCAAGGCAAACTGGCCAGGATGCGTACCTCAATTGAGTCCCCAATTGTTCCGCTTCTTCCCGCAGGCAAGACCACGTAGGACCATCCCTGGACTAGTAGGCCCCAGCAACTCCTGGGCCCACTTCTCAGCTGCAGGGCCTCGGGCCCACGCAGGCCGCTTCCCTGATAGAAGTGGCACCAGGGGAAGCGGTCGCCCGCTCCTGTCTCCCGCCAGCATGGCGGGACTGGGGGGGGCGCACTGCAGTCCCCGCCAGATGAGCTCCGCCGGGGATTCCTCCCAGCGCTAGCACCTGCTACCTGAGTGGGTGGCGGGGCAGGTGTGCCTGGAGCTGAGCTCCAGGGGAAGAGGGGGGAGAAAAACACTCCGGAGGCCGAGACCTCCGAGCACGCCGACCCCCTGAAGTACCTGCCACTGGCTCCCTATCCTGATTGATGGCCGCGATCTGCTGATGTAGCCAGGCAGAGCCCTGGGATGCTGCTGCCGCCCGCAGTTGTGCTAAAAAGTCTTCCATGCCGGCCATGCTTTCACTCGACAAAGTACCATCCAGCAGGGCAGGCACAAGCTCCTTCTTCTATTGCTGACCACCAACTGACCTCCGGACCCCCAGGCCCCTCCTACCCCTGGAAAAACTAACTCTGGCCAACTACACTCCCCTTAATTTACCTCTATCAGTGCTGTTTCCCTGCTACCTAGTCATGCAAGCCCTGCACGTAATACTACGTATTTGCTACGGGCTTCTCTTTACATGTAATAAATACTATATGCTGCCCTTTGGAGACATTGGGGGCCACATTTGAGGCTCCCTTTACCTTGCCAGTTGAAAACCACTGGCCTAGGCACACCAACAACAGGTGACAGTACTTGGTCATTGCCATAGGCTGATAAGACGATGGGTAATTGATTGTAGGACAGTTTTTTTTCTTCTTGGGTTTAGATATTCCTTGTATTTGTTTTTTTCTTGGTATCTTCATGTTAAATATAATTGTGAAGAAATGGAACATCCAGTATAAAAATTCCAGCAATTTACATCACAAATGTATTTGACAAACAAAAACAATAATACCTGTAATATTGCATTGATACAATATTTGCTGATAAGGTAATGTTGGTGAGTTTCCCATTATTAAGGTCGTGTCCTCATGTGGCTCCTTGTGTGTTTACTTCTTTAATGTTATTATTATTATCACAGACGGAAGAAAAGCTCCTTCACTCATACCTGTTTGCAGTGTATTTATGGCGTATAAGTCATCTCCTGGACTAAGTCCATCATCAGGAAGCATCTCAGCCAAGCTTCCAGAGAAATTCACTTTAACAGTTTATGAGCCATTACTCTTCTGCAGAACAAATTAATTAAGTAATTATAATTATTACCATAAGTCGTCTATGTGAAGAACTGGTGACAAAATGTTGGGTGATGATGACTGAGGTTGGGAAGAAGTTTTTGAAAAGGCTCATCTCAGGGAGGTAGAGAGGAGCTTCCACAAGAGGCTTGTGCATGGTGGTCAGCAGAGGTGAGCAGGTGGTTCCGCCAACATGGTGAAAATTTGATCCAGAGTGGCCGATTTGAGAGTATTCAGTAGAACATGTGGTTTGTGTAAAACCTGGTTGATCCTTCATGGTGCCTTGCGCAATCCCAACCCTTACATCTCTGTCTATTATCATTGTACCCTTACCTACTATCTTTGTCTTCCATCATTGTACCCTTACCTACTATATCTGTCTACTATCATTGTACCCTTACCTACTATCTCTGTCTACTATCATTTTTCTCTTACCTACTATCCCTGTCTACTATCATTGTACCCTTACCTACTATCTCTGTCTACTATCATTGTACCCTTACCTACTATCTCTGTCTACTATCATTGTACCCTTACCTACTATCTCTGTCTACTATCATTGTACCCTTACCTACTATCTCTGTCTACTATCATTGTACCCTTACCTACTATCTCTGTCTACTATCATTGTACCCTTACCTACTATCTCTGTCTACTATCATTGTACCCTTACCTACTATCTATGTCTACTATCATTGTACCCTTACCTACTATCTATGTCTACTATCATTGTACCCTTACCTACTATCTCTGTCTACTATCATTGTACCCTTACCTACTATCTCTGTCTACTATCATTGTACCCTTACCTACTATCCCTGTCTACTATCATTGTACCCTTACCTACTATCTCTGTCTACTATCATTGTACCCTTACCTACTATCTCTGTCTACTATCCTTGTACCCTTACCTACTATCTCTGTCTACTATCATTTTTCTCTTACCTACTATCTCTGTCTACTATCATTGTACTCTTACCTACTATCCCTGTCTACTATCATTGTACTCTTACCCACTATTAGGGATGAGCCAAACACCCCCTTGTTCGGTTCGCACCAGAACCTGCGAACAGACAGAAAGTTTGCGGGAAATTAAGAACCCTATTAAATACAATGGACTCGAACGTTCGAAATCAAAAGTGCTAATTATAAAGGCTAATATGCAAGTTATTGTCCTAAAAAGTGTTTGGGGACCCGGGTCCTGCCCCAGGGGACATGTATCAATGCAAAAAAAAGTTTTAAAAACTGCAGTTTTTTCGGTAGCAGTGATTTTAATAATGCTTAAAGTGAAACAATAAAAGTGAAATATTCCATTAAATTTCGTACCTGGGGGTGTGTATGATATGCATGTAAAGTGGCGCATGTTTCCCGTGCTTAGAACTGTCCCTGCACAAAGTGTTATTTCTGAAGGAAAAAAAGTCATTTACAACTCACTCGCGGCTATTAATGAATTGTCGGCTCCCGGCAATACATAGAAAAGTCATTGATAAAAAATAAAAAAACATGCGTGGGGGTCCCCCCAAATTCAATTACCAGGCCCTTCAGGTCTGGTATGGATATTAAGGGGAACCCTGCCGCAAATTAAAAAAAAATGCGTTGGGTTCCCCCAAATATCCATACCAGGCCCTTCAGGTCTGGTATGGGTTTTAAGGGGAACTCCACCCCAAATTAAAAAAAAAATGGCGTGGAGTTCCCCCAAAAATCCATACCAGACCCTTAATCTGAGCACACAACCTGGCAGGCCGCAGGAAAAGAGGGGGGACGAGAGAGCGCCCCCCCCCTCCTGAACCGTACCAGGCCACATGCCCTCAACATGGGGAGGATGTCCCCATGTTGATGGGGACAAGGGCCTCATCCCCACAACCCTTGCCCGGTGGTTGTGGGGGTTTGCGGGCGGGGGGCTTATCGGAATCTGGAAGACCCCTTTAACAAAGGGGACCCCCAGATCCCGGCCCCCCCTATGTGAATTGGTAATGGGGTACATTGTACCCCTACCATTTCACAAATAAAGTGTAAAAAATGTAAAAAAAAAAACACAGATACAGTTGGGAAAGTCCTTTATTAAAAAAAAAAAAACATTCCAGCGATGAAATCCAGTGTCCCGCGGTGATCCGATGTCCAGCGCTGCCCACACGAAACGTCATTGGCTGAGCCTGAGCGGACCTGATGGGGAACTTCCTCCGCAGTGTAATAAATGAATAGACCCGCCCCTTCTAAATTTCCCCATCAGGTCCGCTCAGCCAATGACGTAGGTTTAAGGCTAAGCGGACCAGATGCGGAACGTGAGAAGGGGCGGGTCTATTAATTTATTACACTGCGGAGGAAGTTCCCCATCAGGTCCGCTCAGCCAATGACGTAGGCGGGGTCTGACATACGAGGGGGCGGACCTGATGGGGAACTTCCTCCGCAGTGTAATAAATGAATAGACCCGCCCCTTCTCACGTTCCGCATCAGGTCCTCAGCCTTACACCTACGTCATTGGCTGAGCGGACCTGATGGGGAACTTTAGAAGGGGCGGGTCTATTCATTTATTACACTGCGAAGGAAGTTCCCCATCAGGTCCGCTCAGGCTCAGCCAATGACGTTTCTTGTGGGCAGCGCTGGACATCGGATCGCCGTGGGACACTGGATTTCATCGCTGGAATGTTTTTTTTTTGGTTTGTTTTTTAATAAAGGACTTTCCCAACTGTGTCTGTGTGTGTTTTTTTTTTTTACAATTTGTTACACTTTCCTTGTGAAATGGTATGGGTACAATGTACCCCATTACCAATTCACATGGGGGGGTGGGATCTGGGGGTCCCCTTTGTTAAAGGGGTCTTCCAGATTCCGATAAGCCCCCCGCCCGCAGACCCCCACAACCACCGGGCAAGGGTTGTGGGGATGAGGCCCTTGTCCCCATCAACATGGGGACATCCTCCCCATGTTGAGGGCATGTGGCCTGGTACGGTTCAGGAGGGGGGGGCTCTCTCGTCCCCCCCTCTTTTCCTGCGGCCTGCCAGGTTTGCGTGCTCGGATAAAGGGTCTGGTATGGATTTTTGGGGAAACTCCAAGCCATTTTTTTTCAATTTGGGGTGGAGTTCCCCTTAAAATCCATACCAAACCTGAAGGGCCTGGTAATTGAATTTGGGGGAACCCCCACGCATTTTTTTTTTTTTTTTATCAATGGCTTTTCTCTGTATTGCCGGGAGCCGACAATTCATTAATAGCCGCGATTGAGTTTTAAATGACTTTTTTTCCTTCAGAAATGACTTTTTTTGCAGGGACAGTTCTAAGCACGGGAAACAAGCGCTACTTTACAGGCATACTATACACACCCCCCAGGTACGACATTTAAAGGAATATTTCACTTTTATTGTTTCACTTTAAGCATTATTAAAATCACTGCTCCCGAAAAAACTGCTGTTTTTAAAACTTTTTTTTGCATTGATACATGTCCCCTGGGGCAGGACCCGGGTCCCCAAACACTTTTTATGACAATAATTTGCATATTAACCTTTATAATTGGCACTTTAGATTTCTCCCATAGACTTTTCGAATTTGCCGCGAACACCCCAAATTGTTCGCTGTTCGGCGAACGGGCAATGTTCGAGTCGAACATGAGTTTGACTCGAACTCGAAGCTCATACCTACCCACTATCTCTGTCTACTATCATTGTACCCATTATTATTATTATTCAGGATTTATATAGCGCCAACAGTTTACCCAGCGCTTTACAATATAAAAGGGAGACAATACAGTTACAATACAATAAAATACAAGCGGGTGGTACAAAAGGTTTCAACTGTGGGGAATGATCTGATGAAAGTGGTAAAAGATTAGTTGGAGGTGTGATAGGCTTCCCTGAATAGATGTGTTTTTAGGGTTCGCCTAAAGGCAGCCAGAGTAGGAGACAGCTGGACAGATTGAGGTAGAGAGTTCCAGAGGATGGTAGAGGCTCTGGAGAAATCCTGGTGACGAGCATGGGAGGAGGAGACAAGAGAGCTTGAGAGCAGGAGGTTTTGAGAGGAGCGGAGAGGATAGTTTGGGTGATATTTGGAGACATAATTTGCGATGTAGCTCAGGGCAGAGTTGTGACTGGCTTTGCCTGTTGTAGTTAAAATTTTGATCTTTATTCGCTGGCGATCGGGAGCCAGTGTAGGGATTGGCAGAGAGGGTTGGAGGGCACCGAATGGAGGCCTGTGGAGGGATTGGCGGAGAGGGGTGGAGGACACTGAATGGAGGCCAGTGGAGGGATTGGCGGAGAGGGGTTGAGGACACTGAATGAAGGCCAGTGGAGGGATTGGCGGAGAGGGGTGGAGGACACTGAATGAAGGCCAGTGGAGGGATTGGCGGAGAGGGGTGGAGGACACTGAATGGAGGCCAGTGTAGGGATTGGCAGAGAGGGTTGGAGGGCACCGAATGGAGGCCCTTGGAGAGATTGGCGGAGAGGGGTGGAGGACACTGAATAAAGGCCAGTGGAGGGATTGGCGGAGAGGGGTGGAGGACACTTAATGGAGGCCAGTGCAGGTATTGGTGAAGAAGGGTGGCAGACATTGAGCAGTTAGTAAGGTAGATGAGTCTGGCAGCAGCATTCATGTTAGACTGAAGAGGGGAGGAGCCTAGGAGAGGTAGATCTATGAGAAGGGAGTTGCAATAATCAAGGCGAGCGATAACAAGGGAGTGAATGAGTAGCTTGGTGGTTTCATTAATAAAAAGGGTTGGATTTTAGAGATGTTACGGAGATGAAGTCTACAGGCTTTTCACAATGATTGGATTTGGGGCTGAAAGGACAGGTCAGAGTTTAGGATTACACCGAGTACCCTGTGTGAGGGATTAATGGTTGCACCTACTATCCCTGTCTACTATCATCGTACTCTTACCTACTATCTCTGTCTACTATCACTGTACCCTTACATACTAACCCTGTCTACTATCATCGTACCCTTACCTGCTAACCCTGTCTACTATCATTGTACCCTTACCTACTATCTCTGTCCACTATCATTATACCCTTACCTACTATCTCTGTCTCCTATCATTGTACCCTTACCCACCATTTCTGTCCACTATCATTGTACCCTTACCTACTATCTCTGTCTACTATCATCGTACTCTTACCTGCTAACCCTGTCTACTATCATCGTACCCTTACCTGCTAACCCTGTCTACTATCATTGTACCCTTACCTGCTAACCCTGTCTACTATCATTGTACCCTTACCTACTATCTCTGTCTACTATCATTGTACCCTTACCTACTATCTCTGTCTACTATCATTGTACCCTTACCTTCTATCTCTGTCCACTATCATTGTACCCTTACTACTATCTCTGTCTACTATCATTGTCCCCTTACCTACTATCTCTGTCTACTATCATTGTACCCTTACCTACTATCTCTGTCTACTATCATTGTACCCTTACCTTCTATCTCTGTCCACTATCATTGTACCCTTACCTACTATCTCTGTCTACTATCATTGTACCCTTACCTTCTATCTCTGTCTACTATCATTGTACCCTTACCTTCTATCTCTGTCTACTATCATTGTACCCTTACCTTCTATCTCTGTCTACTATCATTGTACCCTTACCTTCTATCTCTGTCCACTATCATTGTACCCTTACCTACTAACCCTGTCTACTATCATTGTACCCTTACCTACTATCTCTGACTGCTATTATTGTATCCTCACCTACTATGTACATCTACTATCACTGTAGCCTAACCTAACATTTCTTGTGGTTATGCAGACAGCCAGGAATCACTACTTATACCTTGTGACATGATGAAAAACGAATTGAATAGAGATAGGACTTTTGGTCCCCAAAACCAAGAAGACCAAGAAAGCGGGGCAGTTGGACTATTGCGGTACAGGTCAAATAGATACATATTTGAGTTTAAGTATATATATATATATATATATGAAAAAGTATAACTTTTTATTGATATAACATCAAATAAAACACAAACAAAAATATACAGTATAAAGACGTTGTGACAGACCATACGTATCACCAAACTAATAATCCCCAAGAGGGGAAAATCACGGTGGAGGTAGGAGTCACAGGAAAAGTCTCTACTAGTTTCGCAGGCCAGTTGCCACTTCTGAAATGAATTAACATACAATCAGCAACTACATGGATTTGACATGCACAAAAAAATTCATGCAGTCAACCCTAACAAAAGAATAATATAATATGTATGTAGCGCCCTGCTCCTGATGACCAGGCGCTATGTTAAATTTAGTGGGTGTCTGAGCTGGTAGTTAGGCTCAGACTTTGTAAATAATTAAGGCTAAATCAGCCTCTGTTCCGGCTATGGCTGTGTTTAGAAGGACTTCCCACTGTTCCCACTGTTTGCCTGTAGGTGGCGTTACCACCCCAGGCCAATGTGGAAGACAAACAGGCCAAAGTGCATTGGGTGTCTTTCCCCGGGAACAGTTCAGTGGGAGTGGTCTCCCCGTTGAGCATGCTGGGGAAGGGTACTTAAGGGGCAGACACCATTTTTCGGGGCTCTTCTTCGCCTCGTGGCCCTCCTGGCTCGAGGTATGTGTTACTGGGAATTCAGCCTCGGAGCCACGTTGGCCTGAGGCTGCAACTATGCTAGGTAGGCCCAGTTGTCTTGACTGGGGCCTACGCTTAAAGGTGATCCTGTGCTGTCCGTCCTGCGGGAGGAAGCCACTCAATGGAGGAAACCAGGGGAGGACCTGTCCAGGAGAGGACCGAGCGGGAGGCCGGTATCTTGCGGAAGGCCTGGGGACCTTATTGAGGGATGCACCATAGCTAAAGTAACCTTACAGTCTGCTGGGTCGGCTTAAAGGCTCTTAGACTGTAAGGCTGGATATCCAGGTACTAAAATCCTGTGGCAGAGGATAACTGAACGGTTCAACTTAACCATCTAAAAGGTCTGTGGCAGAGATTGTTTTCTCTTATCTGTTCGAGCATCATTGCGGCTGCTAGGCCAAGTGAGAGGGGCCTATCCGGGTGAGCAAAACCCACTCAAAGGAGAGTGGTCAGTGAGACTTTGTATATTAGGAGTTTTCCCCAGTGATCTGCTGTGTGTGCCTGAGCCTTCTCCTAACCCTCCATCCCTCTACCTATACAAGTTTATTTGGAAATAAAACCTGAAGAAAAAGGATTCATAACTTGTGTGGACATTGAATTTACTGTAGACTCTCAACCCCTAGACAACGAATGTTGAGGTAATGTGCAAGGCCCAAAATCTAAACCAGCAGCTCTTGCGGGGGTAGTGCTACACGTACATTGGGGAACAAGGGCCGAGCTGCTTACCTAAAATGCCCCGTCAGTTCAAAAGGCCAGGGGCCACCAGTGGGGGTCTCCCGTGGCGACCAAGGGGGACGTATGTGGAGATGGACCTACTAGCTAGATTAGGATTGCCACCTCATCCCTTTAAAACTGAACACTTATTAATTACACAGGTTCTGCGGCTGATTAAGGTGCTAATTAAACTCACTTGGTGCCCTATCTGCATTAAATTAGCCTCAGAACCTGTGTAATTCATATGTGTTCGGGTTTAAAGGGATGAGGTGGCAACCCTAAGCTAGATGATGAAAAACGAGGGGGTTGATGGAAGCTATAGGTCACCTCGCATGAATCTGGTCCAGGTTTTCCAGGCCACCTTAGCAGTGTGGGATCCAAACTAGGCTTCGCTTCTCACTTGTGACCAGCAGCAGGTGGTAGAAATAAGGAAGGCCTGGAGCAAGAGGGTGCCCGGGCCTGGCACACAGGAAGCTACCCGAGAGAGAAATACCTATGGAAAATCACTCTGTAAGAGGAAGAAAAGGTTTGCAAAATACTTGTTGTTTGTTGTTTTTTGTTGGTGATGGGAGAAGATGTTTAGTTAGTACCCGGATGGCGAGGATTTATTTTTGTTTTGTTTGCAACATTTTTACATAACATTGACTTTTAAAGAAAAGATCTGCTGTTTGGACTGCATTTCCCAGGAAGGCTGCATTCACACCTGAGCGTAGCGCTTCGAGCGTTTTTACCAACGTTTTTATGGGCGTTTTATCGGCGTTTTGTCGCGCGAATACGGTCGTTTTTGCACATTTGCAAAGGCAAATAAAGGCGTTTTTCAACTTCGGCGTTTTTCTTGATAGCCAATAGGAAAAATGATCATCACTGTCATCATTTGTTGCTATGTTTTTAGATTTTGTTCATCTGCTTCCTGGGTGAATACTGTACTACCGGTTCATCATTGTGCTTTCTGCTGCATCTTTGTACTATCTTCTGCACAAAGATGAGTGACAATGAGATGGCGTGTTTTCTGGCAGCAGCCACTGTTTCCTCATACTTTCTACAGGAAAGAGAGAGGAGAAAGAAGAGGGTACGCAGATATTGGATCCACCCAGTAATTGCCGAACGAGAACAGAGAGGGCAATTTTGGGTCATGTATAGTGATCTACGTGAGCATGATGATAAATTCTTGGACTACACAAGGATGTCCAAAAAAAGGTTAGTCAAAGTAATTTGGATTCATGATGTTTGACATTGTTCCTGTCTTATAATGTCCACTAATGTCCACTAATAAACACCATATTTCTTATTGTTGCTCACAGCTTTGATGAGTTACTGGGTTTACTCAGTAGCCGCTTGCAAAGAATGGACACTTATTTCCGGAACAGTATACCCCCAGTGGAACGACTTATCATCACACTGAGGTAAATTCTTCTTTTTTCCTTTTGTCCCCAGTGCCATGTATCAGTACCACCTGCCCCCAGTGCCACGTATCAGTACCACCTGTCAGTGTCACGTGTCATCATTAGTGCCACCTGTCCCCAGTGCCACGTATCAGTAACACCTGTCAGTGTCACGTGTCATCATTAGTGCCACCTGTCCCCAGTGCCACGTATCAGTACCACCTGTCAGTGTCACGTGTCATCAGTGCAATGTATGTATTTTGTGGGGTTATTTGTGGTATACACATTTCCTTTGTGAAAAATAACATATTACAATGATTATTATAATAAAAATCATACTTTTGTAAAGAATTGAGGGAAAAATAAACATACAATCACACAATTTTAATGTTAAACAAAAACTTTATTTGTTAATATAAAATATGAACGAACGATTACTTTCTCTTGTTTTTTTAATTAGGAAAATTTACAGCTCAACCATAACAAAGAAATAGAGCTAACGTAGCTCATAAAACAAAAAAAAAATTCACAGGTGTTGAAAGGTTTGGGGGGAGTTGACTCCCTCGTTAGGTGCATTGACCGCATCCATTGCATGGCCATATTGTGACCAGGTGGAGGTAGATGGATAATCATTATGCTGCCAATTAGAAGGTGGTGGTGTTGGCAGAGGATAGTAATTAGTTGGTGGCGGTGTAGGCAGAGGAGGGTAATTAGGAGGTGGTGCTGAAAACTGAGGAAGGGGTAAAGAATGTGGTGCTGGCAGATGGGGGCGGGGGGGGGGATTTGCAAAAGGACCATACGATGGCAGAGGTTCTGAGGACCTATATGTGGTTGTTTGCGGGATAAAGGTCGCAATGTAGCGGATGGTACCTGACAACATGTCTGCCTGGAGCTCTAATGGTACCTTCTCCATCAGACCTTCCAGACATCTAGCAGACACCTGAACATGGGACCTATTAATGGTCATCCTGTCCGACATACTGGACAAAATGTCCAGCATTCGGTTAAAATCGGGGTCCGGAGCCCTCCTTCGTGTTCCTCTAGCTGGTACACGTACAGCAATAGGTGGTGTGGACTCATCGTCTCCCAGAGGTGTTGCTGATGTAGAGCGTGTTGGAGTAGACGATTGGCTCTCCAGATCTTGTCCTTCTTGATCACCACCTGATGCTTGGCTTGTTTGTGTGTCCAAAGCATTGTTTTGGGAACTGTCCTCCCAGCTGTTTTCAGTACTGAAAATAGAAATTAATTATTAGAACTTTCTCTTTAGATTTTGATTAATGACATTAGTACAGATGATAACTTACCACCCCAAAGCCAGCAATGGCCGAAGGAACTCCAGTTCTTTTGCATACATGTACTCTCTCAGAGCACATGACGCAGATCCACTCCTACATTCCCTGGTCAGTCGTAGATGTCGAGTGTAGGCATCCCGTATACTTTTCCACTTTCATTTTAGCATTTTAACTGTCAAAACAGAAATTAAAATATATATATTTATTTCTTTGTAGGTACCTAGCAACAGGACAATCTATATCGAGTCTGCACTATAGCTTTCGTGTAGGGAAATCAACAGCCAGTTATATAGTCCGTGACACCTGCTGTGCAATTTGGGAGATTTTGAAGGATATGGTGTTTAAAAAACCTACATCAGAAGAGTGGTCCAAGATATCGGAGGTTTTCCTGCAACGCTGCAATTTCCCTAATTGTGTCGGAGCGATCGATGGGAAACATATCAGGATCGTTAAGCCCATGGGAAGCGGAAGCCAATATTTTAACTATAAAAAATATTTTTCCTTTGTTTTGATGGCGGTTGCGGATGCCAATTATTGCTTCCGGTACATTGACATTGGTTCGTATGGTAGCAGCGCTGACTCTGCTATTTTTAACAATTCCTCATTTGGAGACCTCCTACGTACAGATTGTCTTGACCTTCCGGCAAGCAGGCCACTCCCGGGCACAAATGGCCCTCCCCTACCCAGTGTGTTTGTTGGAGATGAGGCCTTTGCTCTGAGTGAGCATCTACTACGGCCTTACTCAGGCCACAATCTAAATGAACAGAGTAGTGTGTTCAATTACCGTCTAACACGAGCACGTTGTGTGGTAGAATGTGCATTTGGCATATTGTCAAATAAATGGCGGGTACTGCACACTCCGATTGTTCTCAATATGAAAAATGCAGTCTCTGCTGTAAAGGCTGCATGTGCATTGCATAATTTTGTGAGGCAGCGGGATGGATATGATTTTGAGGAGCCATGTAATTTTGACAGTATGGAAAGAGCCCATTGGACCGGTGTTCGTGGAAGCAGACAAGGGACACATGTCAGGGATCAATTTGCGTCCTACTTCATGTCTCCAGCAGGACAGGTCCCATGGCAGGATGAGGCAATTCAATAAATTTAAGTCTTTATTTCTTTGTTATAATAATAAAACCGTATACTATGCTCTGCGAATACTTAATAAAATTGATCATTGTGAAGAAGTCCAATGTTTTTTTTTAAATATATATTTATCTTTGTGTGCAGTATCCATACAATTGACACTAGGGGTCAGAGTGTGCCATCATGTATTTGTGACATGCTGACTATACTATACTCATACTCCTATGCATAGGCCCCTGAGGCGTTTTCCAGGCGCCTGTATAGCGTCTGACAAAAGCGACTCCTTTCACTCGGCTTTTACACTGAAACGGTGCGCTAGCAGGACGGTAAAAGTCCCGCTAGCAGCATCTTTGGAGCGGTGAAGGAGCGGTGTATTAAATTAAAATCAATGGGGCAACCGCCGGTTTTAACCCTTTTTCGGCCGCTAGCGGGGGTTAAAACTGCCCCGCTAAGCGGCCAAAAAAGGGTTCGAAAGGCACGCAAATCGCCGCTGCAGAGGCTCTTTGCAGGCGGGTTTGGAGCACTGCCCCATTGTTTTCAATGGGAAGGGGAGCTTTAGGAGCGGTAAATACGCCGCTCCTACAGCGCTCCAAAGATGCGGCTTGCAGGACTTTTTCACATGTTGGGTATTTACTCACCGTATCTTCATCTTTGACATTATGCAACAAAATTGGGCTAAGTTTACTTTTTTTTTTTTTTTAAAGCATGAAACTGTATTTTTTCTGAAAATAAACATGTTCAAATAATTGCTGCGAAAATACCGTGCGAGATAAAAAGTTGCAACAACCCCCATTGTATTCTCTAGGGTCTTTTATAAAAAAACATATATAATGTTTGGGGGTTCTATGTCATTTTCTAGCCAAGAAATAATGGATTTTACATGTAGGAGAGAAATGTCATAATTGGCCCCGGGTGTGAAGTGGTTAAGCATAATAATGTAATAATGTTAGCATGGGTTTAACTTACCTTTACCATCCTTAACATGGCCAGTTAGGTCTGCTCAGTCTGAGAACACTTTCATGGCAATCTCGTTCCATGCCCTCCTCTTGCTCGCTCTGAGTTTATAATTAGGATCTCTTGTATCATAGAGACAGGGGTGCTCCTTGACCATTCTAATAAAGGTCTCCTGATTCAGCAGGCATACAGTCTCATCTTCTTCACCATCCATATTGCTGGTCTGTATGTCTGTTAAAATGGTGATCTGGGAACTTCCTGTTATGTTTTATGTCATTTCCTTCATGTACAATCTTTTCACGTGAGCAGATGCAGCGATAAGACGCCCGTAGAAACGCTTGTTGTCGCGCTAGTCGCTTGAATCGAGCGTTTCCATTACTTTCTATGGGGATACGAACGCCCAAATCTGCCCGATTCGCGCGACAAAAAAGGGTCCGGAACTTGTTTGAGCTTCAGGCGTTCGGCTTCAGACGTTTTTGAGTGGAGATGTGAACCATCTCCATAGAGAATAATGTATTTTTTCTCCTCTAGCGTTTTGTAGCTTCAGGCTTAGGGCTACAAAACGCTCAGGTGTGAATGGGGCCGAAAGGTGAACCCCACTTGAGCTGACCCCCACAACCTATGAGGAGTTTTGGGCCAAAAAAGAAGCAATCTGTTATCAGTGTATGAAAGGACTGCCACTCCGTACATCAGATATAAAAAGAATCGGATTAGAGCATACAGCAGCCAACTGTCCTTTCCCTGATCGGTGAAGTTGGCCCTCAGTTGGGATCTTGTGGCTTGAAGGAATGGAAGGTGCCGACCGCCGCACACACATATACGTCGACAGAATGGCACGGGCAGGCAAATGGGCGTACCTGTACGCCCCTTTAAATTTGCCACCCAACGGGGCAAGCGCCCCCCCCCCCCCGCTGCGTGCCTTGTGAGTGCGCTCACGGGTCCCGGGAACTTGATGTTCCCGGGGCGGCCCCCGCGATGGCGGTCGGCAAAGGCAGAACAGGGGGATGCCTTTGTAAACAAGACATTCCCCTGTTCTGCCTAGTGACATGTCACTGATCTACTGTTCCCCGTGATCGGGAACGGTGATCAGTGACGTGTCACTGGTAGCTCCTCCCCCTAACAGTAAGAATCACTCCCTAGGACTGACTTAACCCCTTCAGCGCCACCTACTGGTTAACCCCTTCACTGCCAGTGTCATTTACACAGTAATCAGTGCATTTTTATAGCACTGGTCGCTGTAAAAATATTAAATTTGTTTCCAAATATCACACAAACCATCCTCCCCGCTACTCCCAAGACCTCCTGCTCTCAAGCACCCTTGTCTCCTCCTCTCACACTTGTCTCCAGAACTTCTCCAGAGCCTCTCCCATCCTCTTGAACTCTCTATCTCAATCTGTCTGGCTATCTCCTACTCTGGCTGCCTTCAGGCAATCCCTGAAAACTCATCTCTTCAGGAAAGCCTATCACACCTCCAACTAATCTTTTATCACTTCCATTAGCTCACCCCCACAGTTACAACCTTTTGTACCACTTGCCCCACCCTATTAGATTGTAAGCTCTTCTGAGCAGGGCCCTCTTAACCCTTTTGTATTTTATGGTATTGCAACTGTACTGTCCATCCCTTTTTATATTGTAAAGCGTTGCGTAAACTGTTGGCGCTCTATAAATCCTGTATAATAATAATAATCTTTCTGCCACCATCTAGTGTTCATGTTGTAGATTGTCATTTATCTGTCTGCTGCCATCTAGTGTCCATGTTGTAGATTGTCATTTATCTGTCTCCCGCCATCTAGTGTTCATGTTGTAGATTGTCATTTATCGGTCTGCCCCCATCTAGTGTCCATGTTGTAGATTGTCATTTATCTGTCTGCCGCCATCTAGTGTTCATGATGTAGATTGTCATTTATCTGTCTGCTGCCATCTAGTGTTCATGTTGTAGATTGTCATTTATCTGTCTGCCGCCATCTAGTGTTCATGATGTAGATTGTCATTTATCTGTCTGCTGCCAATCTACAACATGAACACTAGATGGCGGCAGACAGATAAATGACAATCTACAACATGGACACTAGATGGCAGCAGACAGATAAATAACAATCTACAACATGAACACTAGATGGTGGCAGAAAGATTATTATTATTATACAGGATTTATAGAGCGCCAACAGTTTACGCAACGCTTTACAATATAAAAAGGGATGGACAGTACAGTTGCAATACCATAAAATACAAAAGGATTAAGAGGGCCCTGCTCAGAAGAGCTTACAATCTAATAGGGTGGGGCAAGTGGTACAAAAGGTTGTAACTGTGGGGAATGAGCTAATGGAAGTGATAAAAGATTAGTTGGAGGTGTGATAGGCTTTCCTGAAGAGATGAGTTTTCAGGGATTGCCTGAAGGCAGCCAGAGTAGGAGATAGCCAGACAGATTGAGATAGAGAGTTCAAGAGGATGGGAGAGGCTCTGGAGAAGTTCTGGAGACAAGTGTGAGAGGAGGAGACAAGGGAGATTGAGAGCAGGAGGTCTTGGGAGTAGCGGGGAGGATGGTTTGTGTGATATTTGCAAACAAATTTAATGATGTAGCTTTGTATGTTGTAGTTAGTATTTTGAATTGAATTCACTGGGCAATCGGAAGCCAGTGGAGAGATTGGCAGAGATGGGTGGAGGACACTGAATGGTGGCCTGTGAAGGGATTGGCAGAGATGGGTAGAGGACATTGAATGGAGGCCAGTGGAGGGATTGGCAGAGATGGGCGGAGGACACTGAATGGAGGCCAGTGGAGGGATTGGCAGAGATGGGTGGAGGACACTGAATGGAGGCCAGTGGAGGGATTGGCAGAGATGGTTGGAGGACACTGGAGGCCAGTGGAGGGATTGGCAGAGATGGGTGGAGGACACTGAATGGATGCCAGTGGAGGGATTGGCAGAGATGGGTGGAGGACACTGAATGGAGGCCAGTGGAGGGATTGGCAGAGATGGGTGGAGGACACTGAATGGAGTCCAGTTGAGGGATTGGCAGAGATGGGTGGAGGACACTAAATGGAGGCCAGTGGAGGGATTGGCACAGATGGGTGGAGGACACTGAATGGAGGCCAGTGGAGGGATTGGCACAGATGGGTGGAGGACACTGAATGGAGGCCAGTGGATAGATTATCAGAGAGGGGTAGGGTACACTAAGGGGATGCAAATGGAGGGATTGGCAGAGAGGGGTGGTGGACACCGAATGGAGGGCCAATGGGGGGATTGGCGGAGAGGGGTGGCGGACACTGAGTGGTTGGTCAGGTAGAGGAGTCTGGAAGCAGCATTCATGATAGACTGAAGAGGGGAGGAGCCTATGGAGAGGTAGGCCAATGAGAAGGGAGTTGCTATAGTCAAGGCGAGAGATAACATGGGAGTGAATGAGGAGCTTGGTGGTTTCATCAGTTAAAAAGGGGTGGATTTTGGAGATGTTACGGAGGTGAAGTCAACAAGCTTCTGACAACGATTGAATTTGGGGCTGAAAGGACAGGTCAGAGTCTAGGATTACATCTAGTACACTGGTGTGAGTGGAGTAATTGATGGTTGCATAATTGACCTTGATAGGAAAGTCATGGAGGGGGGCACGGGCAGGAGGGGGGATATTATTAGCTCGGTTTTAGAGAGATTTAGATGAAAGAAGTGGTGTGACATCAAGGCTGATATGTCAGTTAGTAATGCGAGAGGAGACTTAAGGGGTGAGGAGTAGACAGATCGATTTGGGTGTCATCGGTGTAGAGATGGTATTGGAAGCCGTGAGAGGTTATCAAGTGACCAAGGGAGGAGTTGTAGATGGAGAAGAGGAGGGTTCCGAGGACAGAACCTTGGGGGACCTCTATAGAAAGAGGAAGTGGAGAGGAGGAGACAGAGTTGTAGGTAACACTGAAGATGTGGAGGACACTGAATGGAGGGCCAATTGAGGGATTGGCGGAGAGGGGTGGAGGACACTGATTGGAGGTCAGTGGAGGGATTGGTAGAGATGGGTGGAGGACAGTGAATGTAGGCCAGTGGAGGGATTGGTAGAGAGGGGTGGAGGACACTGAATGGAGGGCCAATGGAGGGATTGGCAGAGATGGGTGAAGGACACTGAATGGAGGCCAATGAAGGGATTGGCAGAGATGGGTGGAGGACACTGAATGGAGGCCAATGGAGGGATTGGCACAGATGGGTGGAGGACACTGAATGGAGGTCAGTGGTGGGATTGGTAGAGAGGGGTGGAGGACACTGAATGAAGGCCAGTGGAGGGATTGGTAGAGAGGGGTGGAGGACACTGAATGGAGGCCAGTGGAGGGATTGGCAGAGATGGATGGAGGACATTAAATGGAGGGCCAATGGGGGGATTGGCAGAGAGGGGTGGAGGACACTGAATGGAGGGCCAATGGAGGGATTGGCAGAGATGGGTGGAGGACACTGAATGGAGGCCAGTGGGGGGATTGGCAGAGATGGGTGGAGGACACTGAATGGAGGGCCAATGGAGGGATTGGCAGAGGGGGGTGGATGACACTGAATGGAGGCCAGTGGAGGGATTGGCAGAGATGGGTGGAGGACACTGAATGGAGGGCCAATTGAGGGATTGGCGGAGAGGGGTGGAGGACACTGAATGGAGGGCCAATGGGGGGATTGGCAGAGAGGGGGGGCAGACAGAGAGCGGTTGGTAAGGTAGATAAATCTGGCAGCAGCATTCTTGATAGACTGAAGAGGGGAGGAGCCTATGGAGAGGTAGGCCAATGAGAAGGGAGTTTCTATAGTCAAGGCGAGAGATAACATGGGAGTGAATGAGTAGTTTGGTGGTTTCATTTGTTAAAAAGGGGTGGATTTTGGAGATGTTACGGAGGTGAAGTCAACAAGCTTCTGACAATGATTGAATTTGGGTCTGAAAGGACAGGTCGGTGTCTAGGATTACACCGAGTACCCTGGTGTGAAGGGGGGGATTGATGGTTGCATAATTGACCTTGATGGGAAAGTCATGGAGAAGGGCACGGGAGGAGAGATATTATCAGCTCGGTTTTAGAGAGATTTAGATTAAGGAAGTGGTGTGACATCAATGCTGAGATGTCAGTTAGTAAGTTAGTAATGTGAGAGGAGACTGAAGGGGTGAGGAGTAGATTTGGGTGTCATCGGTGTAGAGATGGTATTGGAAGCCGTGGGAGGTTATCAAGTGACCAAGGGAGGAGTTGTAGATGGAGAAGAGGAGGGGTCCGAGGACAGAACCTTGGGGGACCTCTATAGAAAGAGGAGAGGAGGAGACAGAGTTGTAGGTAACACTGAAGATGTGCTGTGATAAGTAGGAGGAGAACCAGGATAGAGCAGACTCTTGGAGGCCAAGGCAGTGGAGTTTATTGGGGAGGAGCTGATGGTCAACAGTATTGAAGGCCGCAGAGGTTTAGTAGTAAGAATATGGAGTAGCGGCCACTGGTTTTAGCAGTTAGTAAATCATTAGTGAGTTTTAGAAGGGGACTGTCTGTGTAGTTCTGCGAGGCGAGCAAAAGCCAGACTGTAATATAGGCAATGATATATCTAGTGACCTCTCCTAGGGTACCACACCCTCACAACTTGAGATCCATACTATTCATGTGTCAAACTATAACACCACACAAGGCCGTCTCCACATGGGGACCGCAGAAAGTTGTGAGGGTTCCAAAATCAAGTTAGGTCTGATGTGAGGAGGTCGCCTCTGAGGAGGTGTTGGTAGAAGTCGAATTAAGCCAAATATCCCAGACTTTAGAGCTTTTCCTGGGGAAGCCCCTAGAGCAGTGGTTCTCAACTCCGATCCTCAGGGCCCACTAACAGGCCAGGTTTGCAAGATAACTGAATTATATCACAGGTGATATCCTTTGCTGCTCAGTGATTGCGGTATTCTAGCCTGCATCTCCCCAAGGTAATACTTAAAATCTGGCCTGTTAGTGGGTCCCGAGGACTGGAGTTGAGAACCACTGCCCTAGAGGCATATGTGAGTGGAATAGCTGAGTTGACTAGGTGCTTCCAATAATGGGGGCCACCAGGGATTTCTATTACATCATTATGGCTTTTCTAGCATAAAATAGAAGTCGTAATCGAACTCTAAGCACTCTAGTAGGTGGCAAAGGGTGGACCAGGCCCAATATACTGTACACATGTGGGATTGGAATTGTAGTCAGTGTGAAAATTAAGCGTGAAAGTTTGGTCCAAAATGCCTCAATCAAGGCACAGTGCCAAAATAGGAGGGCAAAATCAGCTGGGTCGGTCACATATCTCCAACATCTCGACGAAACAGAGGGGTAAATCCTGTGCACCTGTTGTGGGTGAGATATATCCTATGAAGGATTCTAAATGGGATTGGATGGTCTCCAGCAGAAACTAATTGTGAGATGGGTAATTCCATACGTACAGTAGGTCCTTCCAGTCTTCCCCATCCACAATGGACCTTTTTTTTGTACAATACACCTGGTAGTGGCAGATAAATACCACTCCTCCATCCTACAATGTAGCACCCACCAACTTATGAGCCTATGGCAATTACAAAAGTACCATCACCTGTTATTGATAGACATGTGCACACTGAAATATTTCGTTTCGTAATTTTGTTTTCGTCCGAAAAATAAATGTATTTAGTTACTCCCGAAATTCGTTTTTATTTATTTTGTTTCATTAAAAAATGCATTCGTCCGAAAATCCGAATTAAATAAGGTCGAATTTGTCAGTTGAAGGATTATGGTGTCTGTCGAATGTTCTAAGAAGATTCGACAAAGCAGCTAAACTGTACGACGCCGCAATCCTACATTTCTAGTTGAATGCTCCGCCCACAAGCTGTAGTAGAATTCAAATTTTGTGTGACTAGTAATAATTATATTTATTAATTATTATAACTTGTCAACCAACATTAGAATTCTTCTATAGCATATGGGCGGAACATTTGACCATAAATGTCCGCTCGTGGCGATCGTATGTTTTTAGCTGCTTCGTCGAATCTTCATGTCTCTATAATGTTGACTCTTTTCTCTCTCTAACTAATAGAGTTAGGTTAGGCACATTCAACCGCAGATTCGATAGACACAGATCGCTATTGTCACCGTCATGTCGAATCTTCTATCTATATTGAACTGTTGTCGCAACGAAACTAAAAAAAAGCATTTTTTATGTCAGATCTTTCGGATTTCGGACTCTGCACATTCGTTATCGTTTGTTAAAACGAACGCGAAAATCCCCGAAATTCGGATGAAAATGCATTCGGACGAAAACGAATGCACATGTCTAGTTATTGATGTACCTAGGCCCATTCTAATCTTGACCATCAGAAAGTCAGTATTTGCATAGGATCTTGGGTGGTTTTTGGTGGGGCTGTCAGCAATGAGGAAGGTTCCATTTCATACTTTTATGATGCCCACAACCCAAAAAAATGTGTCACTTAATGTTTATTGATATTTACTTTAAGCTGAGAACCAGGAAGAGGAAATCTGCCTTTTGTTTTATGGGTGAAACCAGTCGAGATTTTGTAATACGGAGGAAGGAGGGTGAGGCACAAGAGTGATCGTTGTGTAGGCCATTAGAACAACAGAGACCTTAATCTTTTCCACGGTGAAAGCAATTCTCTTCTCCTTTTAGGTCTTTTGCTGGATATTTTTTTTATTTTTTATTAGTAACGTTTTTATTTAGGTTCAAAAGACAAGCATCTACATCTCTGAAGCAGACAGTACATAAACCTATATAGGCGAAAGAGCCATAATCTCAGACATTGCAAGAAATGCTTCTTACACGTTTACATTAGGGATGAGCCGAACACCCCCCGGTTAGTTTCGCACCAGAACCTGCGAACGGACCGAAAGTTTGCGCAAACTTTAGAACCCCGTTGAAGTCTATGGAACTCGAACGTTTGAAATTAAAAGTGTGAATTTTAACGGCTAATATGCAAGTTATTGTCCTAAAAAGTGTTTGGGGACCCGGGTCCTGCCCCAGGGGACATGTATCAATGCAAAAAAAAGTTTTAAAAAAAAACTCACGTTTTTTCGGGAGCAGTGATTTTAATGATGCTTAAAGTGAAAAAAAAAAGTCAAATATTCCTTTAAATATCGTACCTGGGGGGTGTCTAAAGTATGCCTGTGAAGTGCCACGTGTTTCCCGTGTTTAGAACTGTCCCTGCACAAAATTAAATTTCTAAAGGAAAAAAAGCCATTTAAAACTGCTTGGGGCTTTAATGTAATGTCTGGTCCCGGCAATATGGATGAAAATCATTTAGAAAAATGGCATGGCTACCCCATCACCCCACCCCAGCCCATTACCAGCCCCTTTGGGTTTTGTATGGATAATTAAGGGTGTAACGGCACCCCAAGTATGAAAGGGGTTAACACCGTTAGGATATTCCCTTTCCAACCACGCGACAGCCACCAGACACTCCAACCAGCCGAATAAGACCCCATACGAATGATTCTCCCCCCAGATACGAGACAACGCTCTGTATTCAAGTTCCAAGACAGGGAATGACTTTATTTTCAAAACACATGGTAACACATTTCTCTTCAAAACCCTCCCCTCCCAACCTTTGGGGAACAGGGCAGGTTAAACTGTCCAATGACAATGGTGATACAGGTCAAGTGTGTTCAAACTTCTCCTTTGATAAACAGTCTTAGGCAGAAGGGTTGATTCCCCCCCCCCCCCCTTCCTCACAGAAGGCACTTCCACATCCCATAATATGGAGCCAGACGCTTTACCAAGCTCCAATCCACATCATCACAATGAAAGGGCCTGTAGCATAGGTGAGGCTCATTAGCATTACACAAGGAGACAGGAGACATATCAGCCTCTCTTAATTTAACCTGTTGAGTTCATAAAACAGTAGATAGTTCTTTGCAGCTATCCTGGAGAATATGATGGATAAATATTACAGACCCATTTTAAGCAATCCAAGCCATATTCTCAATGTCCATTATTTCCTGACTCACCCTGTGTCCAAAGTGACCCCCATGTCACAAAGGGGAACCCTGCACTCAAATAAAAAAAGGAAAGGTGTGGGGCCCCCAGGCCCTATATACTCTGAACAGCAGTATACAGGTGGTTTGTTCTTAAGTAGAATCTGTTTGTAATTTTGAACTGGTACATTTTTTAAGTGTAGCTCCAGCCAAAAAAACAGTTTTTAAGCTTATTTGAAAACATAGGGAAGGGTTATCACCCCTGTAATATTTGTTTTGCTGTCTGTGCCCCTGTTCAGAACATTTCACCTCACTTTCCGTCCCAATGACAAATGTTTTTTGAAAATTTGGGGTTTTTAGTGAAACAAGGATTGGTGATAAAGCATCAGTGGAGAGGAGACACATTTTTCCCATATTAACTCTTACAGGAGAGAATTTCCCTTCCATGGGGTAGATTTCCTCTCACTTCCTGTTGTCTCCTTCCGTTTGCAAGTAGGAGTCGTTTGTAAGTTGGATGTTTGAAAGTAGAGGCCTGCCGTATATACTCTGCTGAAATTTGCCCCTTACATGTTGGTGTTGCCACAACACTGTAAGCCCTCACAGTTACTCTTGGTGGGCGCAGGAATGGGCCCTGCTGTGAAATATTAGATCAAGAATTGTAATTACATGTCCCTGTTGAACAGGGGCAGAAAAATTGGGCCTTAGGCACTGGTGCCACAACACTGCAACCCCTCACAAGATACTCTAGTTGGAGTGCAGGAATGAGCCCTGCTGCAAAGTATTGCATCAAAATTTGCAATTACACGCCTTAACAGGGGCTGAAAAATTGGGCCTTAGGCACTGTTGCTGGTGCCAAAACACTGCAACTCCTCACAGATACTCTAGTTGGAACGCAGGAATGAGCCCTGCTGCAAAGTATTGCATCAAAAATTGTAAATACATGTCCCTGTTAAACAGGGGCAGAAAAATTGGGCCTTAGCCACTGGTGGCGGTGCCCAGAACCAAAAATGTTCTTACAAGCTATCAGCATGATCATTGAGGAGGAAGAGGATAGTCACTCAGCATAACGGGATATTCACTCAGCATCAGCATAGGCAGTCTTGAAGGGATCTGACTTTTCAAAAAAAAATATTCGGTTACATCAGCATCAGGTGCTTGGTAGGTGGTGGTGATCCAAGACTGATTCATTTTTATGAAGGTCAGTCGATCGTCCAAGTCAGTGGACAGGCGCACCCTGGGATCGGTTACAAAGCCTCCAGCAGCACTGAATGTGCGTTCCGAAAGAACGCTGGATGCAGGACAGGCCAGTAGCTCAATTGCATACTGTGCAAGCTCTGGGCAGTGATCCATCTTCAAGACCCAGTAACCCAGAGGATTTTCAGTGGGAAAGGTGTCCCTAGGTATTCCTGCACCATGTAAAACAGACGCTGGCGATGGTTGCTGGAACCGATCATACCTTGGAGCTGTGGACTAAAAAATTGTCTGAACGCATCGGTCAGACGGCCACCTTCTCCACCGCTCCTTCTTTGACTGACCAGTGCCTCAGCAACACGTTGTCCAGGACCAGGAATTTGTAACCTCACAGTCTCTGGGAACGCGTTGCACAGACCTTTCTGCAAGGCCTCCCGAAGATGTTTCATCCTCTGCTCTGCGCCGACAAGATAAGGTCCGCAACCTTTCCCTTGTAATGTAGATCAAGGAGGGTTGCCAGCCAGTAATGATCCCTCTCCTTGATAGCACGAATACAAGGATCCTTCCGCAGGCTTTGCAGGATCAGGGAGGCCATGCAGCGTAGGTTTGCTGAGGCATTCGGTGCAGAGTCCTCTGGGTCACTCAGGACGACATGATCCGCAGCCACCTCCTCCCAGCCACGTACAAGTCCATGGGTTTCTGAGGACTTTAAATGATCCCTTCCAGACTGCTGTTGATGCAGAGTGCTAGGCTCCACCTCCATGCTTACACAATCCTCCTCCTCCTTGTCCTCTTCCTGTGTGATAGGCGGGCCGGCAGGGACACTGTCTGGATAAAGGGGGCCTTGAGAGGTAAGGAAGTCCTCTTCCTCCCTCTGTTCTGCCTCAAGTGCACTGTCCATTATTCCATGCAGCGTGTGCTCCAACAGGTGGACAAGAGGGACAGTGTCACTGATGCATGCACTGTCACTGCTCACCATCCTCGTGGCCTACTCAAATGGTGACAGGACAGTGCATGCATCCCTGATCATGACCCACTGGCATGGCAAAAAAAAAACAAGCTCCCCTGACCCTGTCCTAGTGCCATATTGGCACAGATACTCATTGATGGCCCTCTGGTGCGTGTGCAGCCGCTGCAGCATGGCCAACGTTGAGTTCCACCTGGTGGGCATTTCACAGATTAGGCGGTTCTTGGGCAGGTTAAATTCCTTTTGCAGGTCAAGCAGCCGAGTACTGGCATTATATGATCGGCGGAAATGCACACAGACTTTCCTGGCCTGCCTCTGGACATCCTGTAAGCCCGGGTACCTGCCCAAGGACCGCTGAACCACCAAGTTAAGGACGTGAGCCAAACAGGGCACATGGGTCAGTGGTCTCTGTCGGAGGGCAGAGAGGAGGTTGGTGCCATTGTCAGAAACCACCATTCCTGGCTTAAGCTGGCGTGGCGTCAACCACTTCTGAGCCTGCCCCTGCAGAGCGGACAGAATCTCTGCCCCAGTGTGGCTCCTGTCCCCCAAGCACACCAGCTCAAGCACCGCATGGCATCTTTTTTCCTGCATACTTGCATAGCCCCTTGAACTCCTATGGAGCACCGCTGGTTCCGAGGACAAAGCACAGGAAGAGGCGATGGAGGAAGAAGAAGAGGAGGGGGTGGAGGAGAGAGGTGTGTCACAACCAGTAGTAGCATTTTGGAGGCGTGGCGGCGGAACAACCTCCAACACTACTGCACCTTGTCCTGTATCCTTCCCAGCTGCCAGCAGAGTCACCCAATGCGCCGTGAAAGATAGGTAATGTCCCTGTCAAAGCCTGCTGGACCATGAGTCAGCGGTAATATGCACCTTACCGCTGACCGCCCTGTCCAGCGAGGCCAAGACATTGCCTTCCACATGCCGGTAGAGAGCCGGAATCGCCTTCCGTGAGAAAAAGTGGCGTTTGGGAACCTGCCAGTGAGGAACCGCACATTCCACAAACTCACGGAAGGGGGCAGAGTCTAGTCTAATTGCTAGCAGTTCAAGTGCTAGCAATTTAGCCAAGCTAGCATTCAACCGCTGGGCATGTGGATGGCTGGGAGAGAAATTTCTTTGGGCGGTAAAGCAGCTGGAGAAGGGAAATTTGCCTGGTACAATCTGACGTCGGTGTACCTTGGCTGTGACACACCTAATTCCTCTCAGTGCAGGTTTCAGAGAG